>MU224737.1:9085369-9140101 GCA_018584345.1 Thuja plicata
CATCACCAATTCCTATATAATAAACCCTTCATAACCATTTGAAGGATCCAGGATTTCAAGCTCTCGTGCGCCATTACTATGTCAATTTGGTTCTAGCATTCAAGCCATCTTGCGATCACACACACACACACACACACACACACACACACACACACATTTCAATTGTCAAATTCTCGACGCTTCTCAAGTCATAGACGCTGCCCCGCCAATACTGGGCATCAAGAATAGCGTTTCGGAAGGAGTAGAGAGAAACAATAGAAGCTTCAAGCATCAAAGGGTTTGCATTTACTTGTCTTCCTTTCTCTTGTTTGTACATTTTATTGCTCACGTTTCTGTTATTCATTTAGTAGTTATTGTATACTTGATTTGCATTCACTTGTGAACCTTTGCTACTAACCCTCGCCCTTGGAAAGCTATGGGAAACCGGAGAGAGAGGCGTACAGTATCCAAGAAGGGATTATATTTCTATGCAGGCTCTTTGGAGATCCCCATGCCTGGGACTTCTCAGCATGGATGTATTACTTTCTCTACTGCATCACCACCCGTAGTCAGACCTTCAACTGGGCGGCTATCATCGCCAACCACATAGATGTGAAACTAAAGAGCGTCCTCCAAACTTCAAATTTCTACATGACATCCTACATACTATGGGCACTGGCCCAACAAAGACCTACTTTTTAGAGTTTGCAGATAGTGGGCATTCTTGGGAACGGGCTAGGCCAGTTGGTGCCGTGGGATCACTATCCCCAGGTCTAGTGGGAACTTAGCTTCCCTAATTTTTGTCGGGTAAACGATGCATTCATTTACCATAATATTTTGACACTTACTCGGGACACTAGGTACTAGTTGTCGCAGGAGGTGATGAACCTGGTGAGTACTTACAACAATTACTTCATTCAATTCTAGCAACATACATACATTCGGGTAACCAGCTTCTCTGGGAAACCCTATCTACTCCCTCGATATTATAGGGATAAAATCATTCTTTTGGAGTACTGTAGACAGATTTTAGAGCTGCATGCCCTCTTCACGGTGAATAAAGTTACTAACGTCCCATTCCCAATCTCTTGTGGTAACTATTCTTGTTGCCTTACCGTGGAAAAAGAGGCTGACAATGAACTGAAGAGTCTGGGACTGGTGGAATTCCACCATACCAGAAGCAATTCTATTCCACTGAGAAAGATAACAGTGGCACTTCCTTGGGCGTCCCCACCACATACAGATGATATTAAATATTTTTGGGTGGATTTCCAGGATAGTTTTGATCTCCGGGCTCGCCAGTATTCACGAATGTTGAAAGGATTGATGAAAGCCCTCGACCTTTGGGGTTTCCCGAAGGGTTTTACAGATGATGGGCCTCTGGAGGACCCATTGTACAAAGAATAAGGGATCGATAAGTTAGATCTCCCTCTGGTGGATTAGGGAACACCGGAGAACTTAACAATTGAGGAGGTATGTCGCCCCATTATAGATAACAATCATAAGTATTTTGAGCGGGTGTGTCCAAGGAGCACCTGAAAAGGTCCAATTGTGCGGAGGTCTACTTCAACCTCTAGAGTCGTGGGACCCAGCAAAAGAAAGGGGAAGGAGAAAGAAAGTTCCCCAACCCAAGTGCGTCCCAAGGGTCCTCTCCCCATAATGACACAGATTCAAGAGCAGATGGAGGCATCAAGGCTGATAAGCCAAAAGATAAGTACCCAGCTTTCCTGCGACCTACTTGCAACCCCAGTGGGATCCGCTTGCCCAATGGGATCCCCTTCATTGGTAGCACTAATGAGCAGGCAAATGTTCACCGAGGTGGAGTCTGCAAATATTCTGGATGCCAGGGCCCCACTACAAAGAAATAAGAAGTAGAAGGTAAATCCCACCCCAAGCGCAAACATAGGCCCGGACATGCCCAATATTCCCCTAGTAGAATTCAGTTCAGATTCCCTCAAACTAGACGATATAATAGAGGTCTCTCCCCTACATGATGAATTTGTTGACATCTTCAGGATGAATGAGCTTATGAACCTACACTGTGAGATAGATCAGGCGGTGGAAGAAATTTCTGCCCATGAAAAGGAAGAGATCCCCACTCAAAAGGAAGTCCCAGAGAAAGAAGTTGCCTTAGAGTAGGAAGTCCGGGAAGAAGCACAAAAGGAGCCCAACCAAGAGGAAACACCAGTCCAAGAGACTGAGAAAGAACCAAGGCAAACAACAGATGAGCAACTGATGACTAGGGAAACCGGACCCATGAGATCAACCGTACCCCCAATCGTCATGCTCCAGATGCCTTTGATTACTCTGGGTGACCATGCCCCCCTGAGTACATTCGACGAGGTGATCATAGCGGCCCAAATGCTGAACCTCAGCCATATGCCTCCGCCACCTCTAGAATATGTTCCAATGGAGGAAGATATCCTGACAAATGACGCCGAAGAAGAGCAACAATGACAACAAGATGAGGGGAGAATCCTCAAGGATATGAATGTTGATTTGCCTAATGCTGGGAAGGATGGGGAAATCCCTGATGATACAGGTGATGTTGATACCGGTGGAGAAGAAATCTTGGACATCACAAAAGAGGATGCCAATAGGGCAGAAGACACTGAGGCCCTCAGAGAGCAAGAAAAGGAAAAGGAATGGGGATAGGAACAAGAAAAGGAGAAAGAGCCCGATGACACTGCAAATACCAGGAATGCACTGCCAGACTCCGAAGGGAGTCCCAACACCCAGGCCTTGGTAGCAAAACCACCCCAGCCGCCACAATGGCTAGTGGAATCCAGAAAGAGAAAGGCCCTGACAAAAGCAACATGTGTTCCACTCTCCCTGGCTGAAATGATGGCCCAAAACGTAGAGGCCAAAAAGCCTAAGAAGGCCCAAAAAGTCCATACCCTTCGGGCTCGTTCAGAAGGAAGAACAGTTGCAACAATCACAACACCTCCCCCAAATACAAATGCAGCAATGGTAAGGGCCAAAGATTATACAATCACATAAGTGCCTCTAGGGAGGAGAGATAAGAAGGGAGAATTAGACGTGCTACAAGAAGCAACCCGGGAAATAGAATCCCGGTATAATAAAAAGGCCCAAAATTTGAAGGAGGAAAGAGAAAACAACAAGAATCTCCTCGGACTTCTGACATAACTTACATAGCCCCTGGTCAAGATCCATTCGGAAGCTTCCACCTCTAGACTACCACTTGCACAGGGTGATGTGGATACTCTAAGGGCCATGAAGAAGAAGGCCCAAGCTTTAGATAGGTGGATCACCAAGCAGATAACGAACGTAAGGCAATTTTTAGTGGTATCACTCCTGGATCTTTACCAAATCAACAATCTCTTAAATTAGGTGAACGTCTCCGCCGTCCTAAGGGAGGGAGGCTTAGAGAAATATGAAGGATGGAAAACTGGGTTGGATGAAGTCTTTGACTTCGGGGAAGAGGCCATCACAGAGACAGGAATTTTGGGGGAGGAATCATTTGAGTCTCTCTGAGCCTAGTACTCCAGACTTGGCCTCAAGATCGAGGTATGCAAGCAACTAGTTAAGGCCTTAAGAGAGAAAGTAAGTGCGGTCTAGTATCCTTTGGGCCTATTTAAAACATTCATTGGAAGTGTGTCACAAGTCAACCCCTTCACCACCGAAATGTGCTCCCCAGAGGTCTACATCCTCAGTAAGTATGATGAGCTGATGGAGTCCCTGTATCAGTCTGTCAGGGACTTCAACAGAGGAAAGCTATCAAGAATATCTAAGATGATGCTTTGGGCTCATGACATCATAAAATTAGTAGATGAATTCTAGAATGGGGCCGAAGAAGTTGAGGAAAATTTTGAAGTTGTCCGCGGCCGGTGGAACAACATTAAGGACATAGATGAAGATGGCATCAACAAAGTTTTGGAGACATTTAAGAACAGTAAAAGGCAATAAAATTCTTTAGATTCTAGGGATTATCACCAGCAGGGTGCATTCTTTTACATTCATTTATTCTTTGAGTGTAAGCTCCCGGATCCTGGAGTCCCAGATCCAGCAATTCTGTATTCTTTTGATGACCTGCGTCTAGGCTCTCCAGAGCCGACCAGCCATTATCAGGCAGTTAATAAGTGGATGTCAGAAAGTAGGTGACTCTAATAAGACACGTCATCTTGAGGGATGGTTTTGATAGGCGGTCTTCACAAGGTGCCGCTCCACATTAACTACCTGGCGCATCAAAGATAGCGAGCCATTTTTGCTTTGACGAGGCATGTAGCCTCGAGCTCTAAAGAGATCAAATTTCTTCTTTTCTCCCTCTCACACTCTTCTCGATGCTGATTCTTCCATACTTATTTTCTTGTCTTATTCTTCTAACATGTTAGACCTCCATTCTTCTCGAGGTAGTTGTAAAGTAGTGCAAGTAGTATCGGCCACCAGAAATTATAATTTATTGTTGAGTGTAAAGTTATATTAGGTTAAATTTAGGGCAAGTATGTGTATAAATAACAAGTCTAACCTTATTTCCAGGGTCGGAGAAATTGATGATTTTGTAGTCCATAGTAGTAGCATTTCAGCATTTCATTCCTTGTAGTTGTAGAGCTCAATGCTCGGTAGTTCTTAGTAGATAAATGCTCTCTTGGAGCTATTGATGTACACACCAGTGCTATTGGAAAACTGTTAATGAAGAAGGAAGGATTCTCGCAATGATGTTGTTGGTGTCTTGATCTATGAGTTAATACTCTTTTGTGCTGTATGTTTCTGATGTCCTTTTCTCTAATGTTTAAGCAGATTAACAACCTCTTTCCCCTTGCTATTGAACATGCATGAATCACTGGTTCTATATATGTTTAGTATTTAGTATAGTTCGTTAGAGCATGGTTGATGTTTTAAATGTATTTGCATAACTACAAGTAGAATGGATAAACTCTAAACCTGGCATAGCTTTTGAAGTTTTTTTGATAATCCAAATGCTTGTAGGAAACCCCTACCTAACAAAATCCCTGGAGAAGATGAGCCAAGAAAAACTAGCTATCCCCCTGAACAAAATAGTCACACACCCAACTTAGCTCCCACACTGTCGAGACCTGACTCTCAAGTGCTTGAAGGCCTGGAGAATTTATTCCTTGGACAACCTTTACAAGCAAAGTTGGCTGGTACTCCAGTACCCGATGACAACTTACCTTTGTTGGCAGACTGGTCATAAAGTCCCGTCAACACCCTGGTATGAAGTGTGCTTGTTTGGAGGTTTTTCTTGGTGAGAGATGCAAACATGTATTAGGTTTTGTTGGCTAGGTTTCTATGGTGTATTTGTATCCTAGATATGTCACCAACTCCCTATTAATGATTGATTTTTCTGCTAAAAACATTGTGTATATTCCTACTAAGAGATAGAGCATAGTGGCGACAACTACTATGGGAAAATGGATTTATGTCCTTTGGGTTGGGGTTTTAATGGGGTTGAAACATACCTTACTCCCCATGGTGTTTACTTTTTATAGCTTTGAGTGTCTCTACCAGAGTTTTCTTGGTTGGTTTTTATAATATTTGGTGCCTTTGCCTACAAGTGGTGCCCATGATGGGGTACCTTATGGCCTTTTCTTGCAGGTCTCTTATGTTGATGAATATCGTGGAGTTGTGTTGACTAGAGGTGTGGTGGATTATGGTAGTGGCATGTTTTGCACGGGAATTGTTGGAACTTGTTGGAGGCTCCTTGTGGGGATTTTTGAGACCCTCTCCTTGGCAGGGAGTCACATTTTCTTTATGTATGGATACATTTTTATTGGGGCTATATAGTTATGGTGGGTTCTACTATGAGTTTCTATTGGTGTGCCTTCCAAGGAATACATCCTTCTTTATTATGGGACATATCCTTTGTGGTTTGTGGTTTCTTTTCTAGCAAGATTATTCTCAAGCCCTCGTCAAGAAGTTTGGCCTCTCATCTTTTCCCTCACTATTTATTTTGTCTCTTATAGAGGTGGAGAGAGTGTGACTACACCTGTTTGACCATTCAATGTTTCCACTGGAGGTGGAGATAGTTTACCGACCTATATCTTTATTAATATTTCCTATTAAGGTGGAGATATTTTAGGGTTTTGAAATCTCTTAAAGATGAGGGTGTTGGCCTACTCTTTGATCTTTCCCAATCAATTATTGTGTAGTGTTTGGGTCTAATTGTAAGTCTTCCCCACTCGTGTTGTGGGTATCTTGTAGTTTTTTTCCTGTGTTGTTAGTCAACTATCAGATCATGTGTTGTTAATGGCCTATTTTTCTTATGTTGTAAGTGGTCTTTTTGTTTTGGTCATTTCTCGAGCCTTTATTTCTTGGGATCAGAAACTTAGTATTTCTCCTTTTAATAATAAAAAAACATGCATAAATCTAGGCACATGGGAACAAAAAGTTGAATTAGCATACTATTATATTTATTTTTATTGTTAGGAAACAAGTAGATCAAACCATAGGAACATGACAAGAATAGAAAAATAATTTTGAATATGATTTATGGAAAAGTGGAGGCATTTCATTAATTGAGGTTGTGGAAAATATGAGATAAAGAAAGAGATGGAGAATGGGAAATAATTTGAGAAGAGGTAAGTAAAATAATTTTTAAACAATGTTCACCTTCAAATTAAAAATAAATAAATTGGATCGTTAATTAAAAAAATATAGAAAGAGGTCCACTAGATCTTTTTTATCTTTCAAGATAGATAATCTTTTATGCATGACTGTAGACTTAAGGAATGGAATAAATGCATTAGCATTTTCTTATAGATCAATTTTTAGTGCACAATCACTCTATTTCAACACTCTAATATAAATATGTGAAACTCTAGTAAATATGAAGTGAAAAATATTTGTTTCTTTTGAAAACATCAAGTATTGTTTAATGCCTCTTTTATCTTTTGAATTATCCTACAAAAATATTGATCTAGATGGGTATGAATTTAGTAAAGGTTTATAGATTTGGTTAGAAGAGGATTTTTATATTCACCTCTATTTCACTTCCATTTTCTACTCTTTCTTGATTTAATGAGTATTGCACCATGTGATAATAGCCACAATGGAGTATCAACTTGTACTATGTGATAATGATCAAACTAGAGTGTAGACTTATCTTGTGTCAGTTATTTTCTATGAATTTTTCTAGTGCCATTATGACATCTAAAAGTTGTATGATGAATTACTAATACTCGGATACAATGTAGCCACTATTATTAGACCCTAATAAATTCAACATTCCTTCATCTAATACTTTTTGTACTATGGTTTCATCCAAACTTAGTCCCATGTTGATCTCAATCATTTTCGTTTATGTCATTACCCACCATGGACTAATTATTTGATTAACTCTTCTCGAAGCATGACACCAAAAATATAATTCCCTTTAAATTATTTGATTCCTTTATAAATTTATGGCTTTTAGATTTGATCATCGTAATTATGTTTCTTCAATCTAAGAAATGGAATCAATGTCGTTAAAAAGAGTCTATTAAGTCCTAGATACCAATTAATTTGTTAAGAAATTTTGTATGTGTGATAATAAGAGTATGTTAGATTTAGTCAATTTAGAATACAAAGAGAGAACTATTATGTACAATAAATTTGAGTATCCTTTAGAAGTTATGAAATTTATTTTTAGGTGGTGAAAAATTAAGAGCATTAATGTTAAATGGGTCATTGGGTGAAACACTGCCCTCTGAAACTAAACAAGGAAAAAAAGAAGGAGCAAGATCATCCAAAAGGAACTAGGATGGAATGGAAAAAGAAAAATGAGGAAGTCATATCTCTTCTTCCAAATAATGAAGATCGGGGGACAAGGGAAAATGAAGAAAAGGAGATGGACCCCTCTCAGATTGCTCAAAAAATTGAGCCTCCGAAGGAGTCAAAACCCATCCTAGAAGTAGAAATCAATCAAGAAGATACCAAAGAACCAAAGAGTTAGAACTCAAAACAGGACAAAAGAGGAGAACAAACTAAAGCCGAAGAGAAGGAAAACATCCCTAGAATGGAAGATTGGAAGATCCTTAACAAGGAGGGCTGTTGGGAAAATGAGTTAAAAGGGGAAGTCAATACTCAGGACATCAAATTAGAAATGAGAACTCTGAATTTTTCTCCTCTTCCTAATCCTTTGACTTCACCTCAGGGTAGGTTGAATATTGGTGAAAAGGAGGGCTTGGACAAATCTTGGAAAACAATGGAGAAAAAAAAAAAACCTCAGGAAAGAAAGGATCTACTACTCCAACATGAAACATACTGGGAAAACTATCTGGTAAGAAATCTGAGTACACCTTAATGGGGAACTCAACAATTAAGCTAGAAAAGAAAGGAGGTAGCCAAAATCTTGGTGTTCAGATAAGAGGTAAAAGCCAACAGAAAGCAGACATAGGATCTCCGAAGAATGAGAGAGGAAGAAAATAAAAAAATCACAAAGGGAAGAAGAAAAATAGAATATTGTGGATGGAAGGCAGCTCACCATCCAACAGGTATGCTCACCAATCTAATAATGAAGATTGTCTCCTGGAATGTTAGAGGATTAAATGGTCCTCATAAACAAGATGTAGTCAGAAACTTAGTTAGAGATTCCAAGTTAGACATGCTTTTGATTCAAGAAACCAAAATGTCGAAAGACAAAATTGAAAAAATAAAATTGATGAAAAATGGAGCCTATTTGGGTAGTAGCTCAGATGGGGCTTCGGGGGGTTTGGCTATCTTTTGGAACCAAGCTTCTTTAGTTTGTAATTTGATCAAAGAAGACAAAAACTTCCTAGCTGTGAAAGTTCAAAGTACTAAAGACAATTTTGAGTGGATCATAATTAATGTCTATGCTCCAAATATGAAAAATGGAAGACTAAAACTCTGGAAGAAACTCCAGAGTGTAAAGCAAACCTATATCAACTCAAATATCCAGATAATGGGAGATTTCAATACTCCTTTGAAGCAGGAAGAGAAGTTTGGAGGTAATTTATCTTAGGTGGATAGTAGAATGGATCTGATGGACTTTATATTAAATGAAGGCTTGATGGACGTTGATTTGGAAGGCATAAACTTCACATGGTCCAACCGTAGAGTGGGAGCTGACCTCATTCAAGTTAAGCTCAACAGAGTGCTGATCAACCTGGAGTGGTACACTCAGTTTTCTTGCTCCCTCTCTTCCATCTCAAGAATAGGTTCGGATCACTTCCCTATCTCTTTTACCTTTTCTCCTTTTGATGGAAAAAGAAATGCTCCTTTCAGATTTGAAAAAATTTGGCTTGATCATCCTGAACTGGAGAAGAAGATTAAGGAATGGTGGAACATTGAAGTGGATGGTACTGCAATGTTCATCATGGCAAAGAAACTGGCCAATGTTAAGAAAAATATCAAAAGTTGGAACAAGAATGTTTTTGGGGACATCTTCAAAACCAAAGATAAAATTAAAATGGAGTTAAAATAAATTCAAGAGGAAATCCAATCTAAGGGTCTATCAGAGAATTTGAGATCTAAAGAACAACAGATTCTTGTGGATTACCACAATATAATTGCCAAAGAGGAAACCTTCTGGAGACAGAGATCTAGATCATTATGGCTCAAAGCTAGAGATAAGAACACTAGGTTCTTTCACCTTACTGCCCTTAAACACAAAGCTTCAAATAGGATTCATTCCTTATCAGCTCCTAGAGGTATCATCACCAAGGAAGAGGAAATCAGAAAGGAGATGATGGAGTACTTCGTGGGCCTTCTAACTAAAGACCAGAATCTTAGTCATGGGGATCAAAGTAAACTTCTCGACTGTATTCCTAGTATCTTGGATAATCAGAGTAACTCTTTTCTCAAAGTTATTCCTAAGGAAGATGAAATTAGGAAGGCCATTCTATCTTTTGAAGGAGAAAAATCCCCGAGGCCGGATGGCTTTCAGATGTTCTTCTTCCAGCACTTCTGGGAAATTACTGGTAAAAACGTGTGCACTGCAGTTTAGGATTTCTTTGGGTCTAAAACTATCCTCAAAGAGCTCAATGCCACTTTTATAGCCCTTATTCCAAAAAAACTAGGAGCTAACACTGTGGATGACTTTAGACCAATAAATTTGTGCAACTCTTTTTATAAAATCATATCTAAAGTCCTTACTTCTGGATTGTTGAACATCCTTCCTAATTTGATTTCTCCTCAGCAGAATGGCTTTGTGCCAGGGAGGCAGATTCTGGACTCAATTATGGTTGTTCATGAGAATATCCATTCTCTCTATGCGTCCAAAAAACAAGGTTTTCTGATGAAATTGGATCTGTCCAAAGCTTATGATCGTGTGGACTGGGAATTCCTCCCCCATGTTTTGAGTTCTTTTAGTTTTGACAAGGGAGTGATCAAACTCATTATGCAGCTGGTTACTACGGTCTCCTCCTCTATTTTGGTTAATGGGGGCTCTTCTCACTTCTTCCACCCTACTAGAGGTTTGAGACAAGGAGATCCCATTTCCCCTATTTTGTTTGCTATCATGGCAGAGAGTCTGGGTAGATTCATCCAAAGCCTTGTGAACAAACGTTTGATCTCTGGTCTTCAACCCTCTTTGGCCCAGCTGAGATGCTCGCATGAGCAATTTTTTGATGATACAATAATGATGGGAGAAGCTTTAGTAAAAGAAGCTAGAAATATGAAGATGGCGCTAAATACTTATACTGGAGCTTCGGGCCAATTAATAAATTGGGAAAAAAGCTCCCTCTTTTTCTGTAACACTCCTGATGAGAGAAAAAGGAAGATTTCCTCTATATTAGGCTGTAAGATTGGGGTTATCCTAACTCCTCACCTAGGCCTCCCTCTTTGCATTAAACCTGATGATACTTTTTGGAATAAGATCATTGATAGATTTCACCACAAGCTTGTAGGCTGGAAAGGAGCTACCCTCAGCCTGGCTGGGAAAATTTCAACTTCTTAAGTCTACTCTTTAGAATCTTTCAGTTTATGCTCTAAGCCTCTTCAAGATCCCCAGTAAGTGTGCTAAACTGATTGAAAAAATCCAAAGGCATTTCTTATGGTCGGGAGTGGAGGAAAAAAAAAAATTTAGTCTGGTTGCTTGGGAGGTGGTTTGTAAACCTAAGAAATGGGGAGGATTGGGGATCAGAAGCATAAAGAATACTAATAAGGCTCTTATGGAAAAACAATGCTGGAGAATCTTTGAGGAAGAAAAGGAATGGAATTCTATTCTAAAAAGGAAATACCATATCCACTCTCTTGAGGACATGCTTAATAACCCTCATGAAGTTAATGGATCCTTTATATGGAATAGTATCTATAGAGGTAAAGAGATAATAAAAAAGGGAGTGAGATGGAAACTGGGAAATGGTAGGAAGATAAATTTCTGGCAGGACAAATGGTTGGAAAATAAAGCCCTTAAAGAGAATGAAGAGTGGAGCTTGGCTATTCTTGATTGCCAAGATATTGTGGGAGAAAAGGTGGCAAACTACTAGATTAATGAAAAATGGGTGGACCTTGGTATCTTTGAGGGAATACTTGCTCAAATCAATGCCCAACTCAACTCTTGGTTTCCTACTAATGTTCTAGACTCTTTAATCTGGAGCTTGGAACCTAATGGAAAATTATCAGTTGCTTCGGCTTCGGCCCTTCTGCTCACTAGTGGCTCCTAGCCTCTTAGTGCTCAGGTTTGGAATTCCAACCTTATCCCTAAAATTAACATGTTTTTTTTGGCTCTTGACACAGGATAAAATCCTTACGGTGGAAAATCTCCATAAAAGAGGTTTCATAATGCCTAACAGATGTTACCTATGTCTCTCTGAAGCTAAAAACTGTAACCATCTGTTGATACATTGTCCCTTCTCTAATCAAGTTTGGGACTTAGTATTTAAGTATTTTTATGTGGATTGGGTCAAACCTTATAGTGCTCAGGAGATGATTACTTAATGGATGTGTCCTAGAAAAGGTAAATACTACAAGGAGATGTGGAAGCTCTTCCTCCCTCATTTCTCTTGGAGGATATGGAAGGAGAGGAATAATAGGGTCTTCAGAGAGAAAAAATTCTCCCATTCACTAGTGGCTAATCATATAATAAGAGGAATGCTATAAAACTTTAATGTGTCTTTTCCTCAAAGGAGTAACATTTTGAACCTTCAGGAAATATCAAGTTTTGAATTGGGGAACCCTGGAAATCAAGAGACTAAGACTTTAGATAAGAGGGAAAATACAAGATGGTCTACTCCATGTTATGGTTGGGTGAAAGGCAACTTCAATGGAGCTGCTAAGGGGAATCCGGGAAAATTTGGAGGTGGTGGATGCATAAGAGATAGTGCTGGGAATTGTTTGGGAGCAATTGCCACTCCTTTTGGTAATCAAACAAACCATGTTGCTGAAGCAATGATGACTCTTATGGTTGTCAGCCAGGCTAAAGAAAAAGGAATTTTGAAATTCTGTTTGGAGGGAGACTCATTAAACATCATTAACTGCATCAAAGGCAAAGTTAAAGCTTCCTGGACTATAGCTCACATAATAGACAAAATCAAATCGACTCTACTTCTTTTTTAAGATTGTTTCATTTCCCATGTGTACAGGGAAGGAAATAGGGTTGCGGGCAGTTTAGCCAATGCGGGTGTTAAATGTGAATCAATGACATCATGGAATGGGGAGGTGGATTTAAGTTTTGAGATTTCACATCTCATCAAGTATGACAAAGTGAATCAAAATGAAGGCTTACTGAAAATAAGTATTAATAATGATTATGACAGCTAAGTTTAATTATGGCTACTACTGTCAGCCGAGGTTTGTGGGTTTGAAATAAATTGACTACTCACACGGATTGTGGGTCACAAATAGCAAGCAAAACTAGAAAAAGCTAAAACCCTACTCTCTGTCAAACTGTAGCCTGCTAGTTCAAAATTTTTCAACAATGGGGGGGGGGTTTGAAGAGGGAGGAGCTGATGGATTGCTCAAAATGGAAGAAGAAGAGGAAGGTTTGGAGAAGACTCAGAAATGGGGGAGTTATGAGCTTCATGGAATGCTTGCATGGTTTGGATAAGGAAATCATGAAGAAATTTATAGATGGTTAGAAGAATGGGAGGGTGAATTTGTGGGGAAAATCTATCCCGCTAACCCTGAATCTCATCTTTGAAATTATAGGCATTCCTGCTGAAGGAATGAAGTTTTATAGAGATGATAAGAGGATGGGCACTCAAGGCTTCAAGATCTTCCCGAAAAATGAAGAAGAGCAAGCCCTTCTGACCAAGAGCAGGGGAGATTATGTAGACATAAAAAATCTCAAAAGCCACTGGGCTAACATCCTCACTATGATGATCGAATACTTTACTCTGGATGGTAGGTATTCAAAAATCTATAATCTTCATTTCATCCTTGCGAATCATTTCAGGCACTAGAAGTTTGTTTCTTTCCCCTACTACTTTCTCAACTCTCTAAATAATAGTATTATTCAACACAAGAAAAAAGCTTCAAACCCTATTCTGCATGAAGGTTTTATTTTGCTTATTTCTGATTATGTTAAAAATCAAGTCTTAGACCCAATCCCTAAAAGGGTCAAAGGGAAGTTCAGAAAGCTGAACAAGGCTATTAATAAAGTGAAAACTAAGAAGAGGGATCACAAAAATATCAAGAAAAAGGAGATCACTAAGGAAGAGACAGAGGTCAGCCTTAATATCCAGAGCAACAAAGAGGATAAAACCCAAGATGAGGAAAAAATGGAAGAGCTTGAGACAGATGAGGTTGACTCAGGAAATACCAAGATGAACCAGGCCGAAGATGATGAGGTGTCCAATAAAGAGGATGATAAGATAGAAGTGAATGACATTAATCTATATGAGGAAGATGAGAATAGGGAGAAGGAAGTAGACAACCTCAAGCAGAATGAGGAAGATGAAAATGGAGAGAACAAAGATGGAGAGGATGAAAAAGAAAAAGAGGAGGAGGAGAACAAGGAAACTGAAATGGATGAGAATAGAAGCCTAAGGAAAGAAGGTAAGAAGAAGAAAAAACAAAAACTTGACTCTGACTACAAAATGGTGGGTTTTGAGGCCGATGACAGAATCCTGAAAAGTACAGAGGATTATGGGGCTAACATGGAGAAGTGGATTGGGGAGGAAATGAATATGATGAAATTGCACCTCAAGAACATGTAAGAAGCTATGGAGCTTATCAACTCCAGAATGACAGAAATGGAGAATGAGGTGAAGATTAAGGTAAACAACAAAAATAAAGATGATGATCTTACAGTTAGGGTTAATGAAATTATGGAAGATAAGTTCAATGAGATGAAAGCCCAGATTAGTCATAATGGGCACATGATAAATATCATTCTGAAACATAGTAATGAAGTGCTGAAAGTTTCTGTCTAGAATCTCAAAGCTTTATATGCCTACCTGGAAATGAGTCTACTGGAAAGAACCCCTTTCACGGTGGAGGGTGATATTGAGAGTGGGGGCCCGAGTTCTAGAACTCATAGAGGCGTCAAAAGAAAAGTTCCTGAGATCCCTAATGAGATGCTAAAGCTGAAGGAGTCTATTGACTTGATGGAAAACATGCAGAAAGAGGCTGAGGAAGCCTATGAAAAAATGCATTAAGCTGGGAGCTACGCTGGATGGTCTGCTGGTTTTTTACTGGTAGTTTAGCTGGTAACTGTGCTTTTTTTTTTGGTTTTCTATTTCTTTGGGTTTTGCGTTGTTTGTTTGGGTCCTGCTCTTTTGCTCAAAGCAGGCATATCATGTTTGTAAGGGTACTCATTGACTATCTTTAATCTCCTATTGTAAAAGGTTTCGGGTTCCTTTCAAAACCTGTTTTTACCTTAATCAAAAACTTATAATAGTCTAATATATGTGTTCATCAGTATTTGTTCAAGACTATCCTCTTGATTATGACATTATATCACAAGGATCTACATGGTACAATGTACCTTAGTTTACCTAATGGAATAGTTAGGGTTTTGTATACTATTGATATATTTTAGATTGGTATGTATGCCTATTTATGTTTCTAATATTTAATCAAATAGCTTAATAAAGTGATAATTGTTGATACTATTAATACATGATGATAGGTGATTTGGTCATCAAAATTTGATAAAGCATTGATGTTTACAATAGTAACTTTTTGTAAAGCTAAGCTAAGATAATTTACAAACTCTGTGCATTGAGAGTGTGTGGCACCCACTCAGCCCTTTGCAGTGAGAGGGCCATTAATGAACCCACCGCCCTTTTAATAAAGATGACCTCGTCCATAGATGGACCCATTTATGCTTCTGGCATCTCCAAGAAGAAGACCGACTCTGAACCGACCTCCTCTGCATCCTTGAAACCAGACCCTAAGTCATTCAGGTAGGCCCTAATTGGTTCGAAGATTGTCCTTGATGGCATAAAGTTCATCGGAAGGCAACAAGAACTCGGACCAGATGAAAGTAACAAACATGGAGCAGGAGGTAAGGCTTCTGCCTCCAAATTTCTTATCATTTCTCCTAATTCTAATATGGTAGATGTAATTAAGTCAGAGAGAAACAAGTTGTGTGAATCTGCTATCTTCTTGGCTGCTCACAATGTTAGTAAAATTTCCTCCCGTGTTTTTATGAATAATTGGTTGCATTCGGTTTGGGGCTCTAAATTAGGGCTTAAGTTTTCTTTCTGTAGGATGATATAGAAAGGGTTTCTCATTATTATCTTCAATGAGTCTATTATCCAAAGAATTGCAATTGATAGACAATTTTGGTCTATAGCCCCCTGTAGTTTTCGTGCCCTAGGATGGTCGAGTAATACTAACTTCAAAGAAATTATGGCTCTCTCCCGCCCGAGATGGATTACTTCCAAACAAATGCCTCATTTTCTCTGGAATGTGCTTGCAGAAGCCCTTGATTCCCTAGTTTGTGTTATTCGCATTGACCATTCCAATGTGCTCCTCCCCCATATGGATGCGAGGATTTTAATTTCTCTCAAACCAGGCATCGATATCCTAAAAACCCTAGTTTTTGAATTGGACGGTGAACACATGTCTTGTCCGGTGGAATTTTTGGGTGGGATCAAATCTTGTTTCCTGTGTAAGAAAGATGGTCATAAAAGAAGTAACTACCCTCTGTTAGGCCCTAGGCCTAAGCACCAAACCCCTACCAGAGAAGCCTTGACCCTGCCTAAACAGAACATTCCTGGCCTCAAATCCCCTCCCCCATCTGCTCCTAATATTGATACCTCACAGTCTATCCCTACCTCGACAACCATCCCCTTCTCCACCACCCTCGCCAACCCCATTATCTCCTCCCTTGATGACTTATCTATTTCTCTTGGTCTAGAATTAGCTAGTTTGAACATTCAGAATAAGCACGAAGGTACAAGAAGTGGGGACAAGATCCCTCCTACCCCTAAATACAAACACATAAGATAGTCCAAGAATGCACAACAATTGGCACTAGACAAAATCAGGAAAGTTGATGGCCCCTCCAAGAGGAGAAGAGGCAATGTTAATGAAAAATTTGTTGATCAACCTTCCCTTCTCGGTGACCCCACCCACTGTTGTTTGGATAGCTTGGAGAGTTTTGAGAAGATACCCTCAAATGGTGATAAAGATGGGGCCATGGTTAGAGGTGGTGATGATATGGACACTTCTAAAGATAAGAATGGTGCCTCTGGACTGGCCTAGTTTGTCAGTAGCTCTCTTCATGACTTTGACCTTTTAGTTATTCCTGCCATCCCTGTTGACCCTCCCTACCCTTGTCATCCATCTGAGCTATCTTATCATACCCTCCTTATTACCCCAACTAGGCTGGATGGTGTCAACGAGAGGGGTGTAGATGATCCACTTATGCAGATCTATAGGTCCTCCCTCAAGGATGTTGTTAGTGAAAAGGGAATCAACCAAAACTAGGCCATTGCTCCTTTTATTGATATTCCTTGGGAAGAATTCCTTAAATATAACAAAACCAAGAGAATCCTGAGAGTCACCAACCCTCTTACTAAAGGAGATAACCCCATGGTGGAAGGGGAAGATTCATGCCCTATAAAGGGAAAGAAGAAAAGAGGGAGACCAATAGGTTCTAGTAACAAAAAAGAACCTAGAGACCCACATAATAATGCCATCCCTAAATACTTCTCAAGATTTAGGAATGGATCTAAATCCCCTAACTAGTATATGGACTTCAAAATGGCATCTTGGAATGTCAGAGGACTGGATTCCTCTAATAGAAAATACATTGTATAGAGATTTAGGAGAGCCTATAAAGGGATAGATTGCTTGATGCTTCAGGAAGTTAAAGCCAACAAATTCTTTCTTGATATAGCTCTCAAATTGCATTTGGAGAGAAGCCTCCTCTTTCTCCTCCTCCCACATCTGGGGGAAAGGTGGAATATCCATTCTCCTCATCCCCCTATGGGCCAATAAGGTCCTACATTGGGGTACCTCACCCTGCAACATGGCAGTATGGATGGTACTTGAAGATCACCAAACTAAATTTGGAGTATGCTAAATATATGCTCCTAATGACTATAGGGAAAGGACTAAACTTTGGAAATGGTTAGGCTCTCTTAAAGAGATCCCCTGGATAGTGGGAGGAGAATTCAACATGGTTTATCACCCCCAAGATAAGATAGGGGGTAACAAGATGGAATCAAAAGGAAGTGAATAGTATTTCTGGAATAAATTACTTAGCAAACACAAACTTACCGACCCACTAAGAGGTAATAAGAATGACCATAAGGATATATGGTACACCTGGTGTAACTATCAGTAGGGAAAAAAGAGGATTTACTCTCGGTTGGATTGATTCTACTTCAACCATGTAGCTTTCAAATTCCAAAAGGATGAGGCAGGTAGCGTAGTTTGAGTCACCCTGTATACCCTTTCTGATCACCATCCCATCACTTACAGATTCCTCTCAACCTATCATAACCCTAAGAGATGCCCGAGGCTTGGATCATTCTATCTTAATAATTTCTTGATGGAGGAACCTGGCATCAATAATGTAGTCTTGATGATTATATGGTTTAATGATACTGTGGCTGGACATCCTAGTGCTAGGAGAAAATGGACCCAAAACATAGCCAGTTGGAGAGATCTATTCCAAACTATAGGGGGTAAGAAAGATAGGGATGGGAGATGGATAGAGGGTGCACCACAAGAACAACTAGAAAGGGAAGAATTAGAACTTCAAAACAACCCCTCCTCAGAGGTGGCCACTTTATATATGGATAAAACAAAAGACGAGCTTAGGAAAATTTAGAATGGAAAGCTCAAAGGTGTTAAGATTAAATCCAGAAGTAACTGGCTAGAACACGGTGACAAAGACTCTAATTTTTTATTCAATCTCATCAAATAGAAAGAATCAACATGCAAGATTGAGGAAATATGGGATGAAGGGTGCAAAATTGATGATCAATCTCAGATCCTCCTTACCTTCAAAAAATACTACCATAAAATTTTTACCTCCCAAGGAAATGGAGTTGAGATGACATAAGCTATGACCAAAATTAGGCAGGTGATCCCAAAAATAATAAAGGAGGAGGACTCATCCCTTCTTAATCAGCCTATTAAGGTAGCATAAATCAATGAGGCAATTAATCAGATGGTTGTGGGTAAGGCCCCTGGACTGGATGGGATGCCCATAGAATTTTACAAGAAAAACATAGGTTGGATTATTCAAGATCTCTGGGAGTTGTACAATGAAGCTTTTGAGGTTGGCACTTTGGAAAAAGATGTCAACAATGGTGTTATCAAACTTATCCCCAAAGAAGGTGATAAATATATAATAAAGAACTAGAGACCTATCACCCTTCTTAACTTCTCCTATAAGATCTTAGCCAAAGTCATGGCTACCTGACTCAAGAAGGTACTCCCCAACATTATTGATTGCAGCCAAACAAGTTTTGTGAAGGGTAGGTACATTCTGGATAACATAGTCACTTTCTAGGAAGTTATGGAGTGGGATAATGAGTCTAAGCAACAAGTATGTATGCTCCTGCTAGACTATGAAAATACCTACGACATGATAGAATGGTACTTCTTATACATGATGATGGCATCAATGGGAATCCCCAAAAAATTCATTAATATGGTCCAAACCTTAATGAGAGGGGCCCAGACAAGAGTAGAAGTAAATTGTATTAGCTTAGATTTCTTCAAGTTGACAAGGTCAATAAGATAGGGATGCCCTATGGCCCCTGCATTATTTGTAATAGCAGCAGAAGAAGTTGGACATCTCATTGTTGACCACACTATCATACCAAGGGTTAGAGGTGTTCTACTGCTTGAGGAGAAGGAGATCCCAAATATTCAATTTGCTGATGACACAACCTTGCTTCTTAAATTAGAACTAGAGAACCTTACCTTCCTTATGGAGAAGATGAAACTATTCTGTTTTTCCTCTGGAAATAAGATCTCTATGGAGAAATTCCTATTCCTGGGGTGGACAGAAGCACCTCTTGATTGGCTCTCTAGATGGAGCTATAGGTGGGAGGGACCAAACTACCAGGTCAAATACCTTGGCATCCCCTTCTCCCTGAATCCTAACCTTAAATACATGTGGGGGATGGTTAAGGAGAAAGTGGATAAGAAACTCAACAAATGGGACAATCAATATCTCTCTATGACAGGCAGAGTTCAAGTCTGCCAAAAAATGATGTCATCCTACACCCTATATTTCTCATCTGCCTGGTTATTCAATCAATATGAGTTCAACCATATCTAGAAGACTATCAGGGACTACTTATGGTCAGATGATAGAGGTAAAAAAACAAGTCATGTAGACAAGTGGGAATGGTGCACTAAAAGAAAGAAACGGGGGGGACTAGGCCTTAGGGATCTCAAAATACAAGGAATATCCTTGGCTACTAAGTGGATCACTAGAGCCTTGGTAGGGGAGGAACCTTGGAAATCCCTGATCAGAAATAAAAATTTTAGGGGGCACCCCAAGAAAGGGAAATCATGGAGGCACCTATCCATGATTGACATTATAGTAGGTGAGGTAGAGATTAAGGTACAAGGATATACTATGTTCAAATATATCTGGAAAGCATGGAACTTGGTTAGAAATCTAATTATAGAAAACAATTTTTCATAGCCATGGTAAAACCTATGGTAACAGATCAATCTGGTGGAACCTCAAAAGCAAAGATAAACAATTGGTACTTTTGCAAGGTTGCTCAGCCAGGAAGTGGGATGAGAAGGGCATATATTTCTTTGTAGATATCTTACAGGACGATCAACTAGTGGAATGGGATGATTTGAAGAATAGATTTAATCTCCCTCAATCTTAGTTCAGGACCTACTCAGTGGTTAAGGATTCTTGTGATAACCAGCTATTTGTGGACATTGACTGCCATACCCAGTGCAGATGGATAGATGGAACCATGATTACCAAATCCAAATCCAAGCTTCTCTATGGCCTCCTTACTAAAGAATTCCCCATCTTCCCCCACCTGAATAAATGCTGGAACCTAACCCTTGAATCAGACAAGTGGAGAAAGATCTTTCTCAACCTCTGTTCCTCCCTGGTTGAACCCAAAATTAAGTGTTTTCTGTGGTGTCTTATCTTACATAGGTTTCCTTTTTGACTTCCTAATGTACATCCTAGTTTGTGTACCTTCTACCCTCTCCTTGAACCTATTAGTCATGTGTTCTTTAGCTGCCCGTTTGCTATTGATATCTAGAAACTCTTTTGGTTTTCCTTAAGCTTATGATATCTCTATTCTGGATATTTTATCATGTCATATTAATGGTTTGAAGCAACCTTTTAATAGCTTTTTTTCCCTTATGTCTGGCTTAATTATGCAGAACATCTAGAAAAAGAGGAATGATATTGTTTTTGGTTGTCATAATAGAAGCCTTACTAAGTCTCTCAAGAGACTCATATTTCATGATATTGTTTTGCAGGTTACTATTGTGATCAAAATCAAGAGGAAGAAGCTGGAAGACCTATTTAAGAACGAGATGGTCAGGCTTGGTTCTTGGGAGGTGCAACATGGTTACACCTAGATTAAAGAATTCGAGGAGCTAGCATGATTCAAAGATTCCCTACACAACTTCATGGTAGAGGTGCAAGGGCTAAACAAGGATGACAAACCAGTCATCAATGTTGTCCCCGTCTCTGCAGTCCCAGGCCCCAGTATTCCAGTTGTAGTGCCCCTGGAACACCCATATGAACAACATATCAGGAAGGATGAGGTTCTAAAGTGGATGGAAGGAACACATGGCTAGGTAACTTGAGTACCCTACAGAGATGAATATTTTGATTGAATGTACCAGCTAGATAGTACTTTTATAATGTTGGCTACCTCTTTTGTATAATTCACTTCGTAAACTGTGATAGTTCTAGGGACTTTTTTCTATTCCAGATATTGTAGTCAGGTATAGTTGGAGGTATATATGAACCTATATATATTTTTGGCTCTCATTTTGGTAATTAGCATGAGCTAGACACCTAGATGTAACAATTTTTATGATATCAATACAATCATATATCTTTAATAGAAGAAAAAAAAGATAAGCTAAGATATATATTGTATCTTTGGTATTAGTATTTATACAATCAAAACTTCATAAGACTTTGAGGAAAAATTATGGTATTGGAATTGATCTTTTAATTAGTATTTAGAATGATCTAATAAGATGTTTTAGCATAGGTAGACCCTAAGGTTTGAATCTATTATATAAACCTTGAATCTAAAGAGAGAAAGAATATCTTGAGTATATGTATAAAAAATTAATCCCTTAAATAATAGTTCAAGTATTTTTTCTTAGAAACTTATAGGAAACCATTAGATTATCATTCTTTTAAAGATTCTTATTGCATTAGTTAAATGTATTTGTTACTCAAATATGAGTTTGAAGGTTGTCATTAGTATTCAATTATTCAAATTGCCAGTCAGTAATAGAGTCAAAGACAGACTAGTCAGTATTGATCACTCAGTACAAAGTTAACCTAGTGGAGTGAACACCGAGAAACAAACTTACCGAGCACCGGACAGTATACACTAAGCACCAAGATACACCAAGCACTGAGAGACAATATTTACTGAGTAAACCAACGGTTACATAAAAGTTTGTATTGGCACATCAATCAAGGTAACAACTTTTTTCCAAGCTAGCTAATGGTTTATAATGATCGAGGAGGACATTAATTACGAATGCAATCATTAATTGTTTATATCTCCTATGTATAAGATGACCAAGGTAAATTTTGTACAACATTGACCTTATGTTTTCTAAGATATTGTAAAACCCTAATTAGGTCAAGAGGTTTGATATATGTAAGGATAAGATGTCATTTTGAAAATGTATGATGATCAAATTGTGATCAAGTAGGCACCACACTAAGGACATCAAGAGATTAGACAAGGGTTTTAGAACAAGGACTTCATTAACACATCTAGTTTTTAGGATAGAGACAAGGCTATCGAGCAGTACAGAAGGTATTATAAATCACAACAAGGTGATAAGTTTATTGTACTTAAGGATCTGTTATCCACAATATTCAGATTGTATTTGTTTAGATCACAAATTTTGTTACTCTCTAACGATTGTAATAGACCCCAAAATCTCTTAACAGAGTAGACTTAACCTTATTTTCCTAAATCTCTTAACAGAGTGCACACATAAATTATGTTGAAAAATCCTCACATGAGGTAGATCTAATTGATCTTATTGTTACTCCTAATAGGGTAAGGTCATGAGAAGTGATTAATATTTGTAAGCTCTAACATGCTACTTTATTACTATAGTAGTGAAGCTTTTTGGGTCTCATCCCCACCACAGTTTTTACCTTCTAATAGGGGTTTTCTGTGATACCAAAATACATGTGTTATGTGTACTTGAGTCTCATGAATGTTTTATTGTTTTGATTACATGCATTTACATTTCAGCAATAACATTACATGTATGGTGAAAGCAATCTACACAGTCGATTATTATAGTTTATGATTACAAAGATTTGTTTGAAATTTTTTTAAGGGTATTGATTCACCCCTCCCCACTCAGCACACACCTTTCTATTATTCCAATAATTGGTATCAGAGCCAATTCTCTTATTTAGAAGGTTTAATCACTGAAGAGAAAAGATCTTGTAATGGAAAGGTATACGCTTGATAAAACTATTGAGAATCAGAAGTTGCAGTTGCAGATCTACATTGAACAATACAAAGAAGAAAAGGAGAAACTTAAGGAGATGTTGGTTAAGAGAAGAGATATGGAATCTTGTTGTCATGAGACTAATTATCATGAAGAAGAGATTCATGACACATTTGATACAATATAGATCTAGATCCGGTAGCATATCTGATGCATATGAAGGAATCATATCAAAGCTATCTGAAAGCAATCAAGAACTTACTGGATAAGTGAAGGCACTGCAAATCGGTCAAGATACACAAATGGTTAGGATGGTTGAAGTCTTGAATGATGAAAAGAAAGTTGAACAAGATAGAAACATGGTTGTTGACGACAGAAGACAAATGACTGAAAAGTTACAAGAGAAAGAATCTGAGATAAATATGACTTACTGAATATTACTTTGACATCACCAATCAGATGGTTTCTATAAGTCATGAGGCCAACTAAGTGAATATTGAAATTGCCAAGAAATTGGAAGATATTGGTGAATTGAAAGAAGAGAATGAAAAACTAAGAAATGAAGTAAATATTCTACAACAACACAATGAGGTGATTAAGAGATCTGAATAAAGTACCAAGAGGATGGATGAATTTCTTAACAATCAAAGGAGACTGAACAATAATACCAGTTTAGGGTATACCAATCAAGGAGAATCATTGAATAAAGATGAATAGAATAATGTCTACACAAATCTGAAGCCTAACATACCCTCATGCCATCATTATGGAAAATTGGGCCACACATCAAACGTTTGCAGAAGTAAAGCAAAAGGTATTTCTAGAAACTCTACTAAATTCAATGGTAATTGCTATAACTATAACAATCATGGACATCAAGAACATGAATGCATATCTAAGCTAGACAAACCACAAAAAAAATCCTACATGGAAAAATATTTTCGCACTTGCAACATGCATGGTCATACATCACAAGCATGCAGGACTAACACAAAGCAAATTTGGAAACCAAAAGGACAATGAAAAAGCATATCAACTGAGAATAAAATGTAATGTTTATGCTTGGCATAGTTTCACATCATGTGGTAGGTATGGACATATTTCTGCTAACTATATGAGACAATGGAAAACTAAATCTAGAAATTGGTCAAACTCTGGAATGGCATACACACACTATCAGAAGGTTGGTCACTTAAGTAAAGATTGTAGAAATCGAGTGACAGATACAAGTACTAATGGAAATGGAGACACAATTGAGCAAATCATGGGGAAAAGAAACATGATGTGGAGGAGAGCATCAAATGACAATGTTAGGCCAAGCACAATAGTTGGTGACACCTCATCCAATAGATTAGGTGATTCCACCACCTCCACCTAAGCAATATAAGTAAGGTATGGAACTATGTTTTGCAAAGTTATATCTTACATAAGTTCCTTATATTCATTGTATGAATGCCAAAATAGCATGAATTAAGATGCACTATGGTATTATATGTTTTGATAACCTTGAACTAGTTGAGTCGGTTAATCTGTATCGAGTAAGAATTCCAGTCGGTGAACATGTGAGAGAAAATTGAGTTGCTGTGTCAACCAAGCATTGTTGTACTCACTGATCTGAGGTATCTTTAGTATCAACCAAGTGATTTTTTTGTCAACCGAGTGGTTGGTGACGATCACTTATTACATCAACTAAAAGCATTTTATATAAATTCGATGGAAGTGAACTCATTTGTTCACACAAGGATCAAAGAGCAGAGTAGAGAGATTAAGAGTGAATTCACAGTGAAGTATTTTGAAGCACTTCACAGATATCCAAAGCATTTTTCCACAAATTAAAGGCTATATCAAGTAAACACTTGCACTTATCAAGCTATCTATGATTTCTGTTGGAAGCCCTAATTTAAAGAAAACAATGGTGTCCTCATCTTGAACCATGAAAGGCAAGATGGACAAAAGCAAGAAAGTATTTCTTATAAAGAATTCGACCTGTACTGAACCCAACTACAAGTTTCATCCAGAGGTTGCTTCTCAACTTGACGACAAAGGTGCGTTCTCCATGATACTGCAAAGGGTTTTATTGGTTCATGATGTAAGGGCATACATACACTACAAGATCAGTGAAATAGGTGATTTGAGCTGATGTTGACATATCAAGAGCTTAGCTCTAATGGGAAACTATAGGATGATTACAAGCATCTGGAAGTCAAAGGGTTAACCAATGCCCTACATTTCCTGAAGGAATTCAAGACAGAATGGATACACATAGTATTGAGCTGAGTACATGATGAAAAGCTATGTCTAGATGAACCAAAGAATATAAGTAAAGATATTATACATGCAGTAACTGGGTATTCAATGATAGACAAAACAAAATCCCTAAGGCACCTGCCTAGATAAAAAAATGAGAAGATAGTAGGAGCCGAGTGGGATGGTAGAGGTTTAAGGATCAACACCATCAGTGATCCTGAATTAAGATTTGGTGCATATGTTATTGCATACAAAATCTTCCAATCCAGCAAACCTAAGAACGTGGCATGTGGAGCAGTTGACATTACGCATAAAATTGTGAAGAAGGGTTTGCAACTTGACCTAGCCGAGCTATTGCAAAGGCTGATGACATTTAAATAATTGAATGTTTGAAGATGTTAAGTTGATCAACAAAATGCAGAAAAATAATGCAAGACATTAAATCAATTAATGGATTGTATTTTCATTGATGTCAACTTGACATAATCTGATCGGTTATATTCAAAGTGTCAAAGACTTCAGAGAATTAGAGAGATAAAAATTATGCTTTTAGTAATGCATAAAAGATCAGCATTCACTAAGTGACTACAAATACTGACGGTTAGTGGAACCTGACGGACAGAGAAACTTGATAGCAAAGTCATAGTGATGTCCGAGCAAGAAATCGACAAGAATTACCGACGAACAGAATCACAAGCATTACCAACAACCAGAATTATAGTGTTAATCAATGAACATACAACCCTGAAGATAGACAACCCCAATGAACAGACAACATTGACAGAGAAGCCTAAGGAGAACTGAAGTGTTGACCAAAGCTATCAAAGAGTTAAAACACCAAAACTAACTGAAGTTCAGAAATGACAAAATACTTAGCTGGCATAGCTAAAGATAGACTTAACTGGTTGTTAACATTGTTTTCATCAACAAGTTAAAGCTAGAGATAAGTAAAATATTTAAAGTTGTTTTATCCAATTGTCATGGAGAAATCTAAGGGATAAAACTTAAGTAAAGATTTAAAGCAAGATTGGCTAAGATCACGCCAAGAACAAGAAAATCAAGAAGTGAGAAACGGTGATATCATGTCTATAAAGAGACAATATAATTCATTATGAATTAGGGGAATGAATGAGAAAGAATTATGCTGAAGATAAAATAATGAAGAACAAATTCATACAGTCTTGATCAATCAAGCTAGGGAAAGAGCTAAAGATTTTTGCGGACACTGAGCAACAGAGAAGCACAACATCACCAAGTAGAAAGAAGTGGAACAAAGGTATTGAAAATACATATTGATCAGAAAGGTAAAATGAGCTTACAATAGATCTAAAAATCTGCAATCTAAGTTGTATGTGTGAATAGATCATTTACTATTTCAGTTTTACCATTGATTCAGAAAGTCTCTTAACCAAGCAGGACTTAACAATCCTTTCTATATTGAGATACATCCCAAGGAGTATCAAAAAGTTTGATCATGAAGATATCATGAGATCCCATATACCATTTGAAAAACTACACTGGGTTTGGTCATAGAAGGTAGCATAGAGATGCCCGATATCAAGTGACAAACTATTCTATTTAAATCCTTTAACAAGGTCACACCTAACAGTGTGTTTATAACCTTTCACATGATTGGATCTTCATTGAACTCACTTCAGAAGAGTCAAAATTTTGGGTTACCGGTCCCAAGTGGTTTTTCTCTTAACAGGATTTCCACATTTTTTATTAAGGAAAATAGGTTTTGATGGGTTCCTAAAACCATACAATAGATAAAAAGAGAACTAAAGCATATAAGCGTTACAAAACATCCATAAAAAAATAGGCAGTTCTAGAAAAACAGTCTCAAACAACATAAATCCAGGAACACATATCCAATAAAACTAGGGGTACCAATCAGGCAATGTCTCTGAGAATTTCCACTGCCTGTATCTCCAGCTCGGTCATTCTCTTAGCAGCTTCTCTAAGTTTGGCCAACTCCTTGTCAGCTTCCTAGTTTGCCATCTGTTTGGATTCTTCTCTAGTTCCCTTCGTATTTCATCTTTTGGAAGTTGATCCCTGTCTTTGTGCATCGACTGATCCTCTTTGTTTCCTCTTTGTTCTTGAAACTTGTCAATGATAACCTTGATGTTATCAATGGAGGCTTTAAGTATGTTGCAACTCTGCTCAGCTATTTTAACCATTGAAGCTTCAATACCTTTGACCCTATGCTTTAGTTCAGTTACTCTACTGTCCAACTCCCTGTCCTCCGCTATATTTTTGTTGTTGATTATGCTTTCTTTCTCCATCCTGTCCATCATTTTTTTAGCTCATATATTTCATAGTAGGTCCATTTCGTTGACCTATAGCTGTCAATGGCACTATTTTTTGCATTGTTCAACACATCCATTTGAGGATCTTCCCTCGCATTTTTGCTAAAAATCACCAGAGAAGGATCAATGAGCTCTTCCATCTAAATTCTACCCTCTTTGTTTTCCTTAACCAAGGTCCTTACCAATTCTCTCTTTATGCCCATTTTAGCAGAGACCGTGTCAAAATTTCTCTAGAAAACCTTTTTGTTTTTACCTGTAATATTACAGGTGTAATGGTCTTCTCCATACTCTACAAAACCCTGGCTATTGACATCCTCTTCATTCTCCTTCCCCTGACTCTCCTCTTCCTTAGCTCTCCCCTCTTGTGTTTCTTCCTAGCTAGCTAGCTTCTCCTCCTGGGTTTCCACTTTTAATCTTTTTGATCTCGTAACCCTCTTCCCTGAGCTATCCTCCTCATTCTGAGTCGGCATCTTGATTGTGATCTTCCTCTTTTTATCCTTCTTCCCCTTCTTCTTCATTTTTCTTTCTTCTCCCAAACTCTCATTCCCCGTTTCCATGCCTTCCTCATTTTCATTGTACTCCCTATCCGAAGATATTTCTATGTGCTATTTTATTATTTCCTGTTTAACTCTATTCTTCCCTTTATTCGTCTAAAGACGTTCTTCCTCCTCTATCTCTGAGTGCATATCTCTACTATCCTCTGTGTCTGAGGGGATGTAATCCTCCCCCGAACCCTCCTCAGAATTACCTTCAACCTCCATTCCTTTGATTTCCTTTCCCAAAGTGTGAGATTTGAAATACGCGTAAATTAAAAGTAATAAACCCTCATGGAAAGCTAGGTTGCTAATTTGCTTCTCTCTATAGTCATTAATGTTTTCATTAATGGATGAATAAAGGAAGAAAGGGATGGAAACCTTTGCCCCATACCTGAAGTGGTTGAGGAGCATGAAATGGTGAGTGCGGATGTGGTCGAATCTCGTATCTAGTGAGATGAATTTGATTATTGCCCTCAACACAAAATGCCACAGAAGTTTGATGGAGCTCGGGTGGTAAAAGGTGCCCTTCTTTACCAGAGCACACTTTTTAGATTCATTTTTAATGAATTCCATCAAAGCTTTTTTGGAAATTTTCCTGTCCCTATAAAATTTCTTCCCTATGATGGGAATGCCAGTCACTGCCGAAATGATTTCCTCAGTCACAATGAAAGTAACCCCATCAATTTTCACCTTCCCTTCTTTCTAGCTATTTACCATCATCTCTGTAATAGAGGGCTTCCACCCATGTAGGCATTCAATGTACGTGGTCACTTCACCCTCTTTCAAGATCTCCTAGACGTTTGATCTTCGACGCCATTATTCTATTTCTCTCTCAGGCTCTCTCTTGTGCCTTTTTCCCACCATTTCTGCAAATTCCCTATTTCCTCTGTTTCTGGTGAACTTCTCACTTAGAGCCCTTCTTTTCATAATGGAATTGGTTTGGAGTTTTGAGAGACTTCTTTTTTCCTCGTAAATGCTATAATTGATTAACTGCCTCCAAGTGTGCTAACGGGGCCTTAAACTGATTATCCCATTGTATCTCATGTACTTGCACATCCTATGGGGATTCTTTCTCTGTCTATCATAACTCTTCATCATTAGCTTTTAATAACTCTGAGCCTGCCCAAAACCTGATCATTTTCAATGATGTTGGCAATTTCTGGCAGTAAATTATTCCCGCCATACCATTATTTCACTTCTTCATTCTTAACGTCCATATTTTCCAGCCTGTCTGCCACTTGGTTGGCTTCCCGATAGTCATGTTCCATGTAGACCTGATCAAAAGACTTAAGGATTTGTCTGCATTCCTTTATTATATTCTCAATTGTCCATGAAGGCCCAGTCTTTTCATTAAGGTAGTCTATGATATTCTTTGAATCCCCTTCTACCCATAAGTTCTTGATCCCCATTTCCTTGGTGAGATTTAGGGTGTGATGTGCCACACTAGCCTCTATATAGTGGTTGGTTTGTGATCCCAGGGGTGCTAAAATTGTAGCAATGCCTTTTCCATGTGAGTTCCTGATGATGCCACACACCCCTGCCATCCCAGGGTTACCCTTTGCTGCCCCATCAAAATTAGCTTTGAACCACCCTTCTGGTGGTAAATTCCATCTGCAACCCAGCCTTTTATTGGTGTTATTGGGCCCATTAATGTGTTTACAAGTGATACCTTTGCAATTGGTGTAGTTTTCCAGAAGGGCATTTGCAATTTTTAGGGCTACAACCTTAGCCAGGGTAACCTTTTCTCTAAAGATCCTGTTGTTTCATTCCTTCCACAACCCCCAATAGATGTGTGGCATAGCCCAAGACCAAAGATGATGACCACTCCCCCCTGATGCCATTGGTCAAAAAGATCAAGATTAGTATTAGGGAAACATTAGGATGTCTCAAAAAAAGACAGGAAATGATGCCATATCTTCCTGGTGAAATCACAGTGGATGAATAAGCGGTCCACATTTTCACTATGAGTTTTGTAGAGGATGCATCTATTAGGAATGTAATTCCCCCATTTAATAAGGTTATCCACAGTCAATATGTGGTTTTGTAGCAAAGTCTAGAAAAAGAGGTTAACCTTAGGGACGATACCAGGAAACCAGGCTTTGGCCCAAGACGGGATAGTATCAATGTGATGCGTCATCTCATATCCCAAAGCCACTGTATAGTTGCCATCATTGGACTCCCCCCAAACCATGATATCTTCATTAAGAGAGAGGGGAGTGTGACCCAGATAGACCATAAGGGGTTTAAGGTCCTGGGACACCTCAGTGAGATTGACCCACCCATTGTTTATTCTATAGTCATTGACTCTGCTTGCATATCTTTCTATGCAATGTTCAACCCATCTATTGAATGGCTCCAAATGCCATAAAGGGCCATGTCTGAGCCAATCATCATGCCATAAGTTAACATCCTTACCATTACCAACTTTCCATCTAGTTTTTGCAGTCACTATACCTTTAGTCCTCAGAATGCCATTCCATATGTGAGATCCCTTCGGATCCAATTCTCTGCTAATGAATTGTTTGAAGGTTAAGTTAGCTGCATATTTATCCTTCATAATGTCCCTCCATTCACCAGTAGAGTTGAAGATTCTCCAAATCTGTTTAGCTTGCAAAGCTTTGTTGAATTGCTTCAGCTTCTTGATTCCCAGGCCTCCATGTTTTTTTGGCTTACATACAGTATCCCAAGCCAGCAGTGGGTATTTCTTGTTTCCATCTTTGTCAACCCATAAGAACTTTCTCTGGATGGCTTCTAGTGAGTCTGCCACCTTAGCAGGGATTAAGAAGAGACTAAGTGCATAAGTAGGGAGGTTCTAAAGTGTTGATTGAATCAGAGTTACTTTCCCAACCTGACTCAGGGTGATTCCCTTCCATCCCGCCAGTTTCCTATTGAATCTATCAATAAGACCTCCCCAGAAGGCCTTAGGGGGTTTGGTTCCAAGCAGAAGGCCTAAATAAGAAGCTGGAAATGAGCCAATTCCACAGCCCAGAATGCTATCCATTCTCCTCTGTCTATCCATGGGGGTGTTAATGAAGAACACCGAGCTCTTGTTCTAGTTAATAAGCTGACCTGTAGCATTGGAATAAGAATTAAGAATGTTCTTGACAAATCTAGCCTCCTTCACCGAAGACTCCCCACTGAATTGTATCATCTACAAATTGTTGGTGAGTAAAAGTGAAAGGGCCTGAAGAGGGTTGAAGCCCATAGATTAGCCCCCTGCCCCTATGATCATGAATAAGCCTTCCCAAGCATTCAGCTAAAATGATGAAGAGGATCAGAGAGAGGGGGTCCCCTTGCCGGAGACCCCAAGATGATTTGAAAAAGTCTGAGGGAGAGCCGTTTACCAAGACCCCAAAAGAAGGGGTGGAAGCCAACTGGGAAATAATCTTTAAAACCTTGTCATTGAAACCAAAAGCCCCCAAGATATTACTCAGGAAGGACCAGTCAACCCTGTCATAAGCCTTGGAAAGGTCCAGTTTAAGTAGGAATCCTTCCGGATTGCCCTCTTCCAATGAATGAATCACTTCATGCACAACCATAATAGAGTCCAAAATTTGTCTTCCGAGGACAAGCCTGATTGTTGGGGGGCAATAAGAACCTGGAGGATTTTAAGAAGTTTGAGGGTTAGGAATTTTGAGATAATCTTATAAAAAGAGTTACATAGACTAATAGGCCTAAAACAATCAAAAGAATTTGCACCTAGAAATTTTGGGATGAGGATAAGAAAATTGGCATTGATCTCTTTAAGAAGGATCTTGGCTCCAAAAAATTCCTAGACCGCTTTTACAATGTCCTCTTTGATAACCTCCTAGTACATCTGGAAAAAGAAAGAAGGGAAACCATCTAGACCTGGGGCTTTTTTCATGGGTAAAGAAAGAACAACTTTATGAATTTCTACCTGATCTAGGATTGCCAACATGATCTTATTCTGGCTTTCTGAGACCACCTTAGGAAGAGATTGAAGAATATCCTCCTGGTCAGCCTCGCTGAGGTTTTTCTCTTTAGAAAGGATTTGAGTGAAGTACCAGATGGCCTCATTTGCAATCTCCGTGTCTTCCTCCAAAGTATGATCCCCTTTATTAATGGCCCTAATTCTATTATCCATCCTGTGTTTCATTGTGGATAGGTGAAAAAACTGAGAGTTTTTGTCCCCCTCTTTCAGCCACACTGATCTTGACCTTTGCCTCCAAAACATCTCCTCTTTAATTACAATGTTATGAAGATCAGCCAGAATGGTTTTTTTAGCATTGATTCTATCATCATCATAACCATGGATTTGGATCTCAACAAGCTCTGACTTAATCCTGTCTTTTGTTTGAAAGATATTACCAAAGTCTCTTTTGTTCCATTTTCTTATCTCCATTTTGATGTTCTTTAGCTTCTTAGCCACTCTATACATCACCGTACTATCCACATTAGTACACCACCAATCCTTAATCTTACTGAGGAGGTTGGGGTGGGTTGTCCACATCCTCTCAAATTTGAAGGGGAAAGCCTTTTTCCTATTGTGATTAGCCAGATTGAGAGAAATCAGAGAGTGGTCCAAACCGAATCTTTCCAAGGAAGAAAGGTGACAATGATACTGTTGCATCCAATCTAGAGAAATGAGGGCTCTATCAAGGCAAACCTGAATGCACTCCAATCCCATTCTTCTATTTGACCAAGTGAATTTGCCCCCACCTAAATCCACATCAACGAGAGCTAGGTCATTGATCAAAATAGCAAGTTGCTGCCTACTCTCTAGGTTAGGTGGTAGACCACCAAATTTTTTTGATTCCATAAGGGGAGTATTGAAATCCCCCATTATAATGGTTTTTGGTTTGTTAACTTTGGTAAAAAGAGGTCGTATCTTATCCCAGAAGGCAAGTCTACAATTCTTTGTGTTAGGCGCATAAATGTTCATAATAGCCCAGCCCTCCTAATTTATTGTGTTATTGAAATGCATAAGTAAGATGTTTCCTTCATTCCAACTGATATGAGCATTGAGGTTTTCCTTCCAAAGCACTAGAAGGCTTCTAGAGGCTCCATCCGAGTCAGTTGTAGTAGTCTTCAGACCTTTTCCAAAGGATATGCCAGCAACTTTATCCTTTTTAATTTTTGTCTTTTGAATCAAAAAAATGTCTGGTCTATGGTCTCTTATCATATTCCTAATTATTACTTGTTTGTGGACTCCATTTAGCCCATGGATGTTCCAAGATATGACCTTCATGATTTCTTAAGAGACTCCTGGATGGTCCGCTGGTAACCATCCGCAATATTTCTTTTTGCTTCTTCCTTTCTGATTTGATTCATGCTCTTCCTACCAGGTGTGTTAGACTTGCTTCCTGTGTCTACTTTAGCCCTACTTCTCATTGCTACAGGAGAGGCTAGAGATGGGTCTCTGTTATTTTTCTTTTTCACTATTATCCATACTCCCTCATTATCATTTGAGGCCTCTTTGTAACTGTCAAAAAGGGCTTCCATTCTTGAGATTTGTCCCGACGTTGAGGAAGAAACCATTTCCAAGAAACGACTAATCTTCCCTGGTGAAAAGAGATCTCTTCTATAGACCTTTGATTCTTGGGATAGGTAAGGTCCCTGTCCCTTCTCGTGCTGCCCTTCTTTCTATGAATCTGGGACAAGAGAGAGGTCAAAGATGGCCTCAACAATCTCACCGTCTTCTGTTTGCTCCCTATCTCCCTTTCCACCCACCCCCTTTTCATCCCTTGGATGTGTTGGGCTAATTAAAACTTCTTCCCTCTCCCTGCCATTATCTAGATGGGAAATTGGTTCCCCCTCTATTGATGTAGACCCTTTAGTAGTCAGTTGTTCTATCTGCCTAGCCCGGCTATTAGAAGATAGTTCCCCTTGAGGGTTTTTCTTTTTTTGTAACATTTCACTTGGGAGTTTCTCTTTCTAGACCTTTTTGGTGTGTAAGAGGTCCTTGTTCAAAGGTTGTTGATCTGACCTTTTTCCAAGTTTGATATGCTCCTTTCAAGCTTTTTCCTTTGTAATGACGCATGAGAATTGATTTGCTTTGTGTCCAGCTTTCTTACAGTGGAAGCAGGCAAAAGGGACGCTCTCGTACTCAATCATTTGCACCCATTTTCCCAATCTGGATCGAAAAACAATATTTTCTGGCATATTTTAACCAATGTCAACTTGAATGCAAATCCTCTCATATGTGAGTTGCTTCTTTACTGTCGTTACTGGATCAATAGATAGCAGCTCCCCAAAGGATCTAGCAACACCCTCAAACACATCCTCATGCCAATACTCCAAAGTTAATTCCAGAAGTCGTGCCTAGACTGGGGCTTGGGTCAAGAAGTCATTGTTGAGATCTAGGTTAGAGGTCCATTTTTGTAGAATAAGGGTGGATCTGCCCACTGACCAATTTCCAGCACAAAGGATTTTGGAAAGATCTTCTTGATAGGAGAACTCAAAAGACATGAATCCTTTTTCCATAGTCGAAACCACAACCTAACCTTTTAGATCCCATTTATTTTTAACAAAGGTTCTGACTATATCAATACTGGGTCTAGATCCTATGAACTTGCCCACTAGAGTAGTAGCCATACTCATAATATTATGATCAATCAGCTTAGAGGGCAGTTCTAAAGCATAGATCCATTTTTCTTTGTTTGAAATGTTCTTAATAATTGGGAAAGGAGACTTACCAGAAGGTTTGACCCAAAAAGGTTTGTCCACCACCCTAGTGGGGCCCTTGCAACACCCGTATCTCTTGTTCTGGGGTAGAGCCTTTTTTTTCTCCTAGATCTGACTGCAGTATCTGTGAGACCCCTTCATCTATTGAGTCCTCTATACCCTGGTCCTTTCCCTGACCCTGGCTGGTGCTCTGATCGCTCTGTCCTGAGCTAGAAGGTTTCTCGCCCAGTGTCAAATTCAAATTTGTGCCTCCAGACGTTGCTCGTCATTCGCTCACTCCTCCTCGGTCGCTCACCATCATCCTTCACTTTTCAAACATAATCATTCTTCCAACAAGATTTCCATGTTACATATCCATGTGTTAATGTGTTTATGAGTCATTAATTTAGTGTTTTGCATTACACACAACTAATATGGATTGATCGGTATACACTAAGAAATTTATTATTTTTTGGTAAATGAAAGACTACTATTCGGTAAATATTAAGAATAAGGTTTAACAGTGAACTGTGAGCATCAGTTATTTGATAAGATTATTTGAAGGCATACATCTTGTAGGACTGAAGATAACTAGAGGCTTGATATTGTGGTACTAAGTTTTTGGGTTGATTTATTGGAATATTTTTGAGGCCACTGATTCATCCCCCCCCTCTCAGTTATTCTAACAATTGGTATCAGAGCTTGTGTGCTTAGAAAGGGAGTTTAACAGCTCAAGCAAAATATTACAAGATGAACAAGCAAGATGTGCCCAAGTTGAATAAATACAACTTTGCATCATGGAAAAACATAATAAAATTCCAACTATCAGGTATTGGTAATGATGTTACTCAACACCTTGATACTAAATATGTGTTTCCTACAAGACCACACACTCTTGAGAAATTGAGAGAAAAGCACGAGCATAATTGCATGATGATAGAGCTTGCTTCCTCACTCTCCAATGCTGAGTTTGAAGATGTCAAAACCTGCACCTTTGCAAAGAAAATGTGGGATAAATTGAAGCTGGTACATGGAGGAGATGATAATGTACTACGAGCCAAGGAAGAAATCCTAAGAGTGAGGTTTGATGACCTAAGGATGAAAGAAGGAGAAAATATCACTCAGTATAGCTATAGAATCAAAGAAGTAGTCAATGCTATCCGAGGAGTTGGAGGTGTACTTGAAGAAGAGACAGTGGTAAGTAAAATCCTAAGAACCTTACTGCCTCTATATACTATTAGAGTATCTGCTATACAAGAAATGAGAGCATTTACAAACAATACTGTTACTCTAGATAGTATGATTGGTAGAATGATTTCATTTGAGATGAATAACTTTGATAATAGTGTCTTACCCTCTATAGAGTTTGCATTCAAATCTTCTTTGAAAATAAGTAAGTCAAGTCATAGACACACTATGAGGAATGATTGTGAAAGTGATAATGAGGATCAAGGACTTGATGAGATTTAAGCACTAATGGAAAGAAGATTGCAGAGAGGCAAAGGTAGATACAAAGGTAAATTACCACTTGTATGTTTTAATTGTAAAGAGATTGGACACTTTGCTGCAAGATGTCCTAACAAAAGAAAAGATGACAAAACTAATGACAGAACATATGCAATGAAGTTTGACCAAGGTGATAACAAAGATTACCGAAGCAACCAAAAATATGATAGAAGAGATGCCCGAGACTAGAAGGACAAAGGGAAGAAAGCTTGTTACCTAGTTGAGAAAAAAGCTAATGATACTGACACCGAATCTGAAGAATACATTGAGATGGTATTTGTAGCCATGAAGGATGGCCCAGACAAAGAAGAAGAAAGGTATGTAGAGACTACAATCATATCTAAGGTTAGTAAGAATGATGTCTAGATTATAGATAGTGGCTGCACTCACCACATGACCGGTGATAAACAAAAGTTTGAAACTTTTGAATACTATAATGGTGGATCTGTAAGAGTGAGTAATGACACACCTTGTCCAGTTGAAGGTAAAGGAACCATAATGTTGAATAACCTGATCAAATGTGAAAATGCTTACTGGGTAAAAGGAATTAATTACAATCTATTAAGTATTTCACAGCTGAATAATATAGGTCATTGAGTATCATTTGAGAATAAGAAGGAAAAGATCTTCAATGAATTAGGAAGGTTGATTGGAACTAGTGAATAGAAAAAAGGTAACCTTTTCTATCTTGATGACATTAACGCCACTTCTTTAATGGCTAGAAATGAAGACATATGGTTGTGGCACAAGAGATTGTGTCATGTGAATTTTGACAACATGATAAAAATAAGCAATAACAGAAAAGTCAGAGGCTTACCGAGCATGTCAAAACCAAAGCATATCACGTGCAAGAATTGTCAAAAAGGTAAGATGACAAAGTATAATTTCAAGAGTAAAGCCCATACATCTAATGCCATTATAGAATTAGTCCATACTGATTTATGTGGACCTATGAGGACAAAGAGCTACTATGGAGATAGGTATTTCATTCTCTTTGTTGATGATTATTCCAGAATGATGTCAGTTATGTTCCTAAAAGATAAATTAGAAGCATTCAAGATGTTTATATGGTATAAGGCTATGGTAGAAAATAAAGTGGTAAGGAGTTGAAATTCTTAAGGTCAGATAGAAGAGGGGAATTTATTTTAGATAAATTCACTAATTTCTATAATGAGCATGGAATTAAAAGACACGTTTCTGCCCCGAGAACACCACAACAAAATGAGATTGCTAAGAGGAGAAACAGATCAATTGTTGACTGTGCAAGAACATTGATGATTGAGAAAAGCATTACTCAAACTTTTTGGAGTGAAGCTGTCAGTACTATTGTCTACACATTGAACATAGTACAATTAAAGGACAAGACACCCTATGAGCTTTGGTATGGTTACACACCCAATGTAAGTTACTTCATAATCTTTGGTAGTCAATGTTATATTTTGAAAGATGATAGAAAGGGAAAGATTGACTCCAAAAGTGATGAAGGTATCTTTCTAGGGTATTCCACCAAAAGTAAGGCTTATAAATGTCTTAACAATTCATCTAACAAGATCATTGAAAGTGAAAATGTAAGAATAGATGATTCTATAGAGAAGAATGATAAGGAAAATAGAAAAGAACCAGAAGATTATGATAGGTTTGTTTACACTGAAGTACCTGACACTCTACCCGAGCAACAGTGTATCGCTCTTGAGCAACAAAACATTGCACCCGAGCATCAGGCTGCAATTATTGAAAATTAGGAAAGTACTCAAGATGATGTACTGAGCGATGGTGATCAGAATGAAGGTCAAGAAGATAATTAGAAATATGGACAAAGAGCTGAACCAAAACTTGCCAAGTATGTTAGAAGACATCATCCACATAATCAGATCATAGGAGACAAGAAGGCTAGAATGGTAACAACAAGTAAATCACTAAACACTGGATGTTTACTTTGTGATTTTGAGCCTAAATCTGTTAATATTGCATTTGAAAATGAGGAATGGGTCAGTGCTATGAATGAAGAAATAGAACAAATTGAGAAGAATAGTACATGGACACTAGTACCGAGACCTAATGACAAGAATGTCATCGGTACCAAATGGATATTTAGAAACAAGTTGAATGAGAATGGAGAAGTCATAAGAAATAAAGCAAGATTAGTATGCAAGGGGTATGCACAAGAAGGTATTGATTATGGTGAAACCTTTGCACCCATTGCTAGACTAGGAGTAAGAATATTACTTTCTTATGTTGCATTCAAAGGATCCAAGGTATACCAGATGGATGTCCCATTTGAATTCCTAAATGGAATACTAGAAGAAGAGGCATAGATTGAAAAACCATAAGGGTTAGTTGATCCAAACAAGAGAAACATGGTATGTAGACTACATAAAGCCTTGTATGGATTGAAACAAAATACCTAGAGCCTGGTATGAAAGAATTCACTCCTATCTCATTAGCATTGAATTTGTAAGAACAAGTGAAAATAACAATTTGTACTTAAAAGAAGATACTGATGGTAATATTCTGATTGCTGAAATATTTGTTGATGATATCATTTTTGGGGGAAATGAAATGTTATGTGAATCCTTTGCTAATGAAATGAGAAAAGAGTTTGAAATGTCTATGTTTGGGGAGATCAAATTATTTCTTGGTCTACAGATTCTTCAACAAGATGTAGGCATATTTATATCATTTAGTCAAATACATCAAGGAAGTGTTGAAGATATTAAAGATGGAAGATTCCAAACTAGTTGGAACACCTATGGAAACTAGATGTAAGATGACGAAGGAAGATAAGTAAAATGAGGTAAACCAAACCTTGTATAGATCAATGATTGGCAAACTAGTGTATGTTGTTCATACTAGACCATATATTGCACATGCATTTGGAATAGTTACAAGATTCTCTGCTAATCCCAAAGAAGAGCATATGATTGCTGTTAAGAGAATTCTGAGATATCTAAAGAGCACCGAGGACTATGGCTTATGGTATAAAAGAGAAGGAAAATTTGAGGTACAAGTCTATACAGATGCTGATTGGGATGGAAACATTGATGAACGAAAGAGCACAACTGGAGGAGCATTCTTCACGGGTGACAAACTTATCACATGGATCAGCAAGAAGCAAGGATGGATCTCTCAGTCTACTATAGAAGCAGAATATGTGGTTGCTACTACAAATTGCTCCAATATTGCATGGATCAAATAGTTGCTAGAAGGTATGAATATAAAGAATCTTGAACCAGTGATTATCTATTGTGATAATACCAGTGCAATTAACATTTCTAAGAATCTAGTCATGTATGCTAAGACTAAACATATAGCAATCAAGTATCACTATTTAAGAGAATAAGTGCAAGAAAAAGAAGTGATACTGGAATATGTTCAATCAAAGGAGAAATTAGTTGACATCTTTACCAAGCCATTGCCAAAAGATACATTTGATTACCTGAGACAGAGACTAGGGGTCCAACCCTTGTCTATCGGTTAGTAAGCTGACTAGGAGATTGCATCAACCTACACACAACCAGAAGATCATTCATGTTGATGCAAGCACAAAGATGGACAAATAAAGATACATCTGTACACAACAAGGTACATATCTACACCGAACACCAGAGTCACTGTATTGTTGATGGATAGGGAAATTCAAGGAGTATATTATAAAAGGGATGGAAGATGATATGGAAATTTTTTTTGGCATTGTTGCCAAAGGGAGAGATTATCTCATTATCAGGAATTATAAGGGAGAGAGATTATCTCATTATCAAAGAGAGATTATATCATTATTTAAAGGGAGAGATTGATTACATATGAAATATCCATCAAAGGGAGAGAAGTAACAAGACAAAGAGAATACATACTAAGGGAGAGATTGCTGTCAAAGGAAAAAGAGATGATCAAGGAGAGGAACAGTCAAGGCAGAACACATATCAAGAATAGAGACAGAAGCTGCTACATCTATCCAGTAAAGGGATTGAATATTGAAGAACACACTCAACAAGAAACAAATCTAAGCTATATGAACTCACCAAGAGCCAGACATTTGTATTAGTTATAATAGGAGAGATTGATGAACTGCAACTGTTATATTTCATATTGTATTAGTAATAATATAGTGTGATAATGTAGTGTGTTGCCATCAATGCCAAATGGAGAGATTGATGACATGTAACTGATTGAATGTTTGAAGATGTTAATTTGATCACCGGAATGCAGAAATATAATGCAAGACATTAAATCAGTTAATGGATTGTATTGTCATTGATGTCAAATTAATATAATCTAATTGGTTATATTCAAAGTGTCAAAGACTTCAGAGAATCAGAGAGATAAAGATTATGCTTTTAGTAATGCATAAAAGACCAACATTCACTAAGTGACTACAAACACTGACGGTTAGTGGAACTTGAGGGATAGAGAAACCTGAGAGTAAAGTCACAGTGATTCCCAAGAAAGAAACCAACAAGCATTACCGATGAGTAGAATCACAAGCATTATCGACAGCCAAAATTACACTGTTAACCGACAGACAGACAACCCCGATGGATAGACAACACCGACGGAGAAGCCTGAGGAGAACTAAAGTGTTGACTGAAGCTATCAAAGAGTTAAAACATTGAAATTAACTGAAGTTCAGAAATGAAAAAATACTTAGCTGGTAGAGCTAAAGATAGACTTAACTGTTTGTTAACATTGTTTTCATTGACAAGTTAAAGCCAGAGTTAAGTAAAAGATTTAAAGTTGTTTTATCTAGTTGGCATGGAGAAATCTAAGGGATAAAAATTAAGTAAATCTTTAAAGCAAGATTGGCTAAGATTGCGAATCACACCAAGAACAACAAAATCAAGAAGTGAGAAACGGTGATATCATGTCTATAAAGAGACAATCTAGTTCATTATGAATTAGGGGAGTGAATGAGAAAGAAGGATGCTGAAGAGAAACTGATGAAGAACAACTTCATACAGTCCTAATCAATCAAGCTAAGGAAAGAGATAAATATTTATGCAGACACTGAGCAACAAGGAAGCACAACATCATCGAGCAAAAAAGAAGTGGAGCAAAGGTATTGAAAAGACATATTGATCAGAAAGGTAAAATGAGCTTATAATAGATCTAAAAATCTGCAAGTCTAAGTTGTATGTGTGAACAAATCATTTATTGTTTTAGTTTAACCATTGATTCAGAAAGTATCTTAACCGAATAGGACTTAATAATCCTTTCTATATTGAGATACATCCCAAGGAGTATCAAAAAGTTTGATCATGAAGATAGCATGAGATGCCAGATACCATTTGACAAACTATATTGGGTTTGGTCATAGAAGGTAGCATAGAGTTGCCTGATATCAAGTGACAAAATATTCTATTTAAATCCTCTAACAAGGTCACACCTAATAGTGTGTTTGTAACCTTTAAAAGGGTTGGCTCTTCACTGAGCTCACTCTAAAAGAGTGAAAATTTTGGGTTACTGATCCCAAGTGGTTTTTCCCTTAACAAGGTTTCCACGTTAAAAATCTATGTGTCAATGTGTTTATGAGTCATTACTTTAGTGTTTTTGATTACACATAACTAATCTAGATTGATCAGTATACACTAAGCAATTTACTATTTTTTGGTAAATGAAAGACTGCTATTTGGTAAACATTAAGAATAAGGTTTAACAGTGAACTGTGAACTCAGAGCAGTAGTTATTTGATAAGATTATTTGAAGGCATACATCTTGTAGGACTAAAGATAACTAGAGGCTTGATATTGTGGTACTAAGTTTTTGGGTTGATTTATTGGAATATTTTTGAGGCCACTTATTCACCCCCCCTCTCAGTTATTCTAACAAAGGCAACTAGAAGAAAACGTGAAGATAATCAGATTAGCAAGATTGAATGCATGTATATTTGGTTCTCTATTGATGTGTACATTTTTGTATCTGCAAAATTTATTTCCCTCCATTAGTAAAGTAACATGGAAGACCAACCGACCGATCACATTGCAAATCGGTGAACTCATTAAGAGCCTAGGAGCAAATTTTGAATCGACCATGAATGATTATTTTCTGAAGTTCAAAGAGAGAATGGAGAAAAGGATAGGAATACCTATTCAGTTGGTAGAGAAGTATAAAGAGGATATTTATTTTGTATTTGACACCGACACAACACTCATCAAAGTAGTACAACTAAGGACAACATGACTACCTCCTATGGATTATGAGATTGACATAGATTTAGCTTATGAGGCTATAGATAAATTACTAAATAAACTTGTTGACAAATCTACCATGAGATTTGGCACGTATGAAAAAGCTAAGACAAGAATATATATTGGACTTCAAGTTGAGAAAATGGGTAGAAAGAAGACCAAAATTATCAAAACATTGAAAAGAAAATTTGCTATAACTGATGAAGAACTTGACAGATCCGTGGATGACACCGAGGAGCAGCCCACAATCGGTGAATGAGAAGATCAAGATGTCGAGTCCACCGAATCAGATAAATCCACACATGCAATTCAAGAAGAGACACCTAAGGCCAAGAAGGGTGAAAGCACAAAGGATGAGAGTCCACCAAGGACACAAACAAGATTGGTGATAGCACATTCACCACCTTTGAAGAAAGGAGTTGAAAAAATTACTATACCCTCACCAAAATATACTTATCAAATGAGGAAGTCTAAGGATACCACCGTGTGCCCAGCACCGAGATAGAGAAGGAAAAGGTATGTGAGAAATAAAGATGATAAGGATGATTCTGATGATAATATTGATCAATTCAAGGTTGTGAAGAGCAAAGTGCCATAGACTATTGATGAAATAACATAAGCAATAAGGTCAACTAGAAGGTTAGGACATCGAAAGATACACACTTATGCAACCTTGACTACCAAGAATCAAGATAAATTGGAAGAAGCCATTATAGGTATGATGATTAATTTTAGAAAAGTTCCTATATAATTTGCTACATACATATCACAAGAACTATATGACAAAGTATTAGCTAGATGGACTTATGCACTAACAACATAGAAATAGATGAGAGAGGCAACACTCACTGTACTTAAGGCTGATTACACAGTTGAACAGATTGATGACATAATGAAATAGTATGCAAAGCAATTTCCAAAGAAATCCAGAGCAGTCAATATACTTCAAGGGAAATTGAAAGAAGTTAATGAAGAGAGTACTATGATTTAGAAAAATCTGCTAAGTCCAATTGAGCATATAGAGGACATTCCATCTATAGTTGATACCAAGGGACATCGACCGAGTACTGAGACAATTAATGTTAGAGATGCAACTATTGGAAATGTTCTGGATGGTATTCCTGAGCTTTTGACTAATCTTGGACATGCGAAAATCATAATAAATGATATTACCAAAGGTGACCTAGATGAGAAAGAAAAGGAAGATGAAGTGATAACTGGAGCTACTGAGACCGAGACCCTAGAAGAAAAAGATGAAACCGAGGTTGGCTGATTAGTGGTTCTGGGTAATCTTCCCATACTAGTCTAAGCTATTGATATTGAAACTGAAGCATCAAAGGCTACACCCGAGCAGGTAACAGATACACATGAAGACAAGGGTGATGAAACTGGTAAAGAGACCAAGCATAGTGGAGAAACTACACAAGGTGATGCATCGAAAGAAACCAGTGATGCGACAGAAAAGGGTGAAGGTAATACAAAGATGATGATAGACACTTCTACCACTGACATAGGTTAGTTACCAAGCCACCTACACAAGTCATTACACCTACCAAGCCACCAAAGCTAGATACCGAGCACAAGGCTCAATTATCACTAACACTATCTCCTACCTCAAGTGTACAAGGAAAGAAGAAGAAAAAGAAGAAAGGAAGCAATGATCTAGTCACACTAGATGAAATCATAGACATCCCTGAATGTGATCCAAGGACACTTGATTTGGAAACATTAAGAAAATATGGAGAACTATGCACCCAAAAAGTAGCTCAAGACAAGTTGAGGTTAGAATGTAAGAATTCATAGGTGCTATAAGTATCAAAGGAGATCTTACTGCAAGTTGTTCGCAATGTCAACATAAATGAATCTGCTCCAATCTTTGATCAACTTGCACTGCTCACTGAGGCAATAAATGTACCAGATATTAATGCTGAGCAGAATATAGAAGATAGAGAAGAAAAGAAGATTCAGTACATGATTAATGAAAAGACCAGCCAAGTAGTGGTAGTTACTAAGGTCTCTCAGAATTTGTAACAACATTAGAAAATGTTATTAATCACGCACTTAAAATTCTATAGAAATTATGCACACTAGATCAATTCACTATTGAGCTTAGTGAAAAGATGAAGAAATTAGATGATGATCTAAAAGATAGTGCAAATAGTCTTACAACCGAGAAACATGCATTTGAAATGCATTACTCCAAGGTTTTACAAACACAGCGGTTGAGACTTGACTTGAAGAAGGAACATAACAAGATAAGTGAAGAGGTAACCGAGATATAGGCTATGTTACTACCACATTTAGCATTGATGGAGAAACATGTGACAACAGAAAAGAATTTTATTGCCACCCCAAAACTATCAGTTACTAAGAGCATATATGATATGCATGCTCAACTGAAATTGGAACAGTTGACCCTTGAGCACTTAAAAGAGGAATGGGAAAAACTAATAGAAAATATCCAAAAGACCCATACCAACATTTTTGACAAGTTGTAAGTTATTTATTTTTGTCGTTAATTTCAAAAAAGGGGGAAACATATGTATATATCTATGCATACCGAGAACATGTACAAAGGGGGAGTCACTATGTATAAAGTCACTGTGTATACTACATATACAAGTTTTTGATACTAATGCCAAAGGGGGAGAATGTTACTCAAATATGAGTTTGAAGGTTGTCATTAGTATTCAAGTATTCAAATTGCCAGTCGGTAACAGAGTCAAAGATAGACTAGTCGGTATTGATCACCGAGTGTAGAGTTAATCAAGTGCAGTGATCACCGAGCAATAGACTTACCGAGCATCGAGCAGTATACACCGAGCACCGAGATACACTGAGCACCAAGATACACCGAGCACCAAGAGACAATATTTACTGAGTAAACCAGTGGTTACATAAAATTTTGTATTGGCACATCAATCAAGGTAACAACTTTTTTCTGAGCTAGATAATGATTTACAATGATCAAGGAGGACATTAATTATGAATGCAATCATTGATTGTTTATATCTCCTATGTATAATATGATCAAGGTAAATTTTGTACACCGTTGATCTTAGGTTTTCTAAGATATTGTAAAACCCTAATTAGGTCAAGAGGTTTGATATATGTAAGGATAAAATGTCATTTTCAAAATGTATGATGATCGAATTGTGATCAAGTAGCTGCCACACTAAGGACATCAGGAGATTTGAAAAGGGTTTTAGAACAAGGACTTCATTGAAACATTCAGTTTTTAGAATAGAGACAAGGCTACCAAGAAGTACAGAAGTTATTATCAGTTACAACAAGGTGATAAGTTTATTTTACATAAAGGATCTGTTATCCACAATATTCAGATTGTATTTGTTCAGATCACAAATTATGTTACTCTCTAACAATTGTAATAGACCCTAAAATTTGTTAATAGAGTAGACTTAACCATCTTTTCCTAAATCTCTTAACAGAGTGCACACATACATTATGTTGCAAAATCCTCACACGAGGTAGATCTATTCAATCTTATTGTTACTCCTAACAGGGTAAGGTCACCAGAAGTGATCAATCTTTGTAAGCTCTAACAAGCTACTTTATTACTGTGGTAGTGAAGCTTTGTGGGTCTCATCCCCACCACAATTTTTACCTTCTAACAAGGGTTTTCTGCAATACCAAAATACATGTGTTATGTGTACTTGAGTTTCATGAATATTTTTTTTGTTTTGATTACATGCATTTACATTTCAGCAATAACATTACATATATGGTGAAAGAAATCTACATAGTCGGTTATTACAGTTTATGATTACAAAGATTTGTTTGAAAAGTTTTTAAGGGTACCGATTCACCCCCCCCTCTCAGTACACACCTTTCTATTATTCTAACAGTATTTCCTAATCTTTGCTGACCTTCTATTTGAATTATGCTCAAAGCATCATTATTTCTCCCTTAAATATATATACAAAGATGAAGCTTTTTAATACTTATATTAGCATTGAATACATATATGTACTTTATGAGGCTCTATATGCTCGTGATGACCTTATTTTTAAATATTTAAGTTGAGTACTGTAGACACCCTAAAATGGATAGGCTTGCGACCTTACATTACAAACACTAATTTTCATCTATTAATTAATGGTTTTTAATCATTAATTAATCATCTATTTCCGTCTAAATTCATTCCCCAAATCATCTAATGAAATCCCCAAAATTAGTTAAATAATTTATTTTATTTAATTAATTAACCTTAATTGATTAATCTTCATTAATTAATTAAATTCAATTTCCTAAAGTTTAAATTTAAATATTTAAACTTATTAATTAATTCTTCTAATTAAATTAATTTTCATTCAATAATTCAATTCTAAACCAAAAAGAATTCAATTATCTCACACGTTGAATACTTTAATTATAAAAATGAATTAAATATTCAATTAAATCCTTTTTTGGTGTTCAAAAAGATAACTCTTAATCAAATCTCTGATTACATGGGTTACTCCACCCACCTCTTTAGTTCAAAAAGGTTACTCCAAATTATCTCTTCAGTTCTAAAGGTAACTCATAATTAGTTGTCTAGTTAACCAAACTCTATCTCCTCTCTCCTAGTTGAAGAGATGGAGTTTACTGATGGCTTCTTGAGTTCCCTTTGATCTCAACCGTTTATCCTCCTATATATGGGATTGATCTCAACCATTCATATCATTCTCATTTTATATATAATAAACCCTTCATAACCATTTGAAGGATCTAGGATTTCAAGCTCACGCATGCCATTACTCTGTTAGATTGGTTCATGCATCAAGCCATCTTGCGATCACATATTTGATATCATATTCTTGATGCTCCCAAGTCATATACGGTGCCCACACCAATACTGAGCACCACATGAACAACATTTCAGAAGGAGTAGAGAGAGACAATAGAATATTTGAGCCTTGTTGGTTTGCATTCATTTGTGTACCTCCTTTATTGCTTGTTATTTTATTGTTTTTAGTTTCATTATTAGTATCTTTGATTGTTTAACCCCCTTTGCAAATCGGTGCTACTAACCCCCCCTTGGTGGAGGTATACATATTTCGATCCCGCAATATTTTGGTGAACCTGACGTGAATCAAATTGCCCAAAAATCACTTGTAGATGATAGACAGAACCTTTTGGCCTTGGTCGTACCATTGTAGAATTCCTTTTCATGTTTTTCTTGATATACTTGTAATTTCACAATCGCTGGTATTTTACCACAATTGACAAAAGATTGTCGTAATCGTCTGGTTTATTGCCGCAATCGTTGTAAGGGTTTCACAATTATTTTTTGTTATTATTCAAGACTTTATTTTCTTTCTCTGTGTCACAATTGAATGATTTGTGCCACAATCAATGCCAGTTTACCACAATCGCATAGAGTTTACCGCAATTGACCAATCTGTGCCGCAATCGATAGCATGCTGTCGCAGTTAAAAGTGCTTTACCGCAATTGATAGAATATTGCCGCATCTGATAGAATTTTTCCACAATCTACAGAAGATTACCACAATTGACAGAATTATTGCAAATCTAATTGAAAACCACTATTTTTTCTGTCATAATATGATTGTTTTCTCTATTTTTTTGTAGGATTGACCAATGACAAATGACCAAAAGGGTAATAAGACGCATCTTGGGTGCTAGATCCCTAAGATTAACCATAAAAAGGACCACTAATTACCAAATGCAACAAAGAGCCATCTTAGCCATTGCATGGAAAGATCAAAGCGAAGTGTACAAAACATATCTAGATTCTATTAAATGTTTCATAGCTAAGTACAAGGTCACAATTAGTCTTAGCGGTATTAACAATTTTGGAGTTGTAGGTTATTTTTGAATTCTTAATTAGACACTTTTTGGTACTAATCACGTTTTTTGACAGCTTGTGGCGAGGAAAAGTTTAACAAAGAAACTAAAATTAACTCATTTGTCATTTTAGTGCTTAAAAATAACATTGCATGTAAACATCTTGAACCTCACATTTCCAAATTGGTGCTTAAAATTGACGTGGAAGTTAAGAATTGAACAAAGGCAGAAAATATGTCAATTTGGTGTATTAAAACTGAACAAACAAATCATCACCTACTTTGGGCTTTAAAAATTGAACACTTGTGCTTGTATGGGTGATTAGCTTAGTTCACATTTCATTCTTTGGGGTTTAATCGATTAACCTTGTGTCTTGAGTCTTTGGTGCGCTTGCACAATCTGTTAGATTAAAAACCTTTATACTTTTTAAAAAGGCCTGTCTAGGGAATGCATTTCTTCCTCAGAGAAGGAACTTAAACCAGTAATCCTTCTGATCGGTATATAAACAAGACACGAACCAAAGTTCCATTTTATATCTAGCCAAGCTCGTGCAAGGTGTGTTGATGATGGCCTAGATTAGGTGAATATCCCTAAGTAGCTAGCATGGTCAAATAGGCTCTTAAGCAAGTCACACACGTACAAATTGATTGGATAGATGCCACGGACCCTACTACAACCTTGTTAAAATAGAGGACAACCCGATTCACCTCTGAAAAAATACCTTATTATAGTGTAAGGGGTTGAAAAATTTCCCCCCAAGTTTCCCAACATATGTGTTCTAGGATATTGTGTTGGTGAAAGAGATCTTCACTAGCATGACAACAATATCTAGCAATGACAAAAAAATGGGCGCCTACGTCATGGACCTTTGTGTCCTAGTAGTATGACACTTGTTGTGTGAGCTAACGAACATTCAAGCATTGGGACTATAACATTGTATTTGAAAGCCAAATTTGCCTTAGATTAATATATTTATCCTTGTATCAAAACCCATGCTAGATTACAAAACACATTGTCCATTGTGCTTGTTCTTTGATTAGCCCCCAAAATGTAAAACAAACATCAAAACTATCAAAATGAGTCCAATGTGTTAAAGTATAGGGTGTCAACATCAAACCTATTCTGCAAATTAGAAGTCTTATTCTTGAAAATCAATTTTATCAAACAGTGAAGCCCATTTGAAATCTTTTTTTAGACTGTCTCCCCTTTACCGCAATTGCTCGCATCCTTTCGCAATTGACAAAATTATGTCACAATCATCCTATTCATTTCTGTAGTTGATCTTTTTATTACCGCAATCGGTGATATATTACCTCAATCAACCTGTCACTTTACTACAGTCGGTGGAGGTTTTCCGCACTTAACCAAAGAATTTAAAACACTTGTTTTACCTAAAAACCTTGAAAATACTCATCATTCTATGTAAAAGATCAATGTCTATCCCAAAAAAATGTGAAGAACATTGTGTGAATCTCTAAACTTTAAAGATCATCCATTCTTTGAAAGCACCATTATTGTCCAAGAATTGTTAGTTCAAAAGTTCAGACTCGAAATATCTTGATCCCGTTATCTCAAAATCATCATATTTCTATCAGCGACCTTGTCCCATGCAATAGTCAAGAATCCTATTCTTACATAACCAAGTCTTTGAGATCAAGATAAATCAACATCTATCCTTAGAGTTACCCTTGTCCAAACATAACTCAGACTCTCCTAGAAAGGATATCCTTTTCTATTTTCTTTATATCACTTGTTTTAGTCACAAAATCTGGACAACATTATGTCTCACACCTTATGGAAGGCCTTACACTAGGTCAAAGGCTAAAACTCAACCTGATGTGTCTTATATCAATTGATTTCCCCCTTGGGAAAAAAAGTGAGAGGTTGACCCTTTCAAAAATACCAGTCCTACTCTTTTCATTGAGAATTTAGTAGACCAACATTGTTCCATGATTTCATAAAGGAAGAGCTCGAATACATAGAGAAAGATGCCTATTCCGCACAAGTTTTTGACATTGTTGTAGAGAGAAATCCAAACATTTCTTAGCCATGTTGATTAAGAAGGGAGTCAAACTCCCTGCAAAATTTAATGTGTTAACCATATGGCCCAATAACCCTCTCGCAGGTCAAAACACTACTTGATCCTTTCAAACGAAACCTGTGATATCCCAAATATTTCCATCTTTGACGACAATGACATCAACATAGACTGTGTCTAATCAGACTAGCTCTGCAAATCAAGCTAGCACGCCTTCCATGCAAAGCATGATAGGATCCCAACTAAGTGCACCCATGGTCATTAGTGTGCCTCAACTCTCAGCCTCATGGCCTTTTCCATCAAGCTCTCATGCTATGTCCTCAATCCCACCAACAAGCAACAAACCATTTGTGAATGTTCTGATACTACAGTCAGTCCTTGCTAGCCTTGGGCTCAAGGATCCATCTCTGTGGGTCCAACTTTTAGTCAATTCCCACCCATGGTTACACATTTGATCCTACAGGGACCACAATAACCCCAGCTTTAGTAGCAATAAACCCAACAACAAGCACAACATAATCAATCTTGGGCCAATCAAATGCCCCAGTATTAGAATCACATGTTAGGGAACCAATATCAAGTCCCAAGTACTAGATCATATGTCCTAACTCAAGGAACACAAAGGTGCAACCTCATACCTACCATAGCACAGAGGTACTATGTCACCAATAATCCTCAATCTCAAATAGACATGTTAATCCAACATGTGTAAAGTCTTCAAACCCAAATGATGGACATGCAAAATCAAGGGAAAACCAAATCCTACATTGCAGAGGATTTGTACCCATACCCCTTTGGTCATTCTTTGCGCATGTCTCCGTTTCCCACTCACTTCTCAGTACCCAATTTTTACAAATACAAGGGAAGCACCAACCTTGTTTAACATATTTGAGAATTATTTGCTAGTTGCATCAAGGTTGCACATGACAAGACATACCTAATGCGACTATTCCCACAAAGCTTAGATGGACCAACAATGGAGTGGTTCTCACACTTACCTCATGGAATTCTGTCTTAGGGTGAGTTGGCCAAAAAATCCATTGCCCACTTCCATCACAACATTGAGTGCAAGGTCAGCATCAAGGATCTCTGAGACATCAAACAAAAATATGGAGAGTCCTTTGTAAAATTCCTACAAAGATGGAGGAACACTACAAAAAAAATCATGTATTACATACCCAAGAAAGACCTCATAGTCATGTTCATTGACAATCTAATTCCAGATATGTCATTTACAATAGAATTGCAGCTGGCTCCAAACTTCAAGCAACTCATCAAATGAGGAGTTAGTTGTGAGCAAAACCTGGTCAAACGAGGTATCCTTGCAGATCCTACCAAGACAAACACAAACAAAACTATAATGGATAAAGCTAAATGGTGGAAAAAAAATAAAAATGTCACTAGTGATTGTGTCATTGATGTAAAAATGGCCAACTATGCCCAACCAAAAGTTTCACTACAAGGGGCACCTACGACTAACCAAAAACCCATGGTGCCCACTCAAAAAGCAGACACTTAGAACCAATCACCCCCTATCCAAGCGACCAATATGTTAAAAAATAAACCACAGGCACAACGCTCACCACGGTTTCCATTTCCAAAATGAGATTACACACCATTAGGGGACTTGTTAGAATCAACCTTAAGAAAGCTGATACAATCCAACAATATCACTCTTCCTGAAATAAGATAATATGAGCATGGTGCAACAAACCAAAGTGGTACAATGATAATGATTTCTACAAATTTCATCGGGTAAAGGGACACAAACCACCCAACTGTTATCGATTGAAAAATGCCATCCAAGATCTGATTGACATAGGGGTCATCGATGTCACCAACACCCAAACAAAAGGCACCATTGATCATATGATATTCAATGACACATTCCATGATCACAATAAAGGGAAATCCTTTGGGTCTAGTGGATAGTCAAAACATGTAAACTAAACTTATGCCAACAGTGACAACACTATCAACTACATCAATCCTTCAGATAGCCATGTGGCTACTATTACTATTAGAGAGCAAGGTGCTAAATGTGTTGTAACCACACATTGTACAAAATTTTTCTTCCAAGGAGTGCCTTCTACATATTCTATACCAATTAACCCTCCTACAACCTCTGATCCACAGACAAGCCTCGTGGACCAGCTAAAATGCATGCCTGCCCAAATATCTATGTTTGAACTTTTGTGCACATCCCCACAACACAAGCAAGCTCTTGAAAAATCACTCCAAAATGTAGCTCTCCCAAGGGACATAACTCCAGAAAGCATCCAAACAATGGTGAACCACATATCTTCCAAAAAGCATGCAACCTTCACAAACCATGACGTGCCGCTGCACAAAACCTTGCATAATGATCCCTTGCACTTGCTCATCCAAGTTCACAAACATGCAATCCATAGAGTCCTCATTGATGGTGGGGCTAGATTAAACATTTGTACTTTGAAGGTAATCAAAGATTTGGGATACTCTGAATCCAATATTGATGTCACAAGGAGAATCAATATCAAGGCCTATGATAAAGACGAAAGGTCTTCCAAAGGTATTATCATACTACCAGTCCGGATAGGCCCAGTTGTCAAGAACACCCCTTCCAAATCCTAGACCTAGAGTTGGAATATAACATGTTACTAGAAAGACCATGGATCCACAAGATGCAAGTTGTACCCTCCACATATCATCAGTGCATCAAGTTGTTGGAGATTTACTTCTGGCAGTGAGTTGATTGTATTTTTGTCATTGATGATAACATATAATATACAACAATGTTCTGTATGTACTTATCAAAATGATGCTATTAAGCCTTGCACAGTTATATTCATGGTTTAGACATGTTGTTGATGGTTTGTTCATACACATAGGATCAGATTTGATGTTTCAGTTAAGTTGTGTTAATATGTTATTGGCAGTTACAGTTTCTGGAGAGTATCTGTTCAGAGCCAACGTATTTACTGTGTTTCTTGAGTTGCACCTATCTTTAGGATACACATGTGTATATTCATGATTAGTTATGAGTTAACCATGTTTAGTTAAGAGTGCCTATCATGTTTCATCAGGATCGTGTTGTTTGAGATAATTTGGTGGAGCCGACTCAGTGAAGCGTCATGTCTATTTAGTTCATGTTGCGCGGTCTTAATCCTGATTGCGTGCTTACTTAAGCTGACAAGGAAGTTGGTGAAGTGTTTCCCACATCCATCATGGCCTTATACTTTGAGGAAGATACTTATAGTAGTTCATTTGTGAATGCTAAGTGTGAATGATAAGAAAAGAGACAAAAAAGTACAGAGCAGAATATCAGTTATATTTCATTCATCAAGGATCTATGTGAAGAAGCAGTAGAAGATTACATTACATTGGAATTGATTAAGACAACAGGTCTACTCTACAATTCATCATCAGATATAGTGCATATCTATTCTATAGAAGGTTGTAGCCTTCACCATTGAAGCAGTGAGCTTTTGGACAATGAGTCCTCACCCTTAACAGGGTTATTTGTAAAAGACTCTTAACAGGGTCAGACCCTTCACCAGGTCACTATACTTATTGCATTGTAAAGAAAAACTCCTAATAGGGTTGCAAGATCTTCTAACAAGGATTATTATAAACAAGTATAGTTCATTGTGGGTGCTAATTCTCACCGGGGTTTTTACCATTTGGTTTCTCCGTAACCAAATTGTGGTGTTGTCTATTGTGTTATCTAAATGTGCACTTACTTTATGGTATTCTGAAATTAATAAGAGAAAATAATTAAATTAGCTGATAAATGATTCACCCCCCCTCTCAATTATCCTTTGGGACTATTCTAACAATTGGTATCAGAGCCTAGTGCCTTGAAGAGAAAGTCTAACAGCTTAAGGTAGATCGGATGGCATACTTCAGAAAAGAGAGTCCTAAGTTCGATGGAGAGAATTATCTAGATTGGAAGAACAAAATGATAACACATCTACAGTGTGTTGGTTTTGATATCTTTTAGATAGCCACACAAGAAGTTGCTATTCCCTCTCTAAAAGACCTTGCAAAAGATGATGCTACTAGTAAAAAAAAGGATACATTCACAACTAATGCAATTTCCAAAGAAGCCCTTATAAGTGCACTATCTGAGAGTGAATTCTTTGAGATCAAGAAAGTAGACAAGGCATAGACAATATGGAATTATTTAGAAGACATGTTTGAAGGAGATATCCAAGCAAAGAATGCACACAGGAAAACATGGAAAAATAAATACAACAATCTTGAGATGTTACCTGAAGAGAACATCATAGACTACAATTAGAGGATAAATGAAGCAGTTTTCAAAATTAGAAACAATGGTGGAGAAATTTCAGAAGAAGACATAATGGACAAGCTGATGACTACATTAACTATAGACTATGAGAGAAAGATCAATATTCTAGATGAAACCATGCAATTTTTAAAGGACTTCAAGAGAGAGACTTTGATCAGTAAAATCTCTGCATTTGAGATATCAAGATTGAAGACTGAACCCAAAAGTGAAACAACCTTCA
>MU224737.1:9148228-9159248 GCA_018584345.1 Thuja plicata
TGAATCCACCCTGCAGCTTCATAAACAATTTTTGGATAAGTACAACTTAACCCCACCAGCAATCAGTGACAAAAACAAGGGGGAAATTGGTAAGGAAGTTGGAAAGGATATAGTATGATACATCAGTGCATAATAGGTACACTTGTATATATTTTTGAAGGCATGTAAACTTTTTGTATGAATAATTCCAAGTATATTCCTAGGGGGAGTACTTAGTATACTTAGGCAACATTTTGATAAAATGAACAGAAGTAATGATAAGTGTGTTTTTGCCACTAATATCAAAGGGGGAGATTGTTAATCTCTAAGTTCTATTGATGATTAGTGACCAACACTTAGTCATTCACTTAGGCAGTTTTAGTTGGCTATCACTGTGGCCGAGCTAAAACTATCCAAGGCCGAGCAACATTGCCGAGCAATATTCAGATTGCCTAGTTACATTGCTGAGCCAAGTTGTATCATGCCAAGTCAAGTAGGGTACTTAGTGCTGAGTGATAGAGATGACAAGTGCTGAGTAGAACAGTTTGTGTATACATGTTTGGAATGATTCAAAATTTGAGGATAAATGTTCAGGCTAACTTGTATAAGCTTTTTGGGCCAACTTATGTATGCATTTAATATTCTTCTATGGAGTTGGTTATGCATTTAAATTTTTTATCCTATGCATGATTTATTGTAATCATTAATTGTAATACCTTTAAGGTATAGGTATTAGATCTTGATCGTTGATCTAGATCTCGCTATCAGACTTGAACAGATATATTAGATTGCTTCTAAACCCTATTTTGTGTGTGTAAGAAGATAGTAGATGAAGTGTGTGGTGACTGCATTTTTGAAGTGAAATGCACAGAGGGTTATTTTGTTAAGAAGTAGAGATCAAGCAGAGTGACAACACAATGAATAATAGAGTAAAGTTATATCAGATTGTGAGATCATAAAAGGTACTAGAAAGAGGAGATCTGTCATCAACATCTGAGTGCATAACGAAGGATCAATACTTGAGACATTCTAATCATTGTATCAGGTGAAAATATCTTAACAGATTGGTTCTAGAAGACCTTTCTAAATCTCCTAATAGAGTGCTTACTTTATTGTAAGTTGAAATCCTTTCACAGGGTAGATTGTAATGATCTTTAGCAATTAACTAGGTAGACCTTTAATAGGGTAGATTGCATTTTGTAATAAAATTTTGTAGCCCTAACAGGCACACTTTATTACTGTAGTAGTGGAGAATTTTGTGGGTGTCATTCCCACCCCAGTTTTACCTATTTGGGTTTTTGGGTTACCAAGTTCTTGTGTTATGAGTTATTTATTTCATTGTGTGGATGCTATTTGATATTACATTAGATTCATATATGTATGAATGTGGATAATTTTTCTTTAAGTGTTTAATTTTGAAGATCTGATTCACCCCCCCTCTCAGTATCTTGCTTTCCCATTATTGTATTTCCAACACTTTGGTTTGGTAATGTACCTACAGTGAAATACTTCATAATCTTTGGCAACAAGTGGTAGATCAAGAGAGATGATGGTGTTGGTAAGTTTGATGCTAGAAGCGATGAAGGTATTTTCCTTGGTTAATCTACTAAAAGAAAAGCATACAGATGTTTTAATTTAAGATTAAAGAAGATAATTGAAAGTACTCATGTAAAGATTGTTGAGAATTTCATGGTTCAAGAGAGGTACTATGAATATGCACCCATGATTGAGGATGAACCCAGGCCTAGCAGTAAAGACACTATTATTGAAGAAATGTTTGATTGCCTTGATGTATCATGTAATGAACCTGAATCAAGCAAAGAAGTATCTTAGATTACAGATGAGGATGCCACACCAAAATTTTCAAAATTCACATCTAGATACCATTCAAAAGATGATATCATTGGAGATCAGAGCAGTAGTGTTTTGACTAGATCTAAGGCAAAAAGTTTAACAGTAGATGAAGTATGTTTACTTTCACAGATTGAACCTTTAAGTGTTGAAGATGCTTGCAAGGATTCTGATTGGCAGAAAGAAATGGAAGAAGAATTAGATCAAATAATAAAAAATGATACATTGGAATTGGTTCCTAGACCTAGTGACAAAAATGTGATTGGAACAAAGTGGGTACTCAGGAATAAGATGAATGAAGATGGTACAATGGTCAGAAACAAAGCAAGACTGGTGTGTAAAGGATATGCATAGAGGGAAGGAATATATTACACTGACACATTTGCCCCTGTGAGAAGACTAGAAGCCATTAAGTTATTCTTGGCCTATGCAACATTCAAAAAATTTAAAGTATACCGAATGGATGTAAAATCAGCCTTTCTAAATGGTGACTTAAAGGAAGAAGTCTACATAGAACAACTTGAAGGATTTAATTTATCAGATAAACCAGACATGGTATGCAGATTGAAGAAAGCACTCTATGGACTTAAACATGCCCCAAGAGCTTGTTATGAGAGACTAGATGGTTATCTTACCAAGATTGGATTCAAGAAAGAAGTAGCAGATTGCAACTTATTCATAAGAGAGAAACCTAATGGATTATTACTTGTTTCCATATTTGTTAATGACATTATCTTTGGAGGTAATGACAAGCTTGGTGCAGAATTTTCAAAAGAAATGCAGAATGAATTTGAAATGAGCATGATTGGTCCTATAAAATATTTTTTGGGATTGAATGTAAAGCAGACAGATAAAGGAATATTCATAAATTAGTCCAAATATGTGAAGGAAATATTGAAGACTTTCAAGAAGGAAGACTGTAAGCCAGCATGCACTCCTATGATAACAAGAAGCAAGCTTTCTAAAGAAGATGATTCTATAGCAGTTGACAAGACATTGTACAAGTCTATGATTGGAAAACTTATATATCTTACTCAATCTAGACCAGACATATCTAATGCAGTTTGCATTGTTGGTAGATTTGTAGCTAAACCCAAGCAAAACCACCTAATGGAAATAAAGAGAATATTCAGATATCTAAAGGGAACTATAGACTATGGTTTATGGTATCCTAAATCAGAGAATGTACAACTTCATGTATATACAGATGCAGATTGGGCAGGTTGTATTGATGACATGAAGAGTACTTCAGGAGGAGCAGTATTTCTTGGAGATAGGTTGGTTTCTTGGATACGCAAGAAGCAGAATTGTATCTCTTAGTCAACAATAGAAGTTGAATATGTTACAGCAGCATTGAATTGTTCAACAATGGTTTGGATCAAGCAGATGATTAAAGATTTTGGTATTCAGGTTGATTATCCTATTATTATTCACTATGATAACACTAGCACTATCAACATGTCCAAGAACCTTGTGATGCATGCAAAGACAAAACACATTGAGATCAAATACCCTTTTCTTAGAGAAAAATTTGTAGACAAAGAAGTAAAATTGGATTATGTGAGCACTAAAGAATAGTTGGCAGATATTTTCACAAAGCCTTTATCTAAAGATACTTTTGAGTATCTTAGGGAGAAGTTGGGAGTAATTCCCTTTCTTGAGTCTGATTAGATAAAGCAGCAAGTACATCAGTCCATGGTGACTGATGAATGGTTGACTGCTCTATTTCTAGAGTAGTACCTGTGCCCAATTGTTTATGGTTCCCTTTGCCATTGATGTCAAAGGGGGAGTATGTAGTAAGGGGGAGAATATACTCTAGGAGAGTATATAATCATGTAAATTAAAAACATAGACAGAGGAGCTGCAAAAGTGTAGAGGAATCTTTGATGAGGATATTGAGAAGATTGTAAAAAAGAAAGAGGACACCATGTGCTGAAGATGTTTTTAATATCATATGTTGCCATCAATGTCAAAGGGGGAGATTGTTGGAGATTTACTTCTGGCAGCAAGTTGATTGTATGTTTGTCATTGATGATAACATATAATATACAACAGTGTTCTGTATGTACTTATCAGAATGATGCTATTAAGCCTTGTGTGGTTATATTCATAGTTTAGACATGTTTTTGATTCTTTGTTCATACATGCAGGATCAAATTTGATGTTTCAGTTAAGTTGTGTTAATCTGTTATTGGCAGTTATAGTTTCTGGAGAGTATCTGTTCAGAGCCGATGTATTTACTATGTTTCTTGAGTTGCACCTATCTTCAAGATACACGTGTGTATATTCATGATTAGTTATGAGTTAACCATGTTTAGTTAAGAGCACCTATCATGTTTCATTAGGATCATGTTGTTTGAGATAATATGGTGGAGCCGACTCAGTGAAGCGTCGTGTCTGTTTAGTTCATGTTGTGCGGTCTTAATCCTGATTGCGTGCTTAGTTAAGCTGACAAGGAAGTTGGTGAAGTGTTTCCCACAGCCGTTGTGACCTTATACTTTGAGGAAGATACTTATAGTAGTTCATTTGTGAATGCTAAGTGTGAATGATAAGAAAAGAGATAGAAAAAGTACAGAGCAAAATATCAGTTATATTTCATTCATCAAGGATCTATGTGAAGAAGCAGTAGAAGATTACATTATATTGGAACTGACCAAGACAATAGGTCTACTCTATAGTTCATCATCAGATATAGTGCATATCTATTCTACAGAAGGTTGTAGCCTTCACCATTGAAGCAGTGAGCTTTTGGACAATGAGTCCTCACCCTTAACAGGGTTATTTGTAAAAGACTCCTAACAAGGTCAGACCCTTAACTAGTTCACTATACTTATTGCATTGTAAAGAACAAATCCTAATAGGGTTGCAAGATCTTCTAATAGGGATTATTATAAACAAGTATAGTTCATTGTGGGTGCTAATTCCCACTGGGGTTTTTACCATTTTGTTTCCCCGTAACCAAATTGTGGTGTTGTCTATTATGTTATCTAAATGTGCACTTAATTTATGGTATTCTGGAATTAATAAGAGAAAATAATTAAATTAGCTGATAACTGATTCACCCCCCCTCTCAGTTATCCTTTGGGACTATTCTAACACAAGTTCCCATACCAGGGGGTAGAAATCATTATTCAAGGAGATCCAAACCCATTCCAATACTGTAACACTGTCAAAAGTAGTACTGAAAACCAAGTTCCTTCAAACCAAGAGGCAAGTATCCCTTCCACCTCAAATTCAATTCCCAAGGATGTCACAAGAAGAGTGGGGAAAATATCCATTACTGACAAAGGATGTGGTAGATAGAGCTACAAGGAAGATTTTACCATCACCAATATGCCTTAAAGCCCAAGGTCATATAGCATGCCACAACCAATGATCACAACTAAAACCCCAAAACCTATTATGTTTAGGTTTCCACTCACCACCTTTGTCAAGTGGGGAGACATCATGGAAGAGAACCCTTTTGATTCAAATATTAACACATGGTTGTATCAAGGCCCACAAGACACACTTTAAGCACCCATACGTGTGTCAACATATGGAGCCGACTACACAATGTTGCAAAAGTTTGGGTATGATGGTATGACTGGTCTAGGGGCAAGACAACAAGGTCTAATGGAACTATCTTTACCACCAGCCAGACAAATAAGAGAGGGTTAGGCTATGAGAAAAAAAGAACCAATCCTACCACTCAAAACATACCCATCGATCAAGAATACGTAGTAGAGTTACATTGAGGGAAAAACCCAGAACATGCTTTAATCTACAATATACTCCAACAGTTATTGTCATCTGAAGTGGGAACCTCTTACTCCCAATTAACCCTTAACCAAGCTATCCAAGATAAAAAGGACAATGAGACATCTGATGAGTGTTCTAGTGAAACTGAATCCCATGAGTACAAGTGGAGATCCATCCACAACTCCAAACCATCAATCCCAGACTATTCCCCTCGGTCATTCAGCGCTATACACCTTGAGGACATGTTCAACCAATTAACCATAAAGGACCATCCATGCATTGATAAGCATATAAATATCAATTCCCTAGGTGGTGTATCCACATCACATTCTCAATTCATTAGAACCATCACCATTGTCCCATTCAACCAAACAAAGTCTTCCCATCATGAGGACCTTTGTCTAGTACACCCAGGACTGATAGAATGGGATCAACAAGGACAACCTGATATAAATATCTTTGAAAATGATGAGGCTATCAAAAAATTCATGGGACTCATAGAAGGAATACCATTAGGGGACCACAAGATAGGTTTCTCTATTGTCTTCGACAGATTAACATATTTTGGGGAGGAAGCTCCTCTTTCTAGTCAAAAAAGAAAAAGAAAAAGAAAAAAAGAATAGTCAGTAAGTGAAAATCACAAGGCACTTACTGACACAAAAAATGAGAAAAAAACAATAAAAGATGTATCTTCTAGTGAAAACCTCACTAGGGTGCTAGAGGATGGAAAGCAGGACCTCCTCCCCTCGATAGAGAAAAAGTTAGCATTTCTAGCGGAAGAAACATAAGAAGTCAACCTAGGTGATGAAAAAAACCTAAAGAATATCTACTTGGAAAAATAACTCACTCTGGAGGAATGAGAGCAGTTCATTAGATTCTTCAAAGAAAGGAAAGTCAACTTTAATTGGTCCTACTCAGACATGCTAGGCCTAGATCTAGAGCTTGTGTTACATCATCTGACATTTTTACCAAATTCCAAACCTGTCAAGCAGAAATTGAGAAAGATGCACCCACATGTTGCATTACTAGTCAAAGCAGAGTTGAAGAAACTCCTAGATGCTGGATTTATATGACCAATCCCATACATAGACTGGATATCTAATCTAGTACCAGTAACCAAGCATAGTGGTCAGATCCGCATTTGCCCACATTTTAGATATCTAAACAAATCTTGTGCCAAGGATGACTTTCCTTTACCTACTATCGACATGATAGTAGATCTCATAGCAGGAAATCAAATTCTATCACTCATGGATGACTTTTTAGGATATAATCAAATAAGGATTGCACTAGAAGACCAACACAAAACTGCTTTCACATGTGCCTATGGCACTTACTGTTGGAATGCCATGTCATTCGGTCTAAAAAATGTGGGAGCAACATATCAAAGGGCCATAAAAATGATCTTCCATGATCTCATTCACAAAAAAATGGAGGACTATGTTGACAACATACTTGCCAATTCAATGCTTAGAAAATATCATCTACAAATGTTGGGACCCATATTTGATAGAATTCAAGAATACATAGTCTGACTAAATCCAAAAAGTGTGCATTCAGGATCACCATAGGGAAGATCTTAGGATTCATTGTGTCACATCAAGGCATAGAGGTAGACCCAGAGAAAGTCAAATAAATAATGGAAATGCCACGACCGACTAACCTAAGGAAACTTAGGGGTTTACAAGGCAGGCTTCAATCCATCATGTGCTTCATAGCCCAATTAGAAGACAAGCTCCATCCATTCCAACATCTACTACACAAGGATGTGACATTCATATGGACAGAACAATTCGAACAAGAATTCCAAATACTCAAGGACTATCTACTCAAGTATCCCATATTGGTGCCACCCATTCAAGGCATGCCATTAATTCTATACATATTGGCAACTGAGTCAGCATTGGGATTACTCTTAGCACAACACGATGACCAAGGTTAGGAGAGAGTTGTCTACTATCTTATCAGAACTTTGGTAGGCTACGAGATCAACTAATCACCAATCAAAAAATCATGCCTCACAGTAGTCTTTGCTTCCCAAAAGCTGAGACATTACATGTTAAGCCATCAAACCAAGCTGATAGCACACATTGATCCCCTAAAGTATTTACTGAGCAAAGAAACACTCACCGAATGACTCATAAAGTGGATGATGTTCCTAAGAGAATTTGATATAGAGTACGTGGAAAAAAAAACTATCAAAGGGAAAGTGATTGTAGACCAACTAGCAGAAGCACCCCTATAGGATCATCAGCCTATAGTCTTCAACTTTCCAGATGAGTCTATTCTTACAGTACAACCATCAATAGAGATGTGACAACTATAATTTGATGGGTCATGCATGAACCATGGTGTAGGAGAAAGGATATTACTCATTACCCCAAATAATGATGCAATCCCAAAATCTTTCATACTCAACTTTCCATGCACAAACAACATAGCTGAGTATGAAGCTCTAGTCATTGGAGTAAAGACAACTATAAAATGGAGAATCAAGAACCTCAAAGTCTATGGAGATTCATAGTTGGTTATTAGCCAAGTAAACAATGACTATATGAAAAAATATGAGAAGCTAATCCCATACAAAGAGCAGATGGATAGGCTACGCACATCATTCCATTTCATCATATTTGAGAAAGTACCACAAGTTCAAAAAAAAGTAGTAGATGTGATGGCCACCATCACATCCTTCATCGACATGCCAGACAATGAGACCAGATTCACATTTCTGGTAGAGCAACTCATAATACCAACACATCAAGCACCAATCATAGAATCAATGTGTGTCCTTGTTGGTCCTGAACCCCCATGGTAACATGACATGTACAATTACCTCCAAAGTAGTGTCCTCCCTCCTGACTTGTCTAGGAACCAAAAGAAGTCCCTTATCCGCCAAACCTCTAGGTACACTCTTATCAAGTACTCTATATTGAAAAAGTCTAGATGGAATGCTATTATGATGTCTCACTTCCACGGGATCCCAGGGAGCCTTGTATGAGGTACATGAAGGAATTTGTGGCACCCATGCAGGTGGCAATAGCTTGGCTAAAAATATCATCAAAATAGGATACTACTGGCCCATAGTAGAGACAGATGCCAACAAGTATGTGCAAATTTGTAGACAATGTCAGATTCATGGAGACCTCATCCATGCACCAGCCCAAGAACTCAATCCCATCACTTCACCATGGCTGTTTTCTATGTGGGGATTTGACCTAGTTGGTAAGATTACACCAACCTTGTCTAATGGACATAAGTACATCATTGCAGAAATGAAGTACTTTACTAAATGGGTGGAAGCCATTCCTCTCACTTACATCACTAGAAAGAAAATCTCCATGTTCATACTCAACAACATCATCTATCGATATGGAATCCCTCAAACCATACTAACAGATCATGGTACACCTTTCCAAAATCAAGATGTTGAAAATATTTGTGAGTAGCTCCAAATCAAACAAGGTTTCTCTTCCTTCTACTATCCATAAGGGAATGGTGAAGCTAAAGAAATAAATAAAACTATACTGAAGATCTTGAAGAATACAATCAATGAATCAAGGCGAGACTGGCATTTACAACTTAGTCCAATACTATGGGCATATAGAACTAGCATGAGAACACCTACAAGAGCCACTCCTTTCTCATTGGTATATGGATCAGAGGTGCTCTTACCCCTCAAAGAGGAGATCCCATCCCTGAGAATATCATTTAAGAATCTCATTTTAGATGAAGACTATAGAGTAGTAAGGCTCAGTGAACTAGAACTATTAGACAAAAGAAGACAAAATTCACACAACCACTCACAAGGCTACCAGAATCACCATAGAAGGAACTATCATGACAAGGTGAGGCCATGGACCTTTGAGGTAGGAGACCTCATCCTTATGGAAAATCAAAAGAACCAAGCAGATAGGGTGAAACCTGGAAATTTTGAGCCTAATTGGCTAGGACCTTATGTCATCATCACATCTTGCACTAGTGCGGCATACCAATTGGCAACACAAAGAAGGAGATCAAATCCTAGGGTACATAAACAACATGCACCTAAAGAGGTTCTACACTTGAGGACTCAAGGATAAGGCACTTATCTACATTTCTATAAAATACCCAAAAAATAAAAAAATACAAAAGGTTACCTTGGTGAAAACCTGGAAAACAGGCGCCTTGGCGACAAAAAAAAATCAAAAAGAAAAAGTAAAGAGAAATAGAATCACTCTCTTAGTGAAAACTTGACAAACAAGAACTATTGAGTAGGTACCATGGTGAAAACCTGGCAAACAGGCGCCAAGTGTTCAAATCCAACTCCATCATCAATGACAAAGATCAATGCTTGAGCACCCCGCATGCAAGACTGACTGCCCAAGCTATTTTCAGAAGCACAATCCCCTCTAAGCATCAACACTTATCCATGGTTTGTACTGGTCCACCAGACTAGGAGCAATTCTAAAAGTCTTGAAAAAAATCCCTAAACAAACTAAAAACTCATTAAAATCCTAAAAAGATCAAATTGTCCTGAAAAAATCAATCTTCATAAAAAACAATTAAAAAACTGCAAAATCTCAAAGTAATAAAATCAGCTATCTAATCTATCAGCAAGAAAACTAGCGATCAAGCCAATCAATCAATGTCAAAATCATGAGCTTTGTGAGTCAGCACTCAACCCATATGACACAGCTTTATCAGCTATCAAATTTATCAACAAGAAAACTGGTGATCAAGCCAATCAATCAATGTCAAAACCATGAGCTTTGTGAATCCACATTGGGCCCATCTAACAGAGCTTGATCAACTATCCAAAATGATCAAATTCAATCAATCAATCAATCAATCAATCAAATTAATTATCTTACATAGTGAGGGATACACTCAAAACCATACAAATTAGTCTTATACGAGTCATCTATTATTGAAACTAGACATAATCAAGCATCAGAGAATCAAGCCAATCAAGAGAAACAAGATGAATCAAGGAATAAATAAAATATTGAATAGGTAAGTTAATGTCAGTCAGTTGTTAGTCTATCTGTCACAGTTATGTTCTTACACTACTCCGAGATCCACCCAGTGAGGAGAGTAGCTATGATAGATCATGAATTTTTTTTCTTTGATTGCTGTTTGTGGAATAATTCATTTTGATTCTAGGGCAATGATGATTTAGGATAAATGTGGTAGGTGTTGTCACTTATCTAGCAGCCGCACAACTCCACGATCTGAGCTTAACCCTGGGAAAGAATTGAACAAACCTTTTTTGTTATCTACTTGTTTGTTACCAATAGAATCATAGAAGTATCTAGATGGTTTGATATATGGGTGCATTGGATTTCTATCTTAGTTTTAACTTTATTTTCAAAATCAAGAGATCATAGCGGTATCTAGATGGTCTGATATCTGGGTGCATTGGATTTCTATCTTGGTTTTTTTCTTTTTTCTTATTGTTCAGAGAGCATAT
>MU224737.1:9159306-9174751 GCA_018584345.1 Thuja plicata
TATATATATATATATATATATATATATATATATATCTAGATGGTCAATATCTGGGTGCATTTTCTTCTCTTTCTTTTCAAATTAGAGATCATAGCGGTATCCAGATGGTCAATATCTGGGTGCATTTGGATCTCTTTCTTTTCAAATCAGGGAACATAGCGGTATCTATATGGTCAATATTTGGGTGCACTTAGTTCTCTTTCTATTCAATCTCTCTAATCCTTCCAGTTATCAAGAGATCATAGTGGTATCTAGATGAGCAATATATGGGTGCATTGGATGCTCTTCTATTTTCATAATAAAGTGCAATGATGACAAAAGTTGGAAACATGACAGCGACTTGGGACACCCATCCTATCTATCAATTCATATCTATCAATCGATCCCAGAGAAAATTTTCCACTGACTTTCTTCTAACTAACACATGCATTACTCAAATATTTTGTCAAAGTAGATTGCATTCATCCATTTATGTGCATCAAAAAACAAAAGAAAATACAACATTTGCATACATAGTAATCATAATCAAGTGCATCCATATACATTTCATACAAAGATGCATTCCATAAAGCACCATTTTGCATACACATGTTAGTATCGTAGGAAAGTAAATCATACATCTAAGAGTCCACATAATAGAATCATATTGCATAAATATTTCACCATATATGCATTATCATGTAGAACCATACATATAGCAAGTACAAAATAATGCACATCATATAGACTCAATAGCTGCATCTCATATAGATCTCAATATCTGAGTACAATGAACGGTCACAAGTCAGAACAAAAGAGGGTGACCGACACAAATTTCATAAATATTAGTATATAAAGATACAATAATTGGTACAACATCAGAGAATATCAAATGGAATATCACTACAAAAATGGTACAGTATGATACAAAGGCAAAGTCATCAGAGTCAACATGAACTACCACCACCCTCATCGCCAGGAGCATGGAAGGGGGGGTGGCATATTAGGTGCAACCCTTCGTTGAGGAATAGGAACTCTGATACCACTGCTTTGGGATCTTTGAGCCCTACTAGACTACTGTGATGCTGTGTATCTCGGTACTCATTGTGCTGAAGGAACAATGCCCTCATAATGGCGATGCTAGTATTCAGTCTCTCTCTTGGCCTCATGCCTGGATCTCTAGAATTGATCTAGCACCTCCCAATGAGACACATCTTGTATGTTTTCCAAATAGGCCCTCACATTTTCTCGATCCTATATCTCCCCAGCCTTAGCTACTGTATCCCTAGCCTCCGCTGTTGTAACCCTACTCTCTGAGGTAGTAGCTCATGCCTCAACAACTGTCAACCTAGCCTGAAGATAAGAAACCTTTTGTGTAAGTCTCTCAACCTCTGATGGATCAACATCCATCCCACCCATAGCTACATCTATCTCCCCCTCCTCACCCCTTTCTCCCAAACCATCATCTCCTCTACCACGCACAACCCATGAATCCTCACTACTCTCACTGCTACTAGTATTGCTTCCAGTACTGCTACTCCTCGTAGATGAGATAGAGCCTAAATCCTAAACATCTATATCAGAAATATTTACATCTTGAGTCTCTACATCCTCTGCCACTACCCTCTCTTATTCCCTCTCTACCAACATAACAGTAGTGCAAGGACGCACTCCTTGGACTAACTGGGGTGTCTCCTCCTATAAAGCCTCCTCCTCTAGGATGGCACCCAACCCAACCCACCTACCGATACCATGACCACCCCTCATCCTCACCCTCCAACCAACACTGCTAGGCCTAGGATCATCTCCATCATCTCCATCATCTCTACCCCATTCTCCATCCATACCACCATCCCAGCCTCCATCCCATCCTCCATCACAACCACCATCTTGACCTCCATCCCTACCTCCATCCCTCACACCATATCATCCTCCATGCCTCCCTCCACCCCCCCACCATCCTGAACTCCATCTCTTCCTCCTCTCCATCTTTTCTGAGGCCTCCTCATGATGGTACCAATGACAGGATGAGACACATTGGTCAAAGGAATAGGTCGAGACTGCTGCTACCATGCATCATACTGTGGAGTAGTGCCTGCAAAGAAAACAAGTTCACACATTAGTACCATATGGATGATAGCATAAAAGACTAATCAAAAGATAGCTACATCTAAGAAAGCATGAAAAGAGAGATAACATCAAGCACAACAAAATCAATAAATATACCAGCATCCCTAGTGGCCGATCGTCACATCCAGGCAATAGGAAGCAATCCCATGAACTTTGTCCTAGAGCATCCAAAGATATAATGACACCCCATAAGGTAATAACCCTCAATTTTTGAGAAAAGTAAGCACATGAATCAGAGACATCCCGCCTCTCGCCAAACTATCACAACACCCTATCGGTGTTGTGGAAATCAATCATATGAACATGGTGGATAACACGCCCAATCATAAATCTCCTCTGTCAACAGAAGGAAAGGTGTGCATCCTCCCCATCCCACATAGGAGAATCCCTGTAAGGTCTCCACATGAAGTATGACATCATATCTAGCTACTACCACTAGTACATAAGATGTCCTATATAGGACTGAACAATAGCACCATCATACAAACACATAGGGTCTCCTCGGAGGAAGATCATGAGCACCTACGGGCCTACAGACCACAATAGGCTCCCAAGTCTAGATTTGTAAGAGAATAGCTCTGCACACAAGAGACTTACCATCAAGGTAAGCCACATAAAATTTATGGAAGTACATATGGGCCAACATACAGGGACCCCAAGCATATATAGTGTGATCTTTGACCATACCCTAAAGACAAGCACCAAAACCAACAGAGAACCCATGGTTCCGATGATTGGGACACAAGATCCCACATATCAGACTACCTAATAGAGTAGACAACCTATCTAAGCCCATGCCAAACCCAGCCCATGGGATATCATAAGGATCAGACATGCCGAGCTGATCCTGGGGTAGACCAAATAGCTCAAACAGAGCAGTAATACCATCGCCTCGATCATACTCTACAAGGGTGCCCTGGATGGGAATCTGAAGGATGCGATAGACATCCTCCAAAGTGACTGTACACTCTCCAGTCGGTAATCAAAAGGTACATGTATCTAAATTCCATCCCTCTAAGAGAGAAGAGATCAGACCCCTATTGGTCATGATCTCTGGCATGTAACAAATCCAGTATAATCCTATCTGTCTTAATACATCCCTCTCTACCTCAGATAACTGAAAATGAAATACTATCCCGATGGGTCTGGACTCCCGACAATGCAGAATAGTCTCGATGAACTGCAAAACATCAGAAAAGGCAATCATTAGTATCAGGTCAGAAGCAGGAATATCAGATAACTACAAATGCAAGCTAAATAGTACTAGAAGAGTGATTGCGACATTCCTTAAACAAATGAAAAACTTTTATACTGATTGCGACATTCAACATGTAATTGCGATATTTTTCTAGCAAATGCGGTAATAAACCAGGCATTTGTGGCACACTTATTGATTGTGAAATGCAATCGGCAATTGTGGCACCTAAACCAGAATTGTGGCAAAATCGAAGACCTATTGCGGCAAGTTATGTAAAATTACAAAAAAGTAACTTTTTTCAAAAGCGTTACTTTTTTCAAAAGCAATAAATGAGAGAATTAACGAAAAATGGATAGAGAAACTCACCGGACGTCATGTGCTAGTTGGATGATGAAATTTTTGTACCCGATTATAAATGTGCACAACCCCAGGAAGTCCCGCTATAGCTCAATAACAACACAAAAAGCAAAGAAAACTAAAGACAAACTCACCCAAATGATCCAGAGCTCCAAGAGTGCAAAGTGACAAATGAATGGCTCTCCAAGCTATTTATAAGGGTTCAAAAAAACCCTAATTCCTTCAGGACCTCAAATTTATCATCCTGGACCCCAAAAACTTTAATAGTCCGTATCAGGAGCATATTCAAGTATTTTCATAAACAGTCAGATACCCAGATTAACAATTTGCAGTTTCAACAAATTAACGCTCATGTTGTGACTTTTCACTCAAATTTGTTGAGGGGGCATAAATACACCTGCTATCGCTAGGGCAAGCTGGTGCATAATCAAAATAGAGAATCTTTGACACATTGTGACAAGCCATAATGCATCAAAGAGGGGCAAATGTAGACACCCTAAAATGGATAGGCTTGTGAACTTACAATTCAAATACTAATTTTCATCTATTAATCAATAATTTTTTAATCATTAATTAATCATCTATTTCCTTCTAAATTCATTCCCCAAATCATCTAACCAAATCCCCAAAATTAATTAAATTATTAATTTTATTTAATTGACCTTAATTGATTAATCTCCATTAATTAATTAAACTCAATTTCCTAAAGTTTAAATTTAAATATTTAAACTTATTATTTAATTCTTCTAATTAAATTAATTTAATTTCATTCAATAATTCAATTCTAAACCAAAAATAATTCAATTATCTCACATGTTGAATACTTTAATTATAAAAATGAATTAAATATTCAATTAAATCCTTTCTTGGTGTTCAAAAAGATAACTCTTAATCAAATCTCTGATTACATGGGTTACTCCACCCGCCTCTTCAGTTCAAAAAGGTAACTCTAAATTATCTCTTCAGTTCTAAAGGTAACTCATAATTAGTTGTTGAGTTAACCAAACTCTATCTCGTCTCTCCTAGTTTAAGAGGTGGAGTTTACTGATGACTTCTCCAGTTCCCTTTGATCTCAACCATTCATCCTCCTATCTTTGGGATTGATCTCAAAAATTCATATCATTCTCATTTTCTATATAATAAACCCTTCATAACCATTTGAAGGATCCAGGATTTCAAGGTCACGTGCGCCATTACTCTGTTAAATTGGTTCAAGCATCAATCCATGTTGCGATCACATATTTGATATCATATTCTCGATGCTCCCAAGTCATAGAAGCTACACACAACAATATTGAGCACCACACAAACAAAATTTCAGAAGGAGTAGAGAGAGACAATAGAAGATTCTAGCCTTGTTGGTTTGCATTAATTTGTGTACCTCCTTTATTGCTTGTTATTTTATTGTTCATAGTTTCATTTTTAGTATCTTCTATTGTTTAACCCCCTTTGCAAATCAGTGCTACTAATCCTGCCTTGGTGGAGGTACATATTTTGATCCCGTGACAAGTACATGTGACATGAATGTTATTATATTTTAAAGCATTTTATATCAATAATAAAGATATGTTTGTGAAAATTAAAACAAGATCAATTCAATTCTTGTTAAGTAGACTCGTGGATGGATGTTCTACATTGTATATGAGCTCTTGTATGTTTTTGTGTGAATGGGTACATTCTTGTGTTTTCTTTGTGTTTGGGATAGATTCATGTTATGTTTACCCCTTGGAATAAATATGATGGGACAAAATAATCCAAATGATTTGAAATAGTTAAGAAAAGAGCATTGCGTTTGTCTTCGTATGTGTGTTATATGCATCTAGTGTGTGTTAATGATATCATTCTATTAGCATTAGGTTGTAGATATATTATGCCCCATGAATTCCATTACTCCTTCCAGATTTGCATTATTAGTCTTCCTTGTGTTGGGTTGGGTATCTTTCATGTGATGAAAGATACTCAAAAAGTGTAACTACTTTGTGGTAGGGTAGATGTTAGTATTCAGAAGCACTGAGAGGGGGGTGAATCAGTGTAAAAAAGTACTTAATAAATTTCACCACTGATCTAACAAAGTTAATCAACAACTTCCAAATAATGAAACACGCAACTGATGATATCAAATAGAAGTAAATAACATCAAGCATCCACATAAGAAAAAAAACATAACACAAATTTTTCAAGAGGAAACCCTTGTAAGAGGGAGAAAAATACGGTGGGGATGACACCTATAAGCACACTAATGCAGTAAATGAGTTTTCCCTATTAGGAGCTACAAATACCCTTTCTGAGGGTTCACCTTGTTAGGAGTGACTAGTACACTTTTAGGAGTACAATCAAATCAGTTATAATATACCTTGCTAGAGGATTTCAAAACTCTAATTAAGAAGTTACCCTGTTAAAGGATTTACAAAAAGAACCTGTTAGGGTTCACCCGATTAAAGGGTTTTTCTTGCTGCAACTACTAGGGAACAACAAGATGAATGATCTGGATGTAGGATTGCTTACTTTTTAGATCCAATCTATTTTATGCCTTGTGAATCTGTACTAATCTCTTCTCTTCCAAACTATGATGGCTCAACTTGAAAAATATGATCGCAACCCTAAATTAAATGATTTAGATCATCTTAAATAGTGTTGTATTTAGGTCACTTAAAACTTATAAAATTTTCATCATAGGTAACACAAAATAATGACCAACCACCTTGAGATCATCATCAAGAATACCTAACATGTTGACATCAAACATAATATCCATGTTTATGACCAATAGTTGACCTTAGATCCACTGCCTTGACCAATTTAATATGAAACTTTGATCAATGAACCAATATGTATATTGTCTCCTTCATCAAAAACATAATTCACTCAAATCACTGAAATAAGTTTTACAATTAAAAACATAATTCACTCAAATCACACAAATCAATGAAATAACTGTCACAAATAACATGTTAGGGTTCACCTGGTTAAAAGATTTTTCTTTCTACAACTAATAGGGAACAACAAGATGAATGATCTGGATGTAGCATTACTTGCTTGTTAGATCCAATCTTCTCTCTACCTTTTGAAACTACACTAATGTCTGATCCTCCAAACTCTGATCGCTCCACTTGAAAAGTATGATCGCAACCCTAAATCGAACAATTTAGATAATCTTAAATAGTGTTGTCTTTAGGTCACTTAAAATATAGAAAATTTCCATCATAGTCAACACAAAGTAATGACCAACCACCTCAAGATCATCATCAATAATACCTAACATATCGACATCAAATGTAATGTCCATGTTTATGAGCAATATCCAACCTTAGATCTGTCGCCTTAACCAATTTAATATGAAACTTTGATCTATGAACCAATAGGTATATTGTCTCCTTCATCAAAAACATAATTCACTAAAATCACTAAAATAACTATCACAATCAGAATCATGGATTCCAATAACCATATAAAAACCTCCTTTAAGATCACAATGCTTGAACTGTACTACAAATCAAGTGCTACCAAATTCTCTGACTGGAAATTGTTTTTCCTATACACAATCAACATACTTAACTGATCCTACCATTACTGATCATGCAAAGATCTTACCAGTCACTCCAATTATGTTAACTAAAAATGTTGCCTTCAATGACAACCAATTATTCATCTCTTATTACCACTCCTCATAAGAACTCCAAAAACATCATAATGTCAACAATCTCCTCCTTCGGCATTCATGGCAAAAAATTATTTCAAACAACATTCTGCCATACATAACTCCTCCAAAGTTCATACTTCCCAAAAACTTATTGTTGTATTTTCATTGTACCATGTACCATACTCATACTCCCCCTTTTGTCATACAATGAAAAAGGTTCAAAAATTTAAATGTATACAAATGTTTCATACCAGGCTTACATTCTATCAAATAAATCCTCGTATTTTATCTTTTTTGTCTCCAATGACATATCCCATGACTTTGCAAATAGTTCATAGCAATGATCTTCCCATGTAGATAAAATTCTAACTCCTCCATGTCATCTAGAGTGCTCAAGTATGGTAACTCAATTAAAGTTAGTGCATTCTACACATTTTGTTGCATCACCGCTATTGTGGGTGCTAGGTAAGTTTGCAGTTCAAGTAGTGTGATGACTCTCTTATCTTGTTCCTCATGTAATTTCCTCACTTTGTGTGTAATCATTTTCACTCTAGAACTATATTTTGATGTAGATCTTATGATAGGATCAAAATTTTCAGCTAAGATGTCAAGCTCCTTCTGTGTATTTTCTATTCTTCTCTAAGTCCTTGGTGAAATTTGAAAGTTTTGACACTTTGGTCAATAGATGACTGACCTCTTTTAGTGTTTTCTTTGTCTTATCCACAAGTTCTACAAGTGTCATCTTGTCTTTAATAATATTCTCTACCAACTTAACTGTCCTTTTCTTCTCACACTGATGCATTGTCAACTTCATTGGGGCATTCTCCAAGTCAAGTACTTGATAAAAAATGGATTTGATCAATATGTCTAGCTGATCAATATGACTATCATGTTTTTCATATTCCACATCAAGAGCTAATTTATTGATAATTTTCTTGGCAACCTTCAATACTCTAACCTTCTCCTTCTTGCCTTTCAGTTTGTCCTTTTGTTCTTTCACCTTAATCTTCTCAAATACTTTCATCAACTGCTTAAGGCTCATCTTTTTTATATCAATATGTGCTTTAATTTCTTCATCTTCTTATTCACCTTAATCCTCTTCCTCAGAACTGGTTGAATATTTTGTTCTACTCTTTTTCTTAGGGATAGTATCACTAGTTAGATTCAACTTCCTATTAAGTAAAAGTACCTCTCCATCACCCTTTTTCTCTTCACATCTTTGTTTTGTCACTTCATCTGCAGTTTGATCACTCAGTGCATCCACTTGAGTTCGAGTATTAATATTCTGTATCTAGTCAGGTATATTAGAGATAACATTGTCTATGACATCTCTTATCTCTTCAGCAGTTGACTCTTGACCTTGTCTTTTCTCTTCTATCGATTTGTCTTTTGTTTCTTTCTCAGGTTTCAATAACTTTTTCCATATATACATTGTCTCATATCTTACCAATTATGTTTCTCCAATGAGAATCCTTGTTACTTTGTTCATTGTCAAGAATTATGACCTCATAGCTTCAACCATTAACTTCACATCCTTAGTTGTTAATTTAGGTTATAAAAGTGCAAGTTCTTGTTCCACCATCTTTCTGTCAATCTTCAAAGCTTCTCTCCATCTTTTATCTACTGCATTGTATAGTTCCTTAGGTATAGCCTTGTATAATTCACTTGGTGCTTTTTAAAATGCATGCAGGCTCTCTACAATTGCATTCTATATCTCCTTTTACCTTAACTGTCAAATTTATCAAAGTATTTTAACACATCAGTCATCCTTCCATATCCCTTAACATCTTGGATTATTCTATTAATAATAGTAGTTTCATTAGACTTGATAGATTTCTTAGTTGGCTTCCCTACTATTGTGGACTTCTTCCCACTAGCTCTTAGCTCCTTTTGTTCCTTATCAGACTTAGTTTCAAATTCATCTCCCTCAGCTTTATCCTTGCTCACTTTCTTTCCTTTTGAATCTTTGTAGCAAGGTATCTTTTCTTTCTTTATTTTATAAGTTTTCTAAACAATCACATTTGACTAGTTTTGTGGCTTAGTCATAATAGGAGTAGTAGTATATTGAGTTTGTTTTAGTGCAAACTCCTAGTGACTCTATGAGGTGTTATTTCTTCAAGTTCATCTTCACCTTTCTTGATTTCAGCAAGAGGCTTGCTTTCTTTCTCACTCTCCATTTTCTTCCTAAGTTTTTTCATCATTTCTTGATTAACACCACACATTTTGGCTAAATTATCAAGTTTCCTTATTTTTCTTTGGATTATCGATGCCTTCAATTCACTATGAATTTTTAGAGATGACTCCTTAAAAGTTCCAAACCTAGGTGTTGAAGTATCAATAGGTTTTGACAATAGTACATAAAAATATAGAGTGAGTAAATCACCATATACTTCATAGCCCATAGCTAGTATCCAAGATGTCCTAGGCTGCACTTCTTGCAACATACATATATCTATATCTACTAGAGAACTAATACATTTTTAAAAATTTTCAACAATATCGGTTGGGAATCTCTCTCATGTGTATTTTCTCTTGAAAATCTTAAAAATATCCCCACAAAAAATTATTAAAATTATTTCCTAATGTCCTGATAAATTTTTTAATCTACATTACTATGGGTTGGTCTCTTGACCATGTGATTGGACCTATTATAGGAAATTGATCCTGCAAGTAAAAGAATATCAATGCCAGGAGTGATCCATATTTGAATTATTATTTCTTATCCTTCTTGATTCTTTCCATGTTTAAAAATAATTGGCTCCTCAACATCTCACATAGGTCGTACTTGGCATCTTCCTTCACCATTATATAAGTGACACAAATATCTTCTCCAGGTAAATTGTTCAACTGACTAGACTGGTATATTCTATACCCTACCACAATTGCAAGAAACCTAACTTCATCATCTTTAATTTCTTTGATAGTCATCGCCCGATGATCTTGTTTGGATTTGGTCAAATGGGTAACTAAATTAACAACTATAGTTCAAAGAGTTAGTGGTTCATCGGTCACACAAAATCTAGTAACTCTATTGCTTATCTCCTTTGCAAAATGCTTGTAGGCTCTCTACAATTGCATCCTCTATCTTCTTTTTACCTTCACTATCAAATTTATCAAAGCATTTTAACACATCAATCATCCTTCCGTATCCCTTAATATCTTGGATTATTCTCTTAATTGTAATAGTTTCATTAGACTTGACAAATTTATCAGTAGGCTTCCGTACTACTGTGGACTTCTTCCCACTAGCTCTTAGCTCCTTTTGTTCCTTATCAGACTCAGTTTCAACTTTGTCTACCTCAAATTTATCCTTGCTCACTTTATTTTTTTTTGACTCTTTGTAGCCACATGTCTTATCTTTCTTTCTTTTATAAGTTTTCTGAATAGTCACATGTGACTTCTTTTGTGGTTTAGTTATAATAGGAGTAGTAGTAGATTGAGTTTGTTTTAGTGCAAAAATCCTAGTGAGTCTTTGAGGTGTTATTTCTTCAACTTCATCTTCATCTTTCTTGTCTTCAGTAGCAGACGTGCCTTCTTCCTCACTCTCCACTTTCTTCCTAAGTTTTGTCATCATTTCTTGATTAATACCACACATTTCAGCTAAATTATCAATATGTTTCCGTATTTTTCTTTGGATTACTGATGCCTTAAATTCACTATAAATTTTCAGAGATGACTCCTCGAAAGTTCCAAACCTAGGTGTTGAAGTATAAATAGGTTTTTACAATAGCACATCAGCATGTAGAGTGACTAAATCACCATCTACCTCATATCCCATAGTCGGTACCCAATATGTCCTAGGTTGCACTGCTTGCAACATACATGTCTCTGTATCTACTAGAAAAAAAATATATTTTTAAAGATTTTTCATCGATATCGGTTGGGATTCTCTATCTCATGTGCATTTTCTCTTTAAAATAGTTAAAGTATCCCCACATAAAAGTATTAAAATTGTTTCCTAATGTCCTGATACATTGCTTAATCTACATTACTATTAGTTGGTCTCCTGACCATGTGATTAGACATATTCTATGAAATTGTTTATGTAAGCAAAATAATATTGTGTACGAGGAAATATTAAACATGTTGGGAGCAAGCTCAAACATGAAAAGTTTGCGGGTTAGCACATACAAATCATGAAATAAGCAAGAACCAACAAGAAATCTTCATAACATCAAATTGAGCTAAAAACAAGTTAGTGCACCCTATATTAATTTTTTTATTTGCTCATTTAGAGTGGATGTGAGTGTGCTCTCTCAAACACAAATGAAATGGATCCCCAATGCAATGCAAATGTGAATGCAAGATTGGATGAAAAGAAGAGATTCAAGAACTAGTATGAAGAACTAGTCTCAAATTCTTCTCAAAAGATGATCTAAACTATGAAAAGGATGTGCAAAATGCAAGATAAAAACTATGATTCATTGAACATTAGCCTAGCATGTGACTTCTAAGTTATTTAAGCATAAAGAGCATGAAAACTATAAATGATCTTCTAAAACTAAAATAGCATAATAAAAATGCAAAACGAGAGATGCCAGTACAAGAGGAGAAGGCCTCTATTTATAGATTTTTGGGAGAGAAGAAAAAGGCTTGAATGAGGTGGCACCTATGTGGCATCCACATAAGAGCCACATAAGGGACACATGGGCTTGGAAGTGATGGCCATTCAAGGGTCAAACATAGCATTAAATTTTTGAGTGGCTCAAGATTTTCAAGTGGGGGAAAAATATGTAAGATTATTTAAGAGGGATGGGTGACCATTTTGGAGAGAATTTTCACACGTGTGAGCATTCTATTAACATTAAAAGGGTTAGAAATCACCTTTTTAAGTAGGATTAGAGGATGATTAGGTGGGGGAGTATGCTTCGAGAATGAGTTGATCGGTGTAGAGTAGGAATAGGGTAGGCTTAGGGTAGACTTCTAGATTGGATTAATAGGTCTCTAGGTTGGGTTTAGATTATAATTCAAATTAGATTTGAATAAATAATCGTTTAGAAGAAATAAGGATATGGAGGATTTTTTTAATAAATATGAATTTATTAAAAAGGGATTTTGTGAGGCAAATGTATTTAAATAAAATACATTATGATAGTATTTAGATTATTGATGAATACCAACGATGAAACTATTTAATTGATTAAATTAAATAGTTAGATGAATAAAAGGGAATTTAATATTAATAATAATATAAATATTTTTGGATGTCTAAATTTTGCCCCTCTTTGACATGGCGTCACAAGTGACGTTGCATAAATGAAAATAAAATAAGCTACCCCAGAGGAAGAGGGTTTCGAGGAGTCATGCCGAAGTGACAACGACATAGGGTTGTGCCCCGTCGAGAAAAGAACACAAGGACAATGTTGTGGGATTTTCTTGAAAAAGGATGCAATGGGAAGGAGGAGGAAGGGAGAGGAGGTAATAAATAGAATCCTTCTAAAATGCAAGCATGAATGCAATGAAGAATGCAAATGCAATGATGAAATTAAATGCAACTAACGAGCGTTGAGGATCCATTTGTGTGAAAAATATGGAGAGCACATCTGATTTTGATATTTTAAAAGGAGGTATGCATCAGGTGTTAGAAAACATGGATGAGAAGATTCCTTTGCATGGAATAGATGCTCAAACAAAGCACACTACAAAAATAAACATCCATCAGTAGGCACCAGTCACAACGTACTAAGATATAGCAGATCGAGGTAGTGGTGAGTAGGTTTCAACCGACAAAAAAAGATAAAATCAATAAAGAAGGCCTCATGACCAAGCAGTAATTCAATCTGAAGTTCTTTCCATGAAAAGGATGATGTGATGAAGGATTTGATAAGTTGACACTGGAAGGATGCATCCTAATAGGCAAGGATTGGATTTGATTTGATTAAAATATATTCGCTGGCAAAAGCTGGAAACAGGATGAGGAGCAAGGAGAGTCGGTCGTAAAACTGATTTGGTGAAAAACATGATTGCAGTCGTAGGAGTCAAAACGTCACTAAAATAAAAAAAATGAGCGATGCAGAAGGAAGGAAAGGTTTATTACCATATTTTGGATATTTTTGATTTTTTTGAATTTTGGCAATTTTTTAAATTTTTTTTTGGATTTTTGCGCATTTAGGATGTACAACGGGATTAATAATACACTAAAATACAAGCAAGAGAAGAAAATGGAGTGAAATTTTTTTGGGAAAAACGGGGGCTATAAGAGAGGCTGGAGGGAAAAAGAAGGTCATTTGTGAATAGTGATTGGAGGAGAAAGGAGCTTTGGAGAGAAAATATGGCAGACAAGAGGCTGAAGGGGCAGTGGGGAGAGCGCGTTTGGATCCATGGGAGACCTGCGGAGTGGCTAGCACCCGTGAGTAACTCAACCGAGACCTTGCATTTACTACTTTCAAAGTTTTTATACTTTTAGGGATGGGTTAGGGGTCATTAATAAGGGGTTAAATGGGCCTGAACTAGATACGTTGGTTCTCAAACTGGTGTCTGTGAAGATACTGATCCCCAAATCGACATCTACATAGACACCGATCCTTGAACCCATGTTTGTGTGGATGAAGGTTCCAAACCAGCATTTGTGAAGATACTTGACCCAGACCAGTGTCTTTGTAGATAGGGGTTTGGGAGTTAAATTCTCAGAGATGCTAGTTGAAGAACCGACGTCTCCGCCCAAACCGACGTCTACACCAAAAAGGGAAGATGCCGAGGGGGAGGGAAAAGGAAGGACCTGGCGGGGGCCGTGGAGGGGTCAAGAATAGACCTAGTGACATGATGCCCCATTCTGGGAGGGGTTAGGCTAAAAGTGAGAGGAAATTGACATGAACATGGTGGTGTTGGATTTTGCAGGAGAAGTTTCCACCATTGGGATTTGGGAGCACTGGCCACCCACGATGGAGTTGGAGGGCTAGCTGACAGAGGTAGATTGGGGAATATTAGTAGTAGTGGGATTAGATTATGTGCCTGATGGCCTAGGCTACAATTGCATAATAGGATGATGACTACGTTGGTTGGGCAATGACACAGTGATACCACCACATTCCACCTGCCTACTAGAGAGGCCACTATCACATTGGAGGACGTATGGAGGATTTTATGGACACCAATCCGAGGACCGGTCCCTTAGTATATACTGGAGGATAGTGATTACTATATGGATTTATCTTTTAGGAGGCCCCTGAGGAGGATACCTAGATATATGACATGGATGCCTTGGCAGCCGACAGTCGACAGGAGGCTGAGGAGGATAGTGTTTTTCTGGCAAGATTGATTGGTGGGAGTATGCTGGAAGACTTGGTAGGCCACGAGTTTGGGATGGGGTGGTCTAGGGTGTTAGTGGGGATGCTAGAGAAAGTGACCACATATTGCTGGGCATTTTTTGTCTTAGGAGAGTTGTACCATGATTTACACATGGCTGCGTACTGCGGGGTACACAACATGGGGACAAGGATCACATTATTATTAGTGTGGGCTTGGGAGCATATTGCAGTACTTTGACCAATGAGAGTGCGAGAGGATTAGCAGCTAGGAGAGCCCTACACATGCAGATATAGGCTATTACTAAGGTATACCTCTGTGGGATAGATAGGGTATTGGCGAAGGTTGATTGATAAGATCCAATTTTTTCTGTTGGACACCATATAGGGCATGTGAGCCATGGGGATCTATGGACTGAAAGATTGGTGTGGAGGATGGGCTCAAGGATTTTCTATACCTCTCATATGGGCAGACAGATTGCTTTTTACTAGGTAGGACGATCCACTAGATTGAGCAATACAGGCCATCCCGAGTGATGAGGCAGTTTGGGTTACAAGAGGGAGAGGAGGGGGAAAAGATGAGGGGCCACTAAGAGATGGGTAGGATCAGGCACCTCAGGTGTCAATACATGGACATGTACCACAGGGGCCACCTACAAGATATGTGTTGTAGGAGACACATGATACCATTTTTGTAGAGCGGGATAGCCTACAGACAAAGATCAGAGGGATACATGGGATATTGGCTATGGCACATGTATCAGAGGCCAGGATGCAAACAGAGTTAGCTCAAGTTTTGGGACTATTAGCTATGGAGAAAATATGAGAAGATAGGGTTGAGGGTGTACTTGGCACCATACAAGGTAGGGTAGACTCTAGAGAGTTTTAAATGGAGGG
>MU224737.1:9195154-9223328 GCA_018584345.1 Thuja plicata
TTTAATCTGAGATTGAAAAAGGTAATTGAAAGTACTCATGTAAAAATTGATGAAAAGTTTATGGTTCAAGAAAGATACTATGAATATGCACCTATGATTGAAGATGAACCCAGGCCTAGCAGCAAAGGTACTATTATTGAAGAAATGTTTGATTGCATTGATGTCTCATGCAATGACCCTTAATCAAGAAGAGAAGAATCATAGATTACAAAAGAAGAAGACACACCTAAGGTTCCAAAATTCACATCTAGATACCACTCTAAAGATGATATCATTGGAGATCAGAGCAACAGTGTTTTTACCATATCAAAAGCAAAACGTCTAGCAATAGATCAAGAGGTATGTTTACTTTCACAGATTGAAACTTTAAGTGTTGAAGATGCTTGTAATGATTCTGATGGGAAGAATGCAATGAAAGAAGAATTAGATTAGATAATTAAAAATGATACATGGGAATTGGTCCCTAGACCCTGTGACAAAAATGTGATTGGAACAAAGTGGGTATTCAAAAATAAGATGAATGAAGATGGTACAATAGTAAGAAACAAATCAAGATTGGTATGTAAAGGATATGCACAGAGAGAAGGAATAGAATACACTGATACATTTTCCCCTGTGAGTAGACTAGAAACCATTAAATTATTTTTGGCATATGCAACATTCAAAGACTTTAAAGTTTATCAAATGGATGTAAAATCAACTTTTCTGAATGGTAACTTGAATGAAGAAGCCTACATAGAACAACCTGAAGGATTTAATCTTTCAGATGAACCAGACATGGTATGAAAATTAAATAAAGCACTCTATGGTCTTAAATAGGCCCCAAGAGCTTGGTATGAGAGACTTGATGGTTATCTTACCAAGATTGGATTCAAGAAAGGAGCAGCAAATTATAACCTATTCACAAGGGAGACACCTGATGGATTATTATTAGTTGCCATATTTATTGATGACATTATCTTTGGAGGTAATGACAAGTTTAGTATAGAATTTGCAAAAGAAATGCAGAATGAATTTGAAATGAGTATGATTGGTCCTATAAAATACTTTTTGGGACTGAATGTAAAGCAAATAGATAAAGGTATATTAATTAATCAATCAAAATATGTGAAGGAAATATTGAAGACCTTCCAGATGGATGACTATAAGACAATATCTACTCCCATGATAATAGGAAGCAAGCTTTCAAAAGATGATTCCATAGCAGTTGATAAGACATTGTACAAATCTATGATTGGTAAAGTTTTTTATCTAACTCAATCTAGACCGACATATCTAATGTAGTTGGCATTGTTGGAAGATTTTCAGATGAACCCAAGAAAAATCACTTAATGGAAATCAAGAGGATATTTAGATATCTAAAGGGAACTATAGACTATGGTTTATGGTATCCAAAATTAGATAATGTAAAACTTCATGTGTATACAGATGTAGATTGGGCAGGTTGTATTGATGACAGGAAGAGCACTTCAGGAGGAGCAGTATTTCTTGGAGACAGGTTGGTTTCTTGGATAAGTAAGAAGTAGAACTTTATTTCTCAGTCAACAACAGAAGTTGAATATGTTGCAGCAGCACTAAATTGTTCAACCATGGTTTGGATCAAGTAGATGGTTAAAGAATTTGACATTCAGGTTGATTATCCTATTGTTATTCACTGTGATAATACTAGCACTATCAACATGTCTAAGAGCTCTGTGATGATCGCAAAGACAAAACACATAGAGATCAAGTACCATTTCTTAAGAGAAAAGGTTGCAGACAAAGAAGTTAAATTGGACTATGTGAGCACCAAAGAACAGTTGGCAGATATTTTCACAAAGCCCTTATCAAAGGATACTTTTGAGTATCTCAGGGAGAAGTTGGGAGTAATTCCCTCTCCTAATTCTGCTTAGAAGAAATAGCAAGGACATCAGTCATTAAGTGACTGATGAATGGTTGACTACTCTACTTCTGGAGTAGTACATGTGCCTAAAGATCTATGGCACCCTTTGCCATTGATGTCAAAGGGCGAGTATATAGTAAGAGGGAGTATGTACTAAGGGGGAGCATATACTCTAGGGGAGTATATACATGGAACAAAAATACAGTCAGAGGAACTGCAACAGTATAAGAGAAATCCTTGATGAGGATATTGAGAAGATTGTAAAAGAAAGATGACACCATGAACAGAGGATTTTTTGATATCATATGCTGCAATCAATGTCAAAGGGGGAGATTGTTGGAGATTTTATTCTAAGCAGTTGATTGATTGTATGTTTGTCATTGATGACAACATATAATACACAGTAGTAATTCTGTATGTACTTATCAGAATGATGACATGAAGACTTGCATGGTTAGATACATGTTTATGACATGTTCATTATGTTATGTTCATACATGTAGATCTAGATATGATGTTCTAGTCAAGTTGTGTAATTATTTTATTGGCAGTTATAGTTCTGGAAGAGTATCTATTTAGAGCTGACATATGCAACGTGTTTCTTTAATTGTGCCTATCTTCAGGGTATGTGCGTGTATATTCATGCTTAGTTATGAGTTGATTATATTCATCCAAAGGCACCAAACGTGTTTCAAGAAGATTGCAAAGTTATAGTTAATTTGGTGAGCCCGACTTAGTGAAGCATCGCGTCTATTCAGTTTATACTTGCATGGTTGTAATAATGCATGAATGCTTAGTAGAGCTGACAAGGATGTTATGAAGAGTTGTCTTACAGGTCCCATGATCTCATACTTTGAGAAAGATACTTATAGCAAGTCAAGAATGATACGCTATGTGTGAATGATATGAAAAGAAAAGAAAGATGTACATAGAAAATTATTAGAGTTGGTTCATTCATCAAGAGTCTATGTGAAGAAGAAGTGAAAGATTGTAATACAATGGAACTAATCAAGACAACAGGTCTACTCTAGAGTTCATAATCATATATAGTGCATATCTATTATATAGAAGGTTGTAGCCTTCACCATTAAGCAGTGAGATTTTGGACATTGAGTCCACCACCCCTAATAGGGTTATTTGTAAAAGACTCCTAATAGGGTTCAACCCTTAAGCAGGTCACTATACTTATTGCATTGTAAAGTAAAACTCCTAACAGGGTTGAAATATCTTCTAATAGGGATTACTATAAACAAGTATAGTTCATTGTGGGTGCTAATTCCCACCAGGGTTTTTACCATTTGGTTTCCCCATAATCAAATTGTGTGTTGTGTATTGTGTTATCTGGTTGAGCATTTGCTTTGTTGTATTCTAAAGTTAAAGAAGACAAAGAATTAAAGTTATTGATAACTAATTCACCCCCCCTCTCAGTTATCCTTTGGGACTATTCTAATAGATAACATATATGGGTTCACCCAAGGGGGTAAACGAGCATTATGGCGCATCCTGAGTGCAAGGCATTAGCTGTCCACGTGGGACTGATATAGAATTCATCTGGTTCATAGGACCTTGGTAGTTGGGTTGATATGATGTCCCTGGAGGGCACAGATAGTCATGCCTTGAGGGCGTATGTTTTTCTAGTACATTGGTTGGTGATATACGGGAGCGGGCTGTTGATACATGGGAGGGGGTCAATGGTATATTGGCGGTGCTTGCTCATTAGTTTGGGTAGGTGTGTTGGGACCAACCACCATGACCTGAACATGTTTGGTGTTAGTGGATCCATTAGTTACCATGTTCTTATTCTTTTTCCAGTACCGTGATCGATCATTATTATGTTTGTCAGGCTGGGATTCTTTGTAGTGCTTGATGGAACCATCTTCTATGAGACCCCATTCGAGATCCATGCCTTTGATTCTGATGTCCTGATAGGTCTGTATAAAATTCATGCACATATGGTAGGAAAGCTTGGGATGAAGGTTGTTAATAAATATTTTTATGAGATGTTTCTCAGGGGGTTGAAAGGGCAAACTTGTTGTAAGCCCTTGCCAGCGTTGAAGGTAATCGACTAGGCTCTCTCCTCCCTTCTATTTGGAATTACATAAATCGAGGAGGGAGAGTTCATTCTCTATGTTGTGTGTGTATTGGGCCACAAAATTCTCTGCTAGTTTGGTGAAAGTAGAGACTGTGCCATAGGGGATTTTGTAGAACCACTCAAGAGTGGTCCCTCCTAAGATTTTGGGAAAGAGTCTCATGAGGAAGTTATCACTATAGGCCACTTCTTGGCATGCCATGTAGAATTATTTCATGTGGCTCATAGGATCTCCCTTCCCCTGATATTTATCAAACTTGGGTGTTTGAAAGTGATTAGGGAAGGGTATTACAGTGATAGATTGATCAAACGGGTAAGGACACACCTCTTCAAACTTGAATGTTTTAGCTTCGGTCCCTTATTTTAGCTCTTTGAGAGCGTTCTTCATTTCCTCCCATTCTTGATTGATTTGCAAGGGAGGATTATTGACCCTGATTGCATTGGTTCCCTAAATTTGATATGGATCAAATGGAAAATGTGGGGGATTTTGTAGAGGATATTGTGGTGTTTGGTATGAAGGTTGTTGGTCAGCGTAGATGGGTTGTTGTGGTGGAAATTGTAGATGAAGGGAGTATTGTGGTGGAGGAGGTGGCAACACCTAATAGGGTTATTGTAACTATTGAAAGTATGCATGTATTTGCTAAGGCATTGGATAAGTGGGCTGAGCCTGTTGCGGACCTACATAGGATGGCGGTGCCATGCTACCAAAGGATGGAGGATAGGTGTTCTGCGGTGGAATGCCCCTAGTGACTGTGGAGAGGTAGTTGGTGTTAATGGGAACACTGGATTGTTGGGGTGGTGGAACAGTTTGTGATGCAACAAAAGATGGCATGGCTAGGTAGTTGGAAAAATGATTTTATTACTGCTGCATTGGTTGGATGACAGTCTGCGTGTTAGTGAAGGGATTAGCAAGCTATTGCAGTGATTGTGCCATGAAGAGATTTTCCCTGTGCATTTGTGGTTGTGGCTATTGTGTAGGTTGGATGATTGGTTGTGCAACTGCAAAGGGGTTGGTTTTTTGCTATTGTACTTGGGATGTGAATGGATTGGAATTTTGATACTGCAGTTGTTGCTGTTGGGCTTGGGTGTTCTATGTCCGTGTGGGGATACCCAAGTATTGCATGGCGGCTTGTGAGTAGCCCCAAGTGGAAGATGAAGCATTTTGCATTGTTTTTCTGACTTGGGAAGCTTTCTGTAGGGGGTTTGGGTTGGATTACTTTTGAGGCAAAATTGTTGGAGTGTACTATGGTTGCGATGCTGGCTGAGCATGGAAAGTAGGCCCTTGCAGAAATAGGGGCTTATTGTAAGCTCTTGTGAGTGGCATACCTGTGGTGAATTGTGGTTGTTGTTGATGCACTGCAGGGATGAAAGGTGGAGTATAGGTAGGTATTGTAGAGATGATGGGTTGTGTTCTTTGTGGTTTTGAGCTGGTTGATGCGATCTAGATGGGTTGCGTAGTGACTGGAAGAACGTTAGATTGTGGGGTGTTAACTGCTGATGGGGGTGGAACTGGTTGCGATACTAGAGTGATTGTGGGTTGAATTGGTGATGGTGCTTGGGTAGAAATGGGGGGTGTTGATTGTGCTATTGGTGGTGGATTAGGAGGTGGGGCTCCCGTGACTGGAAGTGGGGTGGATTGCGGTGTGGTGTGAACTATAGGTGTGGGGATGGAAGGTTGCATTAGCTACGATATGAGAGATCCCACTTGTATTTCTCATTGTATGGGATTAAAAACTTGATGTCTTATTAAATGAGGAATCTCCCTGGGAGTGCCATGGTTTGTGTGACTAGCGTAGGTATAATCCTGGGTGGTAGTTGGATTCCTTTTTGCTAAATTCTTTCAAGTATGGTGTGGCTGTTGTGCCCTAGAATGATGTTGACCATGTGAGCATGTCCCAGATGGTTCATGAATGTTTCCATAGTGATCACCGTAGGAGCCTTATCTTTGTCCACCCAGAGGTACTCAATTTTTTTGTTGGGCTAAGGTGCATAGGAGACTATGACATTAGTGTGGTCAGTCATGGGATCATATGAACTAGCTGTAAGATTAGAGTCCACGTCCTTCCTCTTCTTAGTGCCTCGTGTTATAGGTGGTATGAAATGATTAACCTAAGGGGATATGAGATGCAAGATGTAATGAAAGGATGTCCCTAGGAAGCTAAGGATGATGGTGCTAGGATTAGGATTTGAGATGACGCGTTTAAGACTATGGATATCATCCTAAGGATTAAGGATGACTTGGTATATGCAAGGATTAAGGGTTTCTTTCCCTAGTGTAAGATCAAGTGGATGTGATTGTCTACCTAGGAAAGACTTGTGGTCTTCGGCGTATGAGATTCTTTGTCAATGTGAACCAACCTTTTGATCAAGGTGATGAGGTTGCAAAGGCAAAGGGGATTATCCTAAACACTGCTTAGTTTAAGGACACTTAAGGATGGGATTAAGATATAGGTTATAAGCAACTCAAAAGGGGATGCAACACCAAGTGAGGGATGTGATTTGGGATGCTCTGGATGATGATTAGGATGACGCTAGGTTGACTAGGATTGGATTGGATTATGCTAGGATGAGTGTGTGATGTCTTTCTAAAGATGAAAACCTAAGGGAGGTCCTAAAATGCATGCTAAGTGATCCTAAGAAGAGGAGGAATGGTTGTTTGTTGTGGTAGGCTAGCTAGTCATACTTCTCAAATGCAATGAAGGCAATGTTCAGATGATATTTTCCTATGAAGTGAGCAACCTTGTTTTTGTATATCACTTTGTCAAAATTTTCCCATGTGTGAGTTTATTTCTTGATGTAATTAACGATGTGTTGGTACTTGGTAACCTCTCGGGTTGTATTCTTCTGTTCTCTGTGCATGGGGGGTAATGGAGTTTTCACCTTCTTGTGTTTCTTAGAATCGGTAATGTCCTATAGAAAAAAGATTTGATTTTGGATGAGAAACTAAAGGTTCTAGGACATATCTCTTAAAAGACCAAATTTTGAAGATTCTGGCAAATTCTGAATCTCACGGTAGTCTGCAAAAAGGATGGTGTTTTGATGATTTGGCAAAAGCTTGATCTCTTTCTCATTTTCAATAGATTTTGTTCAATGGCAAGAACTAGTTTTAACACAGTCAAATCAGAAAATAATAGGCATGTGTCGTGAAAAAAATCTAACAAGGGACAAAGCAACCTTGAAGGATACAAGAAAGTGTAACAAATTTGTTCATTGGGAATTCTGTTCGTGTTTTAGATTTGTCAATGTTCTTCAAACACTTTAAGCACAAGTCTACCTAAGGAATTGGTGTAGCATGAAAATATTTGCTCACAAGCTTAGGCACACACACAAGAGCTAATCAGAATATGACCATCACCAAGCACACAATGGCTCTAGTCATGATGCCGTATTAGCCAACTCTAAATGCTCAGGGTGGCACAAATGTACGAGTAACCTTGGGGAAGTTATTATCTTCCTTGCACAAACATTATCACCTTTTGGGGGTGTTCTGGGTAGCTTTTATGCCTAGAGTTTTTAGTAAGGTTCCTAGTTTGATTGTATCCTCTATATCCATGCAAGCACAATTCAGGCGTATAGCCCCATAGAGGGTCTTGATAAAAGTGGTCATGTAAATGTGATTGAGACCATTAGGCCACACTTATGTTAGACGAGAGTTGAGTATAAGATCAAATGCCAACCGACTCCTGAGGCTTTAACCCTAAAGAGTAAATTTGATTAACATGAGTTGGAATGGTGTGGCTTACACCTCGTTCTCACCTGGGTCATTCTCGGGAGATTTTTCCCTCAACCGGCAGGCCCATCTAAAGGATTAACTTGAAAAGCAATTGGATTGGCTACAAAAAGGAGTCTAGATTTTTGATTTCCCCACAAGAGGAAAAGAGCATACTCTCCTATCCAATATTGTTTTCTCCACACACGCAAGACAAGCTTAGTTCATTCCCAAATATTTAATTATTTAACACAAAGCAAATGCGTCTAGGTTTTTGATCTTCCCAAAAGGGAAGAGAGCATAATCTCCTAACACTTGCTTTGGATTAGACAAAAAAATCCCTCTAATTAGTCTATGCTCCTAATAAACCAAAAAATTCTAAGAAGCACGATCATTTGGTCGATTTAGATTAAGGCAACCTGTAAGACAAATGTGAGTAATCTTTTGAATTTATGTCTTTGGCAAGCGGTGCTGCAACACAACTAGTTAGTAGTTTCAGAAATTTAGCCTTTGACAAGCGTTGTAAACACAAAACCACTCAAAAATTTGTTAGAACATGACAAATAAAAGTCTATCAGAGCACAGACACTGATTCAGGGTGTAGATGTCAATTTTGTGTTTTAACACAAAAATGATAGAAAAAAAAATGCCAGAAAACATAGAAAACCAAGAAACTACAATACCAGCAGAGACGCCAATTTGTGAATCATAGAAGCTGGTTAGTGATTAGTCTGAACTGGCATTTGTGTAGATGCCAAAATGTGAACCAACGTTTGCACAGACACTGCTGCGCCTGCAAGGCCAAAAACACAGCAAAATAAAGTTATTATTCTTTCTTTATTAGCTCTCAAATCGATCAAAAAACCTATGCTAAGATTGCTCAAACCTTAAAAACTAATGTTCTTTAATGATTTATCAAGATTTGTTTCCCTTAATGAAATTTCAACATTACGACTCCTTGTAAAATTGATTTTTGCTAAAAAAAAGAATGTTAAAACACCAAAAAGTAGTGGGAAACACAATAGAACTTGACAAATGAAATATTAGGTTTGTAAAATCTCAAGAAAAATAGTGTAAAGTGGAGATGCCGATTCTGGTTGCGCAGATGCCAAACGACGGTTCAGGAAGAACCGATGGTTGTGCAGACGCCTCTGTGTAAATTGTAGATGCTGATCCGTGAGTTTGGAGAAAATGAGAGAAGAAGACAAGAAATTTAGAAGGATTTTAGGGATGTAGGTCCCACCGGGCATGCCATAATGTGTACAAGAAAATATTCAACCTGTTGGGAGAAAGCTCAAACATGAAAAGTTAACAAGTTAGCACATACAAATCATGAAATAAGCAAGAACCAACAAGAAATCTTCATAACATCAGATTAAGCTAAAAAAAAGTTAGTGCACCCTATATTACTTGTTTTATTTTCTCATTTAGATTGGATGTGAGTGTGCTCTCTCAAACACAAATGAAATGGATCCCCAATGCAATGAAAATGTGAATGCAAGATTTGATGAAAAGAAGAGATTCAAGAACTAGTATGAAGAACTAGTCTCAAATTCTTCTCAAAAGATGATCTAAACTATGAGAAGGATGTGAAAAATGAAAGTTAAAAACTATGATTCATTGAACATTATACTAGCATGTGACTTCTAAGTGACTTAAGCATAAAGAGCATGAATACTAGAAATGAACTTCTAAAACTAAAATAACATAATAACAATACAAAATGAGAGATGCCAATACAAGAGGAGAAGACCTCAATTTATAGATTTTTGGGAGAGAAGAGAAGGGCTTGAATGAGGTCGCACCTATGTGGCATCCACATAAGAGCCACATAAGGGACACATGGGCTTGGAAGAGTTAGCCATTCAAGGGTCAAACATAGCATTAAATGTTTGAGTGGCTCAAGATTTTCAAGTGGGGGAAAAATATGTAAGAGTATTTAAGAGGGATGGGTGACCATTTTGGAGAGAATTTTCACACATGTGTGAGCATTCTATTAACATTAAAAGGGTTAGAAATCACCTTTTTAAGTAGGATTAGAGGATGATTAGGTGGGGGAGTATGCTTAGAGAATGAGGTGATGGGTGTAGAGTAGGAATAGGGTAGGCTTAGGGTAGAATTGTATATTGGATTAATAGGTCTCTAGGTTGGGTTTAGATTATAGTTCAAATTAGATTTGAATAAATCATAGTTTAGAAGAAATAGGGATATGGAATATTTTTTAATAAATATGAATTTATAAAAAAATGGATTTTGTGAGGCAAATGTATTTAAATAAAATACATTAGGATAGTATTTAGATTATTGATGAATACCAATGATGAAACTATTTAATTGATTAAATTAAATATTTAGATGAATAAAAGGGAATTTAATAATAATAATAATAATAATATTTTTGGACGTCTACAAATATACATACCAGGAGTGATCCATATTTGAATGATTGTTTCTTATCCTTCTTGATTCTTTCCATGTTTTTGAAGAATTGGCTCAGCAACATATCACATAGGTCATACTTGGCATCTTCCTTCACCATTTTATAAGCAACATGAATTTCTCATCCAGGTACACTTTTCAATCGACTAGATTGGTATATTGTATACCCTACCACCATTGTAAAAAACCTCACTTCATCATTTTCAATTTATTTGATAATCATTTCTCGGTGATCTTGTTTGGATTTGGTCAAATGAGTAAACAAATTGGAAGTTATAGTTTGAAGAGTTGGTGGCTGTCACACAGGATATAGTAACTCTATTGATTATCTTGTTTTAAATCTTGTATGGATTTTCCAACCATATGAATCGATCATGGACTCTTATCAATACATACATTATATAATTTGGATGAAAATCATTAGGAATCATATCCGCACATGTAAAAAATTTATGCATTAGATGCATATGCTCATTCTTTAAACCTTGATCATTGCACAACTTAGTGAACTCATCATAGATTTTGTAAGCTCCAAGATCTTCCAGCTTACAGTGGATGAATGATCAAATATCTTCTGTCATCAATACACCATAGGGTATCAAGGATAGGGCACCCATTAGGTCATTCTCGTTTACCTTCAATAGATGTAACTTGAATAAGGGTCTTGGCTCATCAACAATGTCGACCAACACAGGGGTATCTATAATGTCAAAAATTAACTCTCTCTAATAATATTCCTGCAAAATCTTCACCACACAAGCAATAAACTTCAACTTCACCGATTAGTGTTCTTCGATAACTGAAATGATTCACCACTCAAATTCACAATACTTAGACATACAACACTCTTAATCACTTAAGAATGTGAACAATTTCTCTAGTAAAACTTGTTAGAATGAAAAGTAACAAATGAGATTACTTTACCACCTTTATATCATTGAGAATTTAAATGTTATACATAACATTCAAATAGTTCTTTATATCGGTCACAACAGTTAAAACATATCAACCATTATATGCACACACAAAAGAAAATATAGCACTTTATCTTTTATAACCATCATTCAAATCACAATTAGGGATCTTATTATTCATATTAATCTTACAACTCATTTACTTATAGGGGTTGTTTAGGATTTTTCCTTTTAGTTCTCCCCCTAAGTCAATACTAGACTTAGTTCACCGGTGGAATCTCCACATTTCCTGAAGTTGTGTAGTTCTGAGTCAACTCAGAAGATTTCAATTCACCTTTCTTCACCCATGTTAGTTTCAAATGTTTCATTATTTCTTCAACATCTTCAATCTATTTACCTTTATCATTTTCAACCTTGTTCACCGGTTGACCTTTGGTATTCTTCTTTTCTTTGCATGATCTAGCAAGATGACCAACTTTGTTACAAATGTAACAAGTCATACCTATTTGTCTCCAGGACTATAATTGACTCTAGCTGACCTTAATCTAAAATTCACAACCACATATCCATAGTTGTGACAAATATAACAGGTAACATATGATATGTTACCTTGGTTGTTAGGTCTCTGACTATTGTAATCATATAACTAGTAGTTATTGATTGTGTCCCTTCACTCATCAACTCTATGTCCAAATTTTTTGCAATAATAATAAACTCCATGGAATGCATTAGATCAGCATTTTAGGTATCAATTCTACTATAGAAATTTCCTGATCTAGTAGTAGGACCTCTATTTCTAACATTAGGACCAAAAGGTTTAAGCCAATATACATTTGTAGTATGACCTTCCTTATGAAAATTAAAACATACCAGTCTATACCTTATTTTACCTATTTTATTGTTCACCTTGGGTGTTGATTTGTCTCCTACATTGATGTCCTTAGTGCTAGATGATTCACCAAGTTCAAATTTTTAAAAACCTAGACCTTGTTTCTCTCAATTCCTGTTGTGACTTGCAAGTTGTTCATAAAGTTTAGCAGAACTCTTATTGAATTTTTCATGTAGATCATTTGTAGTATTAATATTTTCTTTCATCTTCTCATTCTATTTCTCATTCCCTTATTCTCTCTTACAATATCAAAATTTTCTTCATTTGTGTCACGTAAGTTTTCATGCAATACAACAACCTCTTGCTCTGATCTAAATAGTTGCTCCAAATTTTTTGTTAGGGTTTCATCTTTAGCCTTTAGGGCATCTTCAGTAGTTTTCTTGGCATCCTCAACAACTCTTCTTCCTTCAAGATCTTCACACATCCTGACAAATTAACTTTCTTTCTCTCTTTTCATATTTTCCACTTCTTGTTTAAGTCTATTGTTCTATCCATCAGATCAACAATTGCTTCCTCATATTCTTCAGACATACTTTCTTAATATAGTTGTTCAATGTAATCTTGGTTTTCACTCAATTTCATAGTAAGTTCTCTTCTTCTTGTAAGGGAGTTCCTCGGCTTATCATTTAGTTCACTGATTAGTCTATTTGCATCCTCAATCTGCTTCTCATACATGTATCTCTCCATGTTGGATTTTAGGGATCTTTTCCTGAAGTGGTTAAGATTTATATCAAGAGGACCAAGGCTCTAATACCAATTGTTAATATTAATAAGCATTGAGAGGGGGGGGGGTGAATCAGTGTAAACAAGTACTTAATAAATTTCACCACCGATGTAACAAAGTTAATCAACAGCTTCTAAATAATGAAACAGACAACTGATGATATCAAATAGAAGTAAATAAAATCAAGCATCCACATAAGCAACACACATAACACATAGATTTTTCATGTGGAAACCCTTGTAAGAGAGATAAAACCATGGTGGGGATGACACCCATAATCCACCTACTACAATAAATGAGTTTTCCTTGTTAGGAGCTATAAATACCTTTTTTGAGGGTTCATCCTCTTAGGAGTGACTAGTACATTTTTTGGAGTAAAATCAAATCAGTTAAGATATACTTTGCTAGAGGATTTCAAAACTCCAATTAAGAAGTTACCCTGTTAAAGGATTTACAATAAGAACCTATTAGGGTTCATCTAGTTAAAGGATTTTGCTTGCAACAACTGCTAGAGAACAACATGATGAATGATCTGGATGTAGCACTTCTTGCTTGTCAGATCCAAACTATTCTATGCCTTGTGAAACTACACTAATATCTTATCCTCCAAACTATGATCACTCCACTTGAAAATATGACTGCAACCCTAAATCAAATGATTTAGATTATCTTAAATAGTGTTGTATTTAGGTCACTTAAAAACTAGAAACTTTCCATGATATTTGGCACAATGACCGACCACCTCGGGATCATCATGAAGAATGCATAACATGTCAACATCAAACATTATATCCATGTTTAGTTACAATATTTGACCTTAAAACCAATTTAATATGAAACTTTGATCAATGAACCAATAGGTATATTGTCTCCTTCATCAAAAACATAATTCACTCAAATCACTGAAATAACTCTTACCATAAAGATCATGGATTCTAATGACCATATAAAAACCTCCTTTAAGATCGCAACACCTAAAATATACTATAACTCGACTGCTACCAAATTATTTGACTAAAAATTATTCTTCCTATACACTGATCAACATTCTTAATTGTTTTTTCCATTATCGATCATGCAAAGTCTTACCAGTCGCTCCAATTATGTTAACTAAAAATGTTTCCATCAATGACAACCAATTATGAATCTCTTATGACCACTCCTCATAAGAACTCCAAAAAATATCATAATTCCAACAATCTCCTCTTTTGGCATTGATGGAAAAAAATTCTGTTAAACAACATTCTACCATACATAACTCCTCCTAAGTTCATACTTCCCAAAAATTTATTGTTGTATTTTCACTGTACCATGTACCATACTCATACTCCTGCTTTTTTCATACAATGACAAAGGTTCAAAAATTGAAATGTATCCAAATGTTTCATACCAGGCTTACATTATGTCAAATACATCCTTGTAGTTTGTCTTTGTTGTCTTCAATGACATATCCCATAACTTTTGCAAATAGTTCATAGAAATGATCTTCCCATGTAGATCAGATGCTACTTCTCCATGTCATCTCGTGTGCTCAAATCAGGTAACTAAATTAGAGTTACTATATTCTACACATTTTGTTGCATCATTGCTAATGTGGGTGCTAGGTAAGTTTGTAGTTCAAGTAGTGTGATGAACCTTTTATCCTGTTCCACCTGTAAGTGTCTCACTTTGTTTGTAACCATTTTCACTTTGGCACTATATTTTGATGTGGATCTTGTGATAGGATCAAACTTTTCAACTAAGATGTCAAGATCCTTTTGTGCATTTTCTCTACACTTCTCTAAGTCCTTGGTGAAATTTAAAAGTTTTGACACTTTGGTCAATAGATGACTGACCTCTTTTAGTGTTTTCTTTGTCTAAAACACAAGTTCTGAAAGCATTATCTTGTCTTTAGTAATCTTCTCTACCAACTTAATTTTCCTTTTCTTCTCATACTGATGCATAGATAACTTCATTAGGGCATTATCCACGTCAGCTACTTGATAAAAAATGGATTTGATCAATATGTCCAGGTGATCAATAGGATTATAATGTTTTTCATATTCCACATCAGGAATTAATTTACTAATAATGTTCCCGTCAGCCTCCAGTACTCTAACATTCTTCTTCTTGCCTTAGAGTTTGTCCTTTTCTTCTTTCACCTTAAGCTTCTCAGATACTTTCATCAACTACTTAGGGATCATCTTTATTATATCAATAGGTGCTTGAATTTGTTCATTGTTTTGTTCACCTCCATCCTCTTCCTCATACCTGGTTGAATATTTTATTCTACTCTTCTTCTTAGGCCTAGTATCATTGGTTAGATCCAACTTCCTCTTTACTAAACATACCTCTCCATCACCCTTTTGCTCTTCACTTCTTTGTTCTATCACTTCCTTTGCAGTCCTATCACTCATTGCATCCACTTGAGTTTGAGTTTTAATATTCTATATCTAGTAAGGTATATTAGAGATAACATTGTCTATGACATCTCTTATCTCTTTAGTAGTTTACTCTTGACCTTGTCTTTTATCTTATACCGATTTGTGTTTGGTTTCTTTCTCAGGTTTCAATAACTTTTTCCATAAATAAAATCCCTCATCTCTTACCAATTGTGTTTCTCCAATGAGAATACTTGTTACTCTATTCCTTGTATAGAATTATAACCTCATATCTTCATCTATTAACTTCACATCCTTATTTGTCAATTCAGGTTATAAAAGTGCAAGTTCATGTTCCATCATCTCTCTGTAGATCTTCAAAGTTTCTCTCCATCTCTTATCTGTTGCCTTGTATAGTTCCTTAGGTATAGTCTTGTAAAATTCACTTGATGCTTTAAAAAATGCATGTAGGCTCTCTAAAAATTCATCATCTATCTTTGTTTTACCTTCACTGTAAAATTTATCAAACTGTATTAACACATCAGTCATCTTTCCATATCTCTTAACATCTTGGATTATTCTCTTAATAGTAATATATTCATTAGACTTGATAGATTTCTCAGTAGGCTTTTCCTACTACTGTGAACTTCTTCCCACTAGCTCTTAGCTCCTTTTTTTCCTTATCAGACTTAGTTTCAACTTCATCTACCTCAACTTTATCCATTCTCACTTCTTGCCTTTTGACTCTTTGTAGCCAGATGTCTTTTCTTTCTTTCTTTTATAAGTTTTTTGAACAGTCACATGTGACTGCTTTTGTGGATTAGTCATAATAGGAGTAGTAATAGATTGAGTTTATTTTAGTGCAAAAATCCTAGTGACTCTCTGAGGTGTTAATTCATCAATTTCATCTTCATAGATTGAGTTTACTTTAGTGTAGAACTCCTAGTGACTCTCTGAGGTGTTATTTCTTCATCTTCATCTTCAAGATCTTCCAGCTTATAGTGGATGAATGATCAAATATCTTATGTCATCAATACACCCCAGGATATAGAGGATAGGGAACCCATTGGATCATTCTTGTTTTCCTTCAACGGATGTAACTTGAATATGTGTCTTGGCTCATCAACAATATCAACCAACACATGGGTCTCTATAATGTCAACGGTTAAGTCTCTATAATAATATTTCTGTAAAATCTTCACCACACAATAAAAAACCTTCAACTTCACTGATTAGTGTTCTTCGATAAATGAAATGATTCATCACTCTAATTCACAATACTCAGACACAACACTCTTAATCACTTAGGAATGTGAACAACCACTCTAGTAAAAATTATTAGAATGCAAAGTAATTAATGAGATTACTTTACCACCTTTATATCATTGAGAATGTAAATGTTATATACAATGATCAAATAATGCTTTACACTGGTCACAACAATTAAAATATATCAACCATTATATGCACACACAAAATAAATATAGCACTTTATCTTTATTAACCATAATTCAAATAAAAAGTAGGCATCTTATTATGCATATGAATCTTACCGCTCATTTAATTATAGGGGTTGTTTAAGATTTTTCCTTTTAGTGCTCCCCCCAAGTCAATACTAGACTTAGTTCACTGATGGAGTCTCCACAATTCTAGAAGTTGTGGAGTTCTCAGTCAACTCAGAAGATTTCAATTCACCTTTCTTCACCCATGTCATTTTTATCTACTTCATTATTTCTTTAGCATCTGCAATTTTTTAACCTTTATCATTTTAAACCTTGTTCATTGGTTGACCTCTGGCATTCTTCTTTTCTCTGCATGATCTAGAAAGATGACCAAATTTGTTACAAATGTAATAATTCATACCTATTTGTCTCTTGGACCAGAATTTCCACTACCTAACCTTAATCTGCAATTCACAACCACATGTCTACAGTTGTGAAGAATATAACAGGTAACATCTAATCAGTTACCTTGGTTGTTAGGTCTCTGACTATTGTAATAATATGACCACTGGTTTTTGATTCTATCCTTGCACTCATCATCTCTATGTCCAAATTTGCTTCAATAATAACAAACTCCATTGAATGAATTAGATCTATCATTGTAGTTATCATTTCTACCATATAAATTTCCCAAACTAGCAGTAGGACCTCTAGTTCTAACATTAGGACCAATAGGTTTAAACCAACATACATTAGCAGTATGAACTTCCTTATGACAAATAAAAAATACCAGCCTATACCTTCTTTTACTAGTTTTCTTGTTCATCTTGGGTATTTATTTGTCTCCTACATTGATGCCCTTAGTGCTAGATGATTCACCAACTTCAAAGTTTGAAAAACCTAGACCTTGTTTCTCTCTATTCCTCCTTTGACTTGCAAGTTGTTCATCAAGTTTAGGAGAACTCTTATTGAATTATTCCAGTAGATCATTTGCATCTTTAAGATCTTCTTTCATCTTCTTGTTATCTTTTCTCATTCCCTCATTTTCTCCTACAATATCAACATTTTCTTCATTTGTTTCATGTAAGTGTTCATGCAATACACTAACCTCTTGCTCTGATCTGAATAGTTGCAAAAATTTTTCTATTTGGGTTTCATCTTTAGCCTTTAGGGCATCTTTAACAGTTTTCTTGGCATCTTTAGCAGTTTTATTGGCAACCTCAACAACTCTTCTTCCTTAAAGCTCTTCACACATCCTGACAGACAAACTTTCTATCTCTCTTTTCAGATTTTCCACTTCTTCTTTAAGTCCATTGTTCTTATCCATCATATTAAAAATTACTTCCATAGATTATTCATACATACTTCCTTAAGATAGTTGTTCAATGTAATCTTGGCTTTCGCTCAATTGCTGAGTAAGTTCTCTTCTTTTTGCAAGGGAGTTCCTTAGCTTATTCTTCAGTTCATTTATTAGTCTATTTGCATCCTCAAGTTGCTTCTCATACATGTGTCTCTCCATGTTGGATTTTAGGGATCTTTTCCTGAAGTGGTTAAGCTTTATATCAATAGGACCAAGGCTTCGATACCAATTGTTATAATTTAGAAGTAGTGAGAGGGGGGGGGGTGAATTAGTGTGAACAAGTACTTAATAAATTTCACCACCGATCTAACAAATTTAATCAACAACTTCAGAATAATGAAACACACAATAAATGATATCACATAGAAGTAAATAACATAAAGCATCCACATAAGCAACACACATAATACACAAACTTTTCACGTGGAAACCCTTGTAAGAGGGAGCAAACCATGGCACGGATGAAACCCACAAGCCCACTACTACAGTAAATGAGTTTTCCTTGTTAGGAGCTACAAATACCCTTGCTGAGGGTTCACCCTGTTAGGAGTGACTAATACATTGTTAGGAGTACAATTAGATTAGTTATGATCTACCTCACTAGAGGATTTCAAATCTCCAATTAAGAAGTTACCCTGTTAAAGGATTTACAATAAGAACCTGTTAGGGTTCACTCGGTTAAAAGATTTTTCTTGCTGCAACAGCTACTAAACAACAAGATGAATGATCTGGATGTAGCATTTCTTTTTTGTCAGATCCAATCTGTTCTATTCCTTTTGAAACCAAACTAATCTCTTCTACAAAATCTGAGCCCTCCACTTGAAAAAAATGATCACAACCCTAGATTAAATGATTTAGGTAATCTTAAATAGTTTTGTCTATAGGTCACTTAAAACCTAGAAACTTTACATCATAGTCAAAGCAAATTAATGATCAACCACCTTGAGATCATCATCAAGAATGCCTAACATGTCAACATCAAATGTAATATCCATGTTTATGACCAATAGCTAACCTTAGATCTATCACCTTAACCAATTTAATATGAAAATTTGATTGGTGAACCAATAGGTATATTGTCTCCTTCATAAAAAAAATACACTCAAATCACTAAAATAACTATCGCAATCAAAATCATGGATTCTACCGACCATATAAAAACCTCCTTTAAGATTGCGATACCTAAACTATATTGTAACTCAACCGCTAGCAAATTCTCTGACTAAAAATTGTTCTTCTTATACACCGATCAACATACTTAACTATTCCTTCCATTACTGTTCATGCAAAGATCTTACCAATCACTCCAATTATGTTAATTGAAAATTTTTCCATCAATGACAACCAATTATGCATCTCTTATGACCAGTCCTCATAAGAACTCCAAAAACTATCATAATTCCAACAAAATATATGCGCTGTAATAATGTTCTCACATGTGGTGTGCTTAAGAGAGACATATGTCTGGAATTACTATTAGGATGGTCATGATGATTTGTTATTTATGTATTTATTTTATTTGACCTTATGGTATATTGTAAAGGAATATGATTCATGGTGTTATTCCTAGTTAATGACTTATGTACTAAATCTATATGTGAAGTATAAATTCAAGTCTATGATCCATATATACACTGTCTCATCTCTTACCAATTGTGTTTCTCCAATGATAATCCTTGTTACTCTGTTCCTTATCTAGAATTCTGACCTCATAGCTTCAACCATTAAATTTACATCCTTAGTTGTCAATTCAGGTTATAAAAGTGCAAGTTCTTGTTCCATCATCTCTCTGTCGATCTTTAAAGCTTCTCTCCATCTCCTATATACTGCATTGTATAGTTCCTTAGGTATACACTTGTATAATTCACTTGGTGATTTGAAAAATGCATATAAGATCTCTCCAAATGCATCCTCTATCTTTTTTTTACCTTCACTATCAAATTTATCAAAGTGTTTTAACACATCAGTCATCCTTCCACATCCCTTAACATCTTGGATTATTCCCTTAATAGTAATAGTTTCATTAGACTTGATAGATTTCTCAGTAGACTTCCCTACTACCGTGGACCTTTTCCCATTAGCTCTTAGCTCCTTTTTTTCCTTATCAAACTCAGTTTCAACTTCATGTACCTCAGATTTATCCATTCTAACTTTCTTGCCTTTTGACTCGTTGTAGCCAAATATCTTATCTTTCTTTCTTTTATGAGTTTTCTGAACAGTCACAGGTGAATTCTTTTGTGGATTAGTCATAATAGGAGTAGTAATAGATTGCATTTATTTTAGTTCAAAACTCCTAGTGACTCTCTGAGGTGTCATTTCTTCAACTGCATCTTCACATTTGTTGACTTCAGTAGCAGACGTGCCGACTTCCTCACTCTCCTTTATCTTCCTAAGTTTTGTCATCATTTATTGATTAATACCACACATTTTAGCTAAATTATCAACTTGTTTCCTTATTTTTCTTTAGATTACCAGTGCCTTTAATTCACTGTGAATTTTTAGAGATGACTCCTCAAAAGTTCCAAACCTAGGTGTTGAAGTATCAATAGGTTTTGACAATAGTACATCAGTATGTAGAGTGACTAAATCACCATCTACCTCATATCCCATAGCTGGTACCCAAGATGTCCTAGGTTGCACTGCTTGTAACATACAAATATTTGTATCTACTAGAAAAAAATAGATTTTTTTTAAATTTTTTTTAACAATATCGGTTGGGATTCTCTCTCTTATGTGCATTTTCTCTTGAAAATATTTAAAATATCCCCACATAAAAGTATTAAAATTATTTCCTAATGTCCTGATACTTTTCTTAATCTGCATTACTATCGGTTGGTCTCTTGACCATGTGATTTTACCTACTCTAGGAAATTGATCCTATGTGTAAAATAATACACATACAAGGAGTGATCCATATTTGAATGATTTTTTATTATCCTTCTTGATTATTTCTATGTATACAAATAATTGGCTCCTCAACATCTCACATAGGTCATACTTGGCATCTTCCTTCACCATTCTACAAGAAACATTATTTGCTCCTCTAGGTACACTATTTAAACGACTAGACTGGTATATTTTTTACCCTACCACCATTACAAAAAACCTCACTTCGTCATCTTCAATTTATTTGATAGTCATAGCTCAGTGATCTTGTTTCGATTTGGTCAAACGAGTAACCAAATTGGTAACTATATTTTTAAGAGGTTGTGGCTCATTGGTCACAAAGAATCCAGTAACTCTATTGATTATATCCTTTATAATCTTGTATGGCTTTTCCAACCATATGAATTGATCATGGACTATATCTTATCCAACTTGGATGAAAATAATCAAGGATATCATTTGCATATGTAAAAACTTTGTGCATAAGATGTATATGCTCATTATTTAAACCTTGATCATTTCACAACTTAGTGAACTCATCATAGATTTTGTAAGCTCCAAGATCTTCCAGCTTACAGTGGATGAATGATCAAATATCTTATGTCATCAATACACCCTAGGATATAGAGGATATGGAACCCATTAGATCATTATCGCTTACCTTCAATGAATGTAACTTGAATACTAGTCTCTACTCATCAACAACGTTGATGAACACAAGGGTATCTATAATGTAAATGGTTAACTCTCTATAGTAATATTTATGCAAAATATTCACCCCACAAGAAACAACCTTCAAATTCATCGATTAGTGTTCTTTGATAAGTGAAATGATTCATCTCTCTAATTTACAATACTCAGACACACAACACTCTTAATCACTTAGGAATGTGAAAAATCGCTCTAGTAAAACTCGTTAGAATGAAAAGTAACAAATGAGATTACTTTACCACCTTTATATCATTGAGAACGTAAACGTTATACACAACAATCAAATAGTGATTTACACTGGTCACAACAGTTAAAACATATCAACCGTTATATGCACACACAAAATAAATATAGAACTTTATCTTTACTAACCATAATTCAAATCACATGTAGGCATCTTATTATCCATATGAATCTTACTGATCATTTACTTATAGGGGTTGTTTAGGATTCTTCCTTTTAGTGCTCCTCGAAGTCAATACTAGACTTAGTTCACTAATGGAGTCTTCATAATTCCTGAAGTTGTGGAGTTCTTATTCAACTTAGAAGATTTCAATTCACCTTTCTTCACCCATGTCATTTTCATCCACTTCATTGTTTATTCAACATCTACAATTTGTTTCCCTTTATCATTTTCAACCTTGTTCACTGGTTGACCTATGGTATTCTTCTTTTATCTACATGATTTAGCAAGATGACCAAATTTGTTACAAATGTAATAATTCATACCTATTTATCTCCAGAACTAGAATTTCCTCTACCTTACCTTAATATTCAATTCACATCCACATGTCCATAGTTGTGACAATTATAACATGTAACATCTAATCGGTTACCTTGGTTGTTAGGTCTCTGACTATTGTAATCATATGACCACTGGTTGTTGATCCTGGCCCTCCACTCATCATCTCTATGTCCAAATGTTTTTCAATAATAACAAACTCCATCAAATGAATTGGATCTATAATTATAGTTATTAGTTCTACCATATAAATTTCCCGATCTAGCAGTAGGACCTTTAATTCTAACATAAGGACAAATAGATTTAAACCAACATACATTAGCACTATGACCTTCCTTATGATAATTAAAACATACCAGTCTATACCTTCTTTTACTAGTGTTATTGTTCACCTTGGGTGTTTATTTGTCTCCTACATTGATGTCCTTAGTGCTAGATGATTCACCATCTTCATAGTTTGAAAAACCTAGACCTCATTTCTCTGCATTCCTCCTCTGACTTGCAAGTTGTTCATCAAGTTTAGCAAAAATCTTATTGAATTTTTCTAGTAGATCATTTGCATCTTTAATCTCTTCTTTCACCTTCTTGTTCTCTTTTCTCTTTCCCTCATTCTCTCTTACAATATCAACATTTTCTTCATTTGTGTCATGTAAGTGTTCATGAAGTACAACAATCTCTTGCTCCGATCTGAATAGTTTCTGCAAATTTTCTGTTTGGGTTTCATCTTTAGCTTTTAAGGAATCTTCAACAGTTTTCTTGGCATCTTCAGTAGTTTTCTTGGCATCCTCAACAACTCTTCTTCCTTCAAGCTCTTCACACATCCTGAAAAACAAACTTTCTATGTCTCTTTTCAGATTTTCCACTTCTTCTTTAAGTCCATTGTTCTTATCCATCATATCAACAATTGCTTCCTTAGATTATTCATACATACTTCCTTAAGATAGTTGTTCAATGTAATCTTGTCTTTCACTCAATTTATTAGTAAGTTCTCTTCTTTTTTCAAGGGAGTTCCTCAACTTATCCTTCAGTTCATTTGTTAGTTTGTTTGTATCCTCAAGCTACTTCTCATACATGTATATCTGCATGTTGTATTTTAGGGATCTTTTCCTCAAGTGGTTAAGCTTTATATTAAGAGGATGAAGGCTTTGATACCAATTGTTAGTATTTAGAAGCACCGAGAAGGGGGGGGGGGGGGGTTGAATCAGTGTAAACAAGTACTTAATAAATTTCACCACCGATCTAACAAAGTTAATCAACAACTTTAGAATAATGAAACACACAATTGATGATATCAAATATAAGTAAATAACATCAATCATCCACATAAGAAACACACATAAAACATATATTTTTCACATGGAAACCCTTGTAAGAGGGAGAAAACCATGGTGGGGATGAATCCCACAAGCCCACTATTGAAGTAAATGAGTTTTCCCTTTTAGGAGCTACAAATACCCTTTTTGAGGGTTCACCATATTTGGAGTGACTAATACATTGTTAGGAGTAAAATCAAATTATTTATGATCTACCTCGCTAGAGGATTTCAAAAATCCAATTAAGAAGTTACCCTGTTAAAGGATTTACAATAAGAACCTGTTAGGGTTCACTTGGTCAAAGTATTTTTCTTGCTGCAACTGCTACTAAACAACAAGATGAATGATCTGGATGTAGCATTTCTTTCTTGTTAGATCCAATCTATTATTTGCCTTGTTAAACTGCACTAATCTCTTTTCCTCCAAACTCTGATTGCTAACATTAATTTGTCATTAGTATTCAAACAACACTTTTGGCAAGCTTACACCGAAATACAGTAAAGGTCAAACCAAAGATTAGATTGGCAGATCACCGAAAATGACTAAGTACAGAGAAAACTGATGACACAAGGAAGTGTGTAAAATGAAAATTGGCACAGAGAGTTAAAGAGGAACCCAAAATGAAAGTTACAGTGCAGATCGATGAAACATATTCAACGCAACCGACAGTAAAAACCAAAGGATAGTTAAGCATGACCGAAAGACAGAACCGAAAGTCAGTTGTAACCCACAAAAAGTGGATCTAACTTCCACGTTAGATAAAGCAAGGGTATTCTATTTATAGGATATTTAATTATTTTTGAATCCATTTTTTTAGGGACAAGAAACATTAATGTAAGTGTTTTAATCAGTCTAACTAATTTAAAGCACATAGAATAGGAGATCTAGGTGCAAGTTGTAAACCTGATCTTAGAGTTAACATTATTTTTGTCATCAACTCGATGAAATCAATCCATCTATAAATAGATGATGTAATAATTCATTAGAATGTGTGTGGAAGAGAAAGGAGAACAAAATGAGCACATCTATGGATTGAATTGAGAGTTTCAAGAACCAGAGTAGAAAAAGAAGAATTTGGTTAGCTGAACCAAGAACAGAGGAAACCGATAATGAGAGGTAATATTTAATCACAATTAAGGTGCTATTATTTTGTATGTGAACTACATAGGATCTGTATCAACAATAGGAGATTGCATTTACTATGTCAATTTGTAATTTTATATCATTCTAACAAGTGAAGCAAAGTGTAAAAAATCCTTTCAAGAAAGGTGGATTTAATAGTCTATCAAATCTCTTAACCGAGTGCACACTTAACAGCATTGCAAAAATCTATTAACAAAGTAGAATTTAACAGGTCTCAACCGATACTCCTAATAGGATAGATCATCAGAAGTTATCAAAATTGTAAGCCTTAACCAGCTCCTTCCATTTTGCAGATAGTGAAGTTTTGTGGGTGCAATCCCCACCGCAATTTTTACTTCCTAACAGGAGTTTTCTACGATATCATATCTTGTGTTATGTGTCAATTATGTTCATGAATGTTTCTATGAATGATTCACATGTTTATTAATGTTATGAATTGATATAACTCTCACAAAGATAGTGTAGATTAGATTGAATGGATATGTAATTGATTACAAAGGTTAATTGATTAAAGAACATGAAATTTTTTTTAAGGTACTGATTCAACCCTCCCCTCTCAGTACTACCTCCATTAAACCCAACAATTGGTATCAGAGCTAAGTCTCTTCTGGGAAAATATTAAAGGCTTAAGAGAAAAGATCATACAATGGAGAAGTACAAACTTGAGAAAAATTTTGAGAATAAAAAAATTGAGATACAGATGTTCTATGAACAATATAAAGAAGCTAGAATCAAGATGAGAGAGCTGTTGGATGAGAGGAAAGGAATGACAACTAGAATAAATGAAAAAGATTATCAAGAAGAAGATATTCTAGATTTCTTTGAGTCTTCAGGATCAAATGCAAGTAAAACATCAAATACATCAGAAAAGAATGTCAGACATCTAAAGGAGATAAATCAACATATGACAGAGCAAATAAAGATGCTGCAAATCAGTTAAGAGACCTAGATGGTTAGAATGATTGATGTGATGAGTTCTGCTAGACAAGCTGAAACAAAAAAACACTAGCTACTGATGATAGGAGGAAGATCACAAAGAAACTACAAGAAAATAAGTTAGAAATTCAAGGACATGTTGAGCATCACCATGAGCTCACAAATCAAATCATTCTCATGAGTCAAGAAGCAAATAGAATGAATGTTGAACTCATTGAAATAATACAGATTATCGGTGAACTAAGAGAAGAAAATGAAAAACTAAAACATGAGGTTAGAATTCAGCAACAACATAATGAAGTTATCAGAAAGGCTGAAGAGAGCAATAAAAGAATAGATGATTTTCTGGAAGGACAACAAAGAGTCAACAACAAAAACAATCTAGGCTTTACCGAAAATGGAGAATCATCAAATCAATCCAATCCAAAAAATGTTTATGAAGATCCAAGACCAAGAAAGCTTACATGCAAACACTGTGGAAAGCAAGGTCACACAAAAAATGTGTGCAGAGGCAAAATGAAAGGTATTCCTAAATCTACACCTTCATTCATAGGATTTTGTTATAAATTTAAGAAGAAAGGACATAAGGCATATGAATGTAAGTCTAAGATATAACAACCAAGGAAGGAAACCTACATGGATAAATACTATCCTACATGGAGGATGAATGAGCACACAAGTCTTGAATGCTGGAAAAGGAAAAGGCATGCATGGAAGACAAAAGGTCAAGACACTCCATATCAACCAAAGCATATCGATAATCAGTATGTATGGGACTACAATAATTGGACAAATTGTACATCATGTGGAAAGAATGGACACATTGTTGCAAACTGTATGAGACTATGGACTAGAAATTCTAGAGGATGGACTAACCCCAGAATGACATGCTTACACTATCACAAAGTTGGTCATCTCAAAAAGGATTGTAGAGACCGAATGACAGAGACAAGCGCATACCCTAATGGAAACACCATTGAAGATATTCAGAGGGCTAGAGACAAGATGTGGAGAAAAGCTTCAAGCAATGATAAAGCTGGAATGAGAAATGCAAATGGTGACACCCCATCTAATGGATCCAGTGACATCACCAACCCCACCTAAGCAGAACAAGTAAGTATGGAACTGCATTAACACTAAGCTATTACTGTACATCAGTTCCATAATAAGATGAAATAATTCCAAATTAGCATAAGAAAGATGCGTCATGGTTATACTTGTTGAAAAATATGTAAACTAAGTCTTCGGAGATATATATACTGAAACCTGTCGGTATACACTGAAAGGAAAGATTGTCTACATTTACTGAGAAACATCAGTTATACGTAAAAATTGTTAGTATTGACTAGGCTGTATCGGTAAATAAGCAGATTAACAAACTATATGTGTTACCAAAACCTATCGGTAAAGGCTAAGTCAAATTTGACTACTCAGAAACATTATAAGCATCACCGATGGTAATAAAGACTTTACTGACAAACTCAATATTTAGACACCGATGAGTTGGTAAGCATTTATTATACACTTTTTAGGGAAATGACTATATATAGGGCATTAGAGTGACTCATTTGTCATGAAACCTAGAGCAGAGCGAGCAATGGCGATTTTGAGTAGAAAGAAACCAAGTTGCAGAGAGAACACGACTTGACCACCAAGCACTCCAAAATAGTTCAGAGATTTGTGCAAACACAACAATAAGTTCTACAGACCGATAACTCTATTCTTTACGCATTTACACATAAGCCCTAATTTCTAAAAATGGTGTCAACATCACAATCTGTAAAAGCTAAGAAGGCTAAAAAGGATGAATTTGAACTCATGAAAAACAATGCATGTGAGGAACCCAAATATAAGATTCATCCAGAGGTTGCCTCACAACCTAATGATGTTAGTGTGTTCTCACACATACCAACTAGGGTTTCTCTAGTTGAGGACATCTGATCCTTCATACACTGCAAGATTGTAGAGACTGGAACGTTAGAGATGGAAGAAGCTTACCAGAAGCTTTGTAATGAAGATGAAACACTTAAGGATGAACACAAACACATTGAGGTAAAAGGGCTTACCAATACCCTAAAGTTTCTGAAGGTCTTGAAAACTGATTGGATTCAATTAGTTCTAAGAAGAATGCACAATAACAAGTTATGGTTGGATGAACCGAAGGAAATCACCCGAGATGTCATCCATGCGGTCACCAGTTACCCCATAACTGATAAAGTAAAGGTGCTCAAGCATCCTGGTGGTACCCTAAATTTTGAGAATTTAGAAGTCCAAATCCATTATCAAGAAGCATGTTTATCCATCCAAAAAAAAAATCAAATGAAGGAAGCTTGATGAAACAAATAAATAGAACTAACTAATCAAAGCCTTCAAAAAATGCTGGAATTTAGACCTGCTATAAAGATGATACCGATAGAGCCTAAATACGGTCAAATTTTAAAAATCTAAAATTGACCCAGTTCGGGAAATCAAATTTCCCATCTCCAACAAAAATATTAGCTTTTCAAGAGGTGTTTTGGATTTTTGGCCAAAGCCAAATCCGAAAGTTAGGTAGTTATTTTTTAGTTAATTTATTGTTTTTTCAAAATAATTTGTAATAAGGGTTGTGTCTTTTCACCCTAAAGAGGTGTGAAAG
>MU224737.1:9224731-9248054 GCA_018584345.1 Thuja plicata
ATGAATAGGAAAGAGAGCCAAATTATATTTTGGAGGAAGAATCTTACATGTCCCCTTTGGATATATTCTTCAGTTTGGAAAGATATAGAGGTGAACCTGCACTACATTTGTTCATGAGAATGATAAATATCTATCGGGAAATAACTTTAGATATCAGGCCTCTGGGAAGTGAATTGATGGATAAACTTTGTGAGTTGGGAATCTACCTTGATTCTCAACTACTAGTTTTTCTTGAGAAAATATGTGAAGTATTGAGGGAAGAAAAGAATGATGACATAGAGGAAGAAAACTCAGATCAGATTGAAGTAGAATCTATATGTAGTGAGATTTGCATGGAAACATGTATTAATGACCATGATGATGAGGAAAAAGATCTTAGTGCAGAAGAAATCTCATATTTACTAGACATGGAATATCAAAAACATATTCAGAAGAGTGGTCAAATTTTTTTCTCAATGCACCATGATAAGCAAGTTGATGGATCAGTACATACTCAGGGGGTACTAGATGAAGAAGATGATAAATTTCAAGAATCAAATAATGAAGATGAAATAGAACAACATACAACATATGAACATGAAGAATTTTCAGATGAAATCTCTCATGGAGATATGCCCAAGTTCTCTATATCCTTGAATCCATTATTTGAAGAATATTTTTTATGCAATCAAGTGCATCGACATCATGATAAAGATAGTGGGCCTAGTTATCATTTTGAAGATGATGAAACTCAAAATATGTATGGGGAAGTGTATTCAGAAAGTGAGACATGCATTATTTCATCCTATGAGGAGAAGTTGTATCAAACATGTGAAAATGAAATGGAATCAAATAGACATAATTAAGAGAATGTGTTGAAGATTAGTTCTAAAAATAATCCGAGTATCCTATCTGATCAAATTATTGATAAGAATGAAGTTCCTGAATGTGAGTTATCTCCAAATCCTTTTTGTGAAGAGGAAAAACATCTTGAGTATAGGGAAGATTGTGTACCTAAAGACATCCAAGTAGAAGAGCTTAATCTAGTTACTTGTAGGGTTGATCAAATGCATGGGGATCTTCTATTTAACAAGGACAACAATGGACCCGCTGAATTTTCTAAAGGTAAACAAAAGTCAAAATGTGTTAATAAAGCAATGAATGTTGTCCATGAGAGTGGTGGTATCATATTCGGGAGATCTAAAGTATTACATGATCAAAATTATGTGTTTGATAGAGGAAAGAAGTAGTGTTCATTTTTTTGGGGGCCTGGGGCCACATAATTTCACTTTGCAACAGATTAAGTGTGGATACTTGGTCTGCTTCTCCAGAGATAGTTGGAATCTTGCTATGCTCATAGGGAGCATACATCCCCAGAAATAGCCACTGGTGGTACTCTAAATTTTGAGAATTTAGAAGTCCCAATCCATTATCAAGAAGCATGTTTATCCATACTAAAAAAAAATCAAAGGAAGGAAGCTTGATGAAACAAATAAATAGAACTAACTAATTGAAGCCTTCAAAAAATGCTGGAATTTAGACCTGCTATAATGATGATACCGACAAAGGCTAAAGATGGTCAAATTTTAAAAATCTAAAAATGACCTAGTTTGGGAAATCAAATTTCCTATCTCTAGTAGAAATATTATCTTTTCACAAGGTGTTTTGGATTTTTGGCCAAAGCCAAATCTGAAAGTTAGGTACTTATTTTTTAGCTAATTTATTATTTTTTCAAAATAATTTGTAATAAAGGTTGTGTCTTTTCACCCTAAAGAGGTGTGAAAGCTACACACACACACACACACACACACACACATAAAATGTAAAATGTAAAGAGAGGAGACAATACAATAATACAATTTCACATATTTGGATAGTTTTTAATCAACAAGTATAACATGGACCTAGATGTACTATTTTTTCAAAATAAATAAAGATAAGTCTTTTTTCTTTCACATGTGTAATAGTTTCATTATCATTTTACAATTAGTCCCTTGGATAAACCAATAGAGCTTCTTCAAAGTGATAGTTTGATGTGCATGCTTCCTTATTTGATTCATAATCTATATTTTCAATTGGTTTTCTCATTTTGCATGGTTAAGTTCTGTTGATTGAGGCCTTAGTCAATTGGTCTATCATCTAAGAAGTATTACCCTTTTGAAATATCTTTGAACTTGTTTTAGGTTGCATATACATTCCATAACACCTTTGAAGTGATAAGTTTTCTTGTAAAACTGTCTCTAAGGTTGAACATAAGATTGGAATGATCTTGACTCTATTGCCCATGGTAGAATAATGCACTGGTCTAATCATTATTTGGATTATAGTTATTTAGTTCATTGTTTATAGTTTTAAGATATCTTATCTATCTATTCATTTCAAATTACATACACATTTACTAAACATTATTTCAATTACTTAAAGTATTTTGGTTTACAGTTCATGATATATTGCTTTCAGTTAGATTTCTTTCAAGTTCCTTTCCATACTTGAGAGAGAAGGTTGAAGTGTTTCTTATCTGCTATAAAAATCCTTGTAACTTGAAGGATAAGTGAAGGTATAGGCCTACCAACCTTGGTTTTGCAGAGCCAGAATTGTAGAAGTTCCAACCTTTCTTTGGTTGTGACTTGTTAGTTGGCCAAATCACCTGGGTTTCCAAGCATTGGATTGACAAGTCCATAGGAAATCCAATTTAGCATTTTTGGGCACCAACACATCCACCAAAGGTAGAGACTAAAAAGATGACTGGAGCCAAATGGGATGGGCGTGGACTGGAAGTGACAACCATATCCGATGATGAAATTAAGTTTGGTACATGTGTACTGGGTTACAAATTCTTCCAGGCTAGCAAATTAAACAATATTTCATCAGGTGCTATGGATACAACTTACAAAATCATGAAGAAAGGTACATAGTTAGACTTGTCTGAGCTACTCCTGAATCATTTGAAAGAAAATATCAAGACAATCAGAAATGCAAAGTCAAACACCTGTAAGTTTGACTCATTAATCATGTGCATTTTATTTTATTTTCAAGAAAAGTTCTCATCTGTTGGAGATGTAAAATGGGACAGCACCAAGCCGATAACTATGCAAATCAATGAGCACATAGATGCTCTAGGATATAATTTTGAAACTGTCATGGATGAATACTTTAATGTATTCAAAGATCAAATGCAAAAGAGGGTAAGAATCCCTGAGAAAATCATCAAGAAATTTAAGGATGAGATATGATTCATGGTCGACACAGATCATACTTACATCAAACCTGTAGTAGCAAGAACAACATGGTTGCAAGAAATGGAATATGAGATCAACATTGATCTTGCAACAAAGGAAATTGATGCCTTAATCAATGAGCCACTGGACAAAAAGCAACCAAGGTTTGGAAAATATGAGGAGGCTAAGAAAAGAATTAAATCAGGCCTAGTAGTAAAAATGATAGTGAAAAAGAAGGACAAAATGGTAAAGAGTCTCATGAATATTCTATCTGTAGAAGAGGAAGAAGCTGATCAAGATGAAGAGATAGATCAAGAGGAGGAAATCAAAGAACAGGTGTCTGTCGGTAAAGATGAAGAAAAGTCTGACTCAGAGGAAACAGAGTCAGACTCACCACCTCCTCCATAATCAAAAAGACCAAGAACTAGAGTTTCTTCAAGGACCAAAAGCCAAACATCCAAAGAATCTACTCCTTTACCTCTTAAGAAAGGAAAAGTTAGGATGTATAAGAGAAAAGCACCTGCATCGAAGAGAGGACAAAATAAGAAGGGTAGAAAATTCATCAGAACCTGAGATGATATAGAGGATACTGAGCGAGATGAAGCCTTAGAGGTATAAAATGTCAAGGTAAAAGAACCTGACACTATTGATGAAATTTGTGTTTACATTGCAAATTCTAGATCTATTACTGATCCACATATTAGAAAATGGGGGAAAAGAAATCAAGAAGATCAGAATAAAATTGAAGAAGCCATGATAGATAAGATGTATAACTTCAAATATGTACCCATACAATTTGAAGGAATTTATGTACCACAGGAAATGTTGGATAGATTATCCACCTGTTAGACATTTGCTTTGGCAAATAAGAAAGAAATCAGAGAGAGAGTACTTGTCTCTAATGCCGCCTAAATCAACAAAGGTAGAAATACATGAAATGATGGAGAAACACAAGAAATAATTCTCACCGAAGCTAAGGGCATACAAATTTATTGAAGGCAAGTTTATTGAACTTGAAAAGGATAGTCACAATAAGTGGTGTAAGATCATGAATAGGCCAGTTGAGAAATACAACCCCGACAAAGACCTTCAATAACAAGATGTTGATAAAGAAAACAAAGATGATACATCCATTGAGCTAGATAAAGAGGAGGATGATATAGCAGGGAACAAAGATGCAAATGTGGTATATGAAACATGGGATGATACCACAAATGATAACATTATAGACACCAATATCATCGACATTATCGATGACCCAGGTAAAGAAATCAATAAGGATGAAGATGTTACTATTGTAAAAGATACAACTGATGAACAAGACACAACAATTGATGGAGCACAAGTGATCATTCTAGGAAAACTACCAATGTTGATACAAGCTATCAATATCATGCAAGAATCAAGTAAATCACCTGACAAGAAAACTCCAAAGGATGTAGGAGAAGAAGTAAATAAAGATAACACCAATGATCAACAAAACATCAGAGATACTTAGAATGTAACCAACACTAGCAAGGTTACAGAAGGAGATAAGGAAAAAGATGTGGATACTCAAGAGAAGAATGAAAACACCAAGGTAGATGATGCAAAGGACTCAAATGAAGGAGACTAACCAAAAGATGGAACTCCTGAGAAAATAGACAAAGGTGCTACTAACACTGCTAAGGTGAATGTAGAGATGTCTACAGACACCTAACAAGCTGAAACCGATGCAAAGCAGTAGAAAGATGCACAACAAGTAACATCATCAAGCACAACTGAAAAGGCTGAAAAATTAGCAATGGTGCTACACTCCATTGAGTCACAAAAGGAGAAGAAGAAGAAGACAAAGAAGAACAAGTTGGAGGTTACAATTGACAAAATCATTGAAATACTGAAGTGTGACCCCACTACACTTGACATGGATGCACTGCAAGAATATGGAGAGATATTCCAAAGGAAGGCATTACAAGAAAAGATGAAGAAATAGCATAAGGAATCAATGGTACTAGAGACAACATGGGACATTCTACACCAGATTATACCAGATGTTGATATTGATCAAAGCAAGCCCATAATTGATCAACTAGCTATCCTCACTGATGCCATCACAACTCAAAATGTTGATGCTGAGAAAGCAATCAAGGAGAGAGCAGAAATGAAGTATCAACAAAAGATTCTAGAGAACATCAGCCAAGAAGTGGCCAAAAATAAGGTAAGGCTATCAGAATTCATATCACAATTAGATCCCATTATATCTGAAGCTATAACCTTAATCCAAAAGCTAAGCACAATTGAAAATTTCACTCAAGAAAATAGTGAAAATATAGCAAAGCTAGATACAGATCTAGCAAACAGTGCTAGCAGCCTAACAACCGATGGAGAAAATGCAGTCAAACTACATTATGAAAAGATCATAGAAGTAGAATGGTTAAGGCAAGAGATGTGGGAAGCAAAGACACAATTCATAAAAGAAGTAACCAAGCTACAGGCTCAACTTCTACTAAATATCACACTGCTACAACAACATATCAGTTCTGCAAGGCAACTGATAGCAACTCCTGAGATGTCTATAGCAGACAACATCTATGATATGCATGCCAAGATAACACTTGAGAAAATGGCTCTAGAAAACCTGAAGGAGAAATGGGATAAAATGATGGAAGACATGAAGTCTTCTCATTCACACATTTTTGATAAGCTCTAAGGTAATTGACCTTTTCCCTTAATATCAAATAAAGGGGGAAATGATACTTGTACAAAATATCATTGAAAATGTTATGTACATTTAGTCAAAATGGGGAAAAGGTAGATATGTATATGTATATTCATAAAAAGACAATGATATGAAGAAGGAAAATATATCATATGTACAGATATACCATCATATACATAGGGGGAGTCATTAAATGACTAAGGATTATATATGTTGTATATAATTAATATTTTGTTAGTATTTTGCACCTATAATTTTTTGATACTAATGTGAAAGGGGGATATTGATGACATTAATTTGTCATTAGTATTCAAACAACACTTTTAGAAAGCTTAAATCAAAAGACAGTAAAGGGAAAACTGAAGATCAGATTGGCAGATCACCAAAAATGACTAAGTATAGAGAAAACCGATGACACAAGGAAGTGTGTAAACTAAAAATCAGTACAAAGAGTTAAAGAGGAACTTGAAATTCAAGTTATAGTACTAAATGATGAAACATATTCACTGCAAATGACAATAAAAATTGAAGGATAGTCAAGCATGACCGAAATACAGAATCGAAAGTCAATTGCAGTTCGCAAAAAGTGGATCTGACTTCCATGTCAGATAAAGCAAGGGTATTCTATTTATAGGATATTTAATTGTTTTTAAATCCATTTCTTTAGGGACAAGAAATATTAATGTAAGTTTTTTAATCATTCAAACTGATTTAAAGCACATAGACTAGGAGATCTAGGTGCAAGTTGTAAACCTAATCTTAGAGTTAAGATTGTTTTTATCATCAACTCGATGAAATCAATCCATCTATAAATAGATGATGTAATCATTCATAGAATGTGTGTGGAAGAGAGAGGAGAAAAGAATGAGCACATCTATGGATTGAATTGAGAGTTTCAAGAACCAGAGAAGAAAAATAAGAATTTGGTTAACTGAACCAGGAACAGAGGAAACTGATAATCAAAGGTAATATTCAATCACAGTTAAGGTGATATTATTTTTTATGTGAACTACATAGGATCTCTATAAAAAATAGGAGATTACATTTACCAGGTCAATTTGTAATTTTCTATCATTCTAACAAGTGAAGCAAAGTGTAAGAAACCCTTTCAAGAAAGGTGGATTTAACAGTCCTATATCAAATCTCTTAACCGAGTGCACACTTAATAGTGTTGCAAAAAGACCTTAATAGAGTAGACTTTAACAGGTCTCCATTGATACTCATAATAGGGTAGATCATCATAAGTGATCAAAATTTTAAGCCTTAGATGACCCCTTCCATTCTGCAGATAGTGAAGTTTTGTGGGTGCCATCCCCACCACAGTTTTTACTTCATAACATGAGTTTTCTGCTATATCATATCTTGTTTTATGTGTCAATTATGTTCATTAATGTTTCTATGAATGATTCACATGTTTATTAATGTTATGAATTGATATAACTCTCACAAAGATAGTGTAGATCAGATTGAATGGATATGCAATTGATTACAAAGGTTAATTGATTAAAGAACATGAAAAAGTTTTAGAGGTACTGATTCACCCCTTCCCTCTCAGTACTACTTCCATTAAACCCAACACTGATCACTCCACTTGAAATAAATGATTACAACCCTAAATTAAATGATTTAGATAATCTTAAATAGTGTTGTCTTTAGGTCACTTAAAACCTAGAAACTTTCCATCATAGTCGGCACAAAGTAATGACCAACCACCTTGAGATCGTCATCAAGAATACCTAACATGTCAACATTAATTTTAATATCCATGTTTATGACCAATATCTAACCTTAGATCCATCGCCTTAACCAATTTAATATGAAAATTTAATCGGTGAACCAATAGGTATTTTAAATTCTTACTTTTCCTTGATTGTTTTATTCTTGGTGTCTTAACCCTATGATGGATCATTTTTGCCTCTCAAATTATATATTTATAGTGCACACTTATAGTACATAACAAATCTTGATAGAGATAATAATTCTCAATAAGTATGATACATAATCTAGATCAATTGAAAGAACTAATGATTCTCAAAAAAGAATAGTTTATATAATAGTTCTATATAGATTAAAAAATCTCAATAGAGAACTTATAATATATAAAATATATTGAAAGAGAAAACCATTCTTAATTGAACATAACATATAATAGATCTTTATATCTAGCCAAAAATTATTAAGAGAGTATAATAAATAATAGAGCATGAAAGAGCTAACAATGCTCAATAGAGAATAATACATAATATATATTGATCTAAATTCAACAAGAACTCAATAGACTATAATACATAATAGAGCTCAAATGAACCATACTTAACACCTAGAATAATACATAACCAATCCTAATATGGGTTTAGCTAGGAAATTAACGAGCTAGAGTACCCTAAAAATGCTAACCAAAACATGTGGACCTAAAACATTCAAGCTAAGAATAGATAATTCAGAGAACATAGATCTTACAAGAAATTAATATAAGAAATTCTCTTCTTGGATAACATATAGACATACATGTGCATGACAATAAAATAAAACATGACTTGATTAAATTGTCATTCATAAAATAATATTAGACATGTTGATAAACATGTCAAAATTCTCTTCGTAGAGTTAGGCATTACATCTAGACATTCCAAATATTTTCCTTCCCTCTAAATGTATAGAAAGATGGTCTTAATGATTATGCAAAGAGAAGTGACATATTTGTAGATATTTAATGGAATATAAGATATCCACCTTAGCATCTTAAAGTCCAAATTTATCATATATGCCCAAAATATGATGAAACAATATATAAATACTATGATTTTTTTATTAGATTATATATATAATCAATGTTATTTATATTTTGCATGGTTTTAGCAAGAAAAGGTAATGTATATCCTAGTGCATAAAGTTTCCATTAAGTTATAATATGTGTGCAAGTCATTCCAAGATTGTTGAAACACATTTAATGGTACATTTGGCCCTTAAACTACCAAAATATTTATCCAACCTAGAAAGTTGTTATACACAATGTGAGACATAAATTTTATTAGTGTTCATACTATAATTAAGGTGGAGCCCATGTTGAACTTGTAAAATACTTTATTTTTATATCTACTTCATGATGTCTAAGTATTTAGCTAGACCTTTTGTTGTGAATATATGAATGTGAAAAGTATTTTATCAAAATTACTATTTATAAAAAAATTAAAATCACTAACTATAGTTATAGATTACATAGTTTTTTATTAGAGTAAAAGCAGGTTTTGAAGGGACCCCAAAACCCTTTACAAAAAAATACTAGAAAGATAGACAACAATCCAAAATCCAAAGAGGCAGAGAGAGAAAACACAAAGCCAACAAGGAAAAAAAATCTAACACAAAAAATGAAGAACACAGAAAGCTAGACCATATTTGTCAAGGTGTTGTCCACCTCTTCTTCCATCTCAGTCATCCTAAGAGAAACCTTCTTTAAGTCCACAATGTCTGGAGGCAAGGAAGAAGTCATCTTCCTCTTGCTGCCTCTTGTTTTCTTACCCAGATCAGACACATATTGAGTCATCTCTTTCTTCTCCTTTTCCACATTGATGGCATTCTTCTCCATGTAGATATTCTCCAGCTTCGTAACAAGTGACATCATGTTATTAGCCAAAGTCTTCATCATCTTGAGGCTATGCTCCATGATCTTTATCAGGGTCACATCCATCTTTTCCACTCTAGTCATCAACACCACCATCTTATCCTCATGCATTCTCCTAGCATTTCCCTTAGTATCCGTAGAGTCCAACACCCATTTCTTTTCCTCTCCAGTCCACAAGGAAGTTATAAATTACATAGTTACTCTGAATATTTCCTTTCAATATTGTAAAATATCTTGTTATAATATACTAGTAATTTTCACTTAATGAACATTTAGGGTTTTGATATCCTCTAAAGACAACAATTTTCTCATGGTAAACTATGATTTATTTAGTTAAGACATGGTATTATATATATATTTGTTTGTACTTACACATTCATGTATTAAAATTGCATTGTGAAAAGATTTTTACATCATTCCCTAAATAACATATACCTTGAATTTCTTATTTTACTCAAGTATATATCCCCAATTAGGTATCAAAATTATTTTTGTGAAGTTCAAAAGGTCTTCAAAGTCTATAGTCCTCATGACCCCTAATGATTAAATTATGGTGTAGATTATGTTGGAATAATGGAGAGGTGTGTACTGAGAGGGGAGGGGTGAAACAGTACCCTTAAAAATTTTTAAACTAATCTTTGTAACCAATGTTCTATAATAACCGATTGAGTAGATTGCATATAAAAAACATGTAATGTCAATGCTGAAATGTAAATGCATGTAAAGTAAACAATACACATACAAGAAATTTAAGTACTCATGACACTAGTATTTTGGTATTGTAGAAAACCCCTATTAGAAGGTAAAAAATGCGGTGGGGATGAGACCCACAAAACTTCACTATTGCAGTAAATAAAGTAGCCTGTTAAAGCTTACAAAGATTGATCACTTCTGATGATCTTACCCTTTTAGGAGTAGCAATGAGATTGATTAGATCTACCTTGTGTGAGGATTTAGCAACACAAAGTATGTGTACACTCGGTTAAGAGATTTACATAAAGACGGTTAAGTCTACTCTGTTAGGAGATTTTGGAGTCTATTACAATTGTTAGAGAGTAACATAATTTTTATCTAAACAAATACAATCTCACTATTGTTGATATAGATCCTTTAAGTGCATATAAAATATATCACCTTACTATGAATTATAATACTTTCTGCTCTGTTCTATTTGGTAGCCTTGCCTCTATTCTGACAACTGATTACTCCAATGTAGTCTTTTTCCTAAAACCCTTTTTTGATCTCTGATGTCCGTAGTATGGCAGCTACTTGATCATTTCTTGATCAACATACATTACAAAATGACATATTTACATTATATATATCAAACTAATTGACCTAATTAGGGTTTTACAATAACATCCCTAACCTAAGATCAATGGTGTACATAATTTACCTTGATCATCTAAACATAGGAGATATAAAAAATTAATGTCGTGAATCTGTAATTAATGCTCTCCTCAATCATTGTAAACCGTTATCTAGGTCGACAAAAAGTTGTTACATAGATTGATGTGCCATAATTTTTTTTTATGTGGCCTCTAATCCACTCGGTAAATGTTGTGTATCTAGGTTCTTGGTGTTCTCTGTGTATCTCGATTATACTGTGTATCTTGGTTATACTTCTGCTCGGTAAAGTTTGTTTGCTCGGTGATCATTGCACTCGGTTAACTTTGTATGTGATCAGTGCACTCAGTTAACTCTATACTTTGGTGATCATACTGACTTTGTCTATTTGTGACTCTGTTACCAATTGTCCATTTGTGTGCATAAATACTAATGACAACCTTCAAATCATATTTGGAGTAACATTCTCCCCCTTTGGCATTAGTATCAAAAATTAGATATGTGGAACTTGTATATGAGATGTGCGCACACTATACATAGTGAATCCCCCTTTGTACATGCTCGATATATGTAGATGAATCCCCCTTATTATAGTTTTCCTCTTTACTATACATATATACATATATTACCCCTTTTTTTTGTAAATAATGACAAAAGGAATAAAAATTACAATTTGTCAAATATGTTAGGATGAGCTTGTTTGATATTTTCCATTAGCTTCTCCCATTCCTTTTTTAAATTCTCAAGGGTCAATAGTTATAAGTTTAGTTGAGCATGCATATCATATATGCTTTCAGTGACTGACAGGTCTGGGGTGGAAATCAAATTCTTTTCCAATGTCACATGCTTCTGCATCATAAATAAATGTGGTAGTAACGTTGCCTGCAACTCAGTTACTTGTTCTCTGATATTGTCCTCTTCTTTATATCTAGTCTAAACCACTAGGTTTGGAGAACCTTGGTGTAATGCATTTTCAATGCATGTTGCTCAGTTGATAGACTGCTAGCACTATCTTTTAGATCTTGATCTATTTTCTTCATCTTTTCACTAATCTCGGTAGTGAAGTGATCTAAAGTGCATAACTATTGTACAATTTTAATGGATTTAGATATAATAGTTTCTAATCCATTTACAAATTTAGACAGAGTTACCTTATTTATTGCCACTATTTGGCTAATTTTCTCAGTAACCTTGTACTGAATCTTCCTTTCTACTCATTCCTCTAACTTCTACTCGACATCTATGTTTGGTTTTTTTATTCCTCGGTGAGCATTGCAAGTTGATCAAGTATGGGGGTTGATTCATCTATGTTCACATCAGGAACAACTTGCATGAGAATATACTTAGTGGTCTCTAGCACCTATGCACTTTTGCGTTCTTGCCTCATCTTATCTTGTGTTGCTTTTTGGGTGCAGAGTTCACCATACCTTGTCAAGGCTTCATGGTCAAGTTTCCATGGATCACAATCAGGAATGTCAATGACTTCATCAAGTGTCACTGGACTCTTTCTTCCTTTCTTCTTTTCTTATTCTTCTTCTCTTTGGTGCTTGACGAAGGAGATAGTGTTAGATCCAATTGAGCCTTTTTCTTGGTTTCTTTCTTTGGGGGAGCGCTCAGTGTGATGTCTTGGTAGATGACCTATTATATGTAGTAGAGGTGTCTACTGTATTATCTATATTTTTGTTACCTTCACATTTTTCTCCTGCATTAGTGGTATCTTGAGGTGCATTACCTTGTATTGTTCCACCATTATTCTTGGTTTGTGTACCTTGTGTAACACCCTTATCTTCATTTGTGTATGTAACCTACTCGAGTGTCTTCTTTTGTACTTCACTCTCAATCTCAATAGCTTGTACCAAAATAGGCAACTAGCATGGTATCATTTCTCGGGTGACGTTTGTTGTGTCTTGTTCATCTAAGGTCTCGGTTGCTCTGATTATTTAATCTTATTTTTCCTTTTAATCTGGATCACCTTTAGTTATATCATTTATCATGATTTATGGATGACCTAAGTTTTTCAGTAGTGCTGGAATACCATCCAATACATTATCCACAACTGCATCATCAATTGTGATTGGTTATGTACTCAGTTGATGTCCCTCGGTACGATTGTAGATGCAATGTATGTTGCTTTCTCAGTATCCTTGGTGTCCTCAGGTGGAGTGAGTAGATCTTTCCAAATCCTGGTGCTCTCTTCATCCACTTCCTTCATATTTCCTTGTATAATTTTAAATGTTCAGGCTTTCTTGGGAAATTTCTTAGCATATTGTTGCATAATATTTTCAATCTCTTCTGATGTGCAGTCAGCCTTTAGTAGAGTGAGAGCTTCTTCTCTCATCTATTTCTCAGTGTTGAGTGCATATATCCATCTGGCTGATATCTTATCATATAATTATTATGGAATATAAGTAGAAAATTCAACAAGGACTCATTTGGTATTTATCATCATACCTATGAAAGCTTCTTCAAGTTTGTTCTAATTCTCGATAGTTAGATCTGCATAAGTGTGTAGCTTAGGATGTGCTAATCGTCTGGTTTTCCTTATTGCTTCAGCAACTTCATCAATACTCTTTGGTGCCTTATTTAAAACAACCTTAAATTGTTCAGTATTTTCATTAGAATAATCCTTGTCATCCTTATTCCTTATGTATTTATTTCTTTGTCTTGGTGCAAGATTCTCGGTAGTGCCTTTTTGTTTCCTTGTTTGAAATGTGAATTTTGGTGAGGACCTTGTTATCTTTGTAATTCCTTTCTTTAAAGGTGGTGAATTTTTTATCACCGATTATGATCTTGTCCTTGATGGGGACTCAGTTTTTATGCTTTTTCCCTTTTTCACCTTGGGTGCCTCAACTTGTGCTTCATCAGACTCAGTGGCGTCAACATCTTGTTCAGGATCATCATCTTTACCGACTGAGGTTTGCACCTTGGTATCATCAACTTTACCGACTAAGGTCTACACCTTGGTATCATCAACTTTACTGACTAAGATCTACACCTTGGTATCATCAAATGACTTGTCCAATTCTTCATTAGTGATAACAAATTTTCTTTTTAAGGTCTTGACAATCTTAGTCTTCTTCTTTCCCATCTTCTCAACTTGTAGACCAATAGATATTCGAGTGTTTGATTCTTCATATGTCCTAAATCTCATGGAATATTTGTCAACTGGTTCATTGAGTAACTTTTCAATAGCATCAGAAGCAATATCAATGTTGCATTTATAATCCATTGCAGGTAGCCATGTTTTCCTCAGTTGTACTTCTTTTATAAGTGTAGTATCTGTGTCAACTATAAAATAGATTTCATCCTTGTATTTTTCTACCAACTACACTGGAATATGTGATCTCTTTTCCATCCTAGCTTTGAACTTAGCAAAATAATCATTCATAATTGGTTCAAAATTTGTCCCTAAACTTGTAAAAAAATCATCGATTTGCAATTTAATTGGTCAGTTGGTCTTCCATTTCACAGTACCAATGGAGGGAAATAAATTTTGCAGATAGAAGAATGTGCATAGAAGTAGTGACCCAAACTTACATGTATTTGACTGTGTTGATATGATGGTTCTCATATTCTCTTCAAGTTGTCTCTACAATAGCTTGGTGATGTCAAGTTGTAAACTTTTCTTTATAATTTTGTAGGCAATGTCAACAGCTCCACAAGCTACACTGTTCGGTCTACTAGATTGGAAAATCTTGTAACCAATAACATAGGCACCAAAACTAAGTTCAGGATCACCGATTGAGTTGATATTTAGACCTCTTCCATCCCATTTGGACCCTGTTATCTTTTCTATCTTGATTCTAGGCGGGTGCCTTAGGTCTTTTGATTGGTCAGATATGGGATACTTGGTTACTACGTGAATAACATCTTTGGTTATCTTTTTTGGTTTGTCCAGCTAGAGCATTCCATCATGTACTCTACTCAAAACAATGCGGATCCATTCGGTTTGAAATACCTTTAGGAAATTTAGGGCATTAGTTAACTCTTTGACCTCCAGATGCTTATGATCATCTTTTAGTTTCCCATCTTTGCAAAGTGACTGGTAAGTCGAAATGATCTCAAAATCTCCAATTTTACCTATCTTATAGTTAATTTATGTGCGTACATCTTGAACCAACAAAACCCTAGGCAGAATCGATGAAAATGCACCTTTGTCATCGGGTTGGGCTGCAACCTATGGATGTATCTTGTAGTTTGTCTCTGTGCAAGTGGAGTTCTTAACAAGAACAACCTTTTTCTCCTCCATCTTTTCCTTCATAGTTCAAGATGAGGATGCCATGATTTCTGATCTAGGGTTTCCATGAAAAGTGTTTGAATGACTCGGTAAGTGCAAAATGCATAAGGAATAACCTCCTAGTTGCTTAGAATAGACTTAGAATCTCTGAAAAGTGCTCAAAATACTTTGCTTCATATTTTCTCTCAATTTCTCTACTCTGCTCTATGATTGTTGTGTGAACAAATGAGTTCACATCGATCAAATTGATAGAAAATAGCTTTGGGCAGTGCAATAAATGCTTGTTACTAACCACTCGGTGGAAAAACATTATGCTCAATTAACACTAACAATAATTCAGCTCGGCGAGTGTTAAAAATGCTTGGTTTCCATAGCAACTTGGTTGTCTCACACATATTCACCGATGGGCATTACTAACTCGATACATATTAACTAACTCAACTAGATCAAAGTAATAAAAAATATAATACCATAGTGCATCTTAATTCATGATAATTTGGCATTTGTATAATGAATATAGGAACTGATGTAAGATATAACTTTTTAAAACATAGTTCCATACCTGCTTGAATTGCTTAGGTGGAGACGGTGGAACCACCTAATCCATTAGATGAGGTGTCACCAAATGTCATGCTTGGTCCTACATCATCATTTGAAGCTCTTCTCCAAATTTGATTTTTGATCCTCACAATTTCTTCAATTGTATTTTCATTTCCATAAATATTTATTTAGTCTTCACAATGTCTGCTTAAGTGACCAACTTTGTGATAGTGAGAAAATGCCATTACAACGTTTGACCAATTCCTAGACTTAGTTCTCCATTGTCTCATACAATTTTCTACAACATGTGCATATTTTCCACATGCTGTACAACTACCCCAAGTGTTGTAATCCCATGCATAAGCTTTACATTGTCTTCTTAGTTGATTTACCTTTTCTTGTCCTTTAGGCTTCCAGATTTGCTTTTTATTATTCCTGCATGCTTGTGATGTATGACCATGCATGTTGCAATTTTGACAATATTTATCCATGTATGGTTTCTTCTATGGTTTTTTCAACTTGGATCTGCACTCATGTGCTTGATTTCCATGCTTATTATAGCTATAGAAAATACCATTAAGTTTAGGAGGGTTTCTAGGAATACCTTTTACTTTTCTCCTACAAAAATTTGATGTGTGGCCTAGTTTTCCATAGTGATGGAAAGAGGGCTTCTTGGGCTTCAAACTTGAGTATACATTCCTTTGTTTAAATTGATTAGACTTTTCTCCTTTCTCGATATACCCTAATCTGGTATTATTGTTCAGTCTTCTTTGATAGTTAAAAAATTCATCCATTCTCTTAGTACTTTCTTTAGATCTCTTAATCACTACATTATGTTGTTGTAGAATCTTCAACTGATTTCTAAGTTTTTCATTTTCTTCCTTTAGTACACCAATATCGTCTAATTTTCTAGCAAGCTCAGTATTCACTCGGTTTGCCTCATGAATCATAACAACCACTTGATTGGTGATCTCAAAGTAATGTTTAGTAAGTCTCAATATCTCAGATTCTTTTTACTATAATTTTTCAGTCATTTGTCTTCTGTCATCAACAACCATGTTTCTATCTTGTTCATCTTTCTTTGCATCATTCAAGATTTCAATCATTCTAACCATTTTTGTATCTTGACCGATCTGTAGTGCTTTCACTTGTTCAGTATGTTGTTGATTTCTCTCAGATAGATTTGATATGATTCCTTCAGATGCATCAAATATGCTACTAGATTAAGATCCATATGTGTCAAATGGGTCATGACTCTCTTCTTCCTGATAATCAGTCTCATGACAGCAAAGTGCCATGTCCTTTCTCTTAATCACCATCTCCCTGAGTTTCTCTTTAGCTTCCTTGTATTGTTCGACATAGATCTGCAACTATAGCTTCTGATTTTCAATGGTTTTATCAAGTGTATACCTTTCCATTGTACGATCTTTTCTCTTTAGTGATTAAAATTTCCAAACAAGAGAACTAGCTCTAATACCAATTGTTGGGATAATGGAGAGGTGTTTACTAAGAGGGGAGGGGTGAATTAGTACCCTTAAAAACTTTTAAACTAATCTTTGTAACCAAATGTTTTTTTATAACCGACTAAGTAGATTGCATATACCAAAAATGTCATGTTAATGCTGAAATGTAAATGCATGTAATGTAAACAATACACATACATGAAATTTAAGTACCCATGACAGTAGTATTTTGGTATCACAGAAAACCCCTGTTAGAAGGTAAAAAATGTGGTGGGGATGAGACCCACAAAACTTCACTACGACAGTAAAAAGAGTAGCATGTTAAAGCTTACAAAGATTGATCACTTATGATGACCTTACCCTATTAGGAGTAATAATGAGATCAATTAGATCTACCTTATGTGAGGATTTAGAAACACAAAGTATGTGTGCACTTGGTTAAGAGATTTACATAAAGACTGTTAAGTCTACTCTATGAGGAGATTTTGGAGTCTATTACAATTGTTAGAGAGTAATATAATTGTGATCTAAACAAATAAAATCTCACTATTGTTGATACAGATCCTTTAAGTGCATATAAAATATATCACCTTACTATTAATGATAATACCTTCTACTCTGTTATGCTCGGTAGCCTTGCCTTTTTTATGAAAACTGATTACTGCAATGTAGTCTTTGTCCTAAAACCATTGTCTGATCTCTGATATCCATAGTATGGTGGCTACTTGATCATTTCTTGATCAACATACATTATACAATGACATATTTACATTATATATATCAAATTGATTGACCTAATTAGGGTCTTACAATAACATCCCTAACCTAAGATCAACAGAGTACATAAGTTACCTTGATCATCTAAACATAGGAGATATAAATAATTAATGTTTTGAATCCGTAATTAATGCTCTCCTCAATCATTGTAAACTATTATAGGTTGAAAAAAAGTTGTTACATAGATTTATGTTCCATAACAAAATTTTATGTGGCCTCTGGTCCACTCAGTAAATGTTGTGTATCTCGGTGCTCGGTGTTCTCTGTGTATCTTGATGATACTGTGTAACTTGGTTATACTACTACTACTTGGTAAAGTCTATTTGCTCGGTGATCATTGCACTCGATTAACTCTATACATGATTAGTACACTCGATTAACTCTGTACTTCAGTGATCATAATGACTTTTTTTGTTTGTGACTTTGTTACCAACTATCCATTTGTGTGCATAAATACTAATGACAACCTTAAAATCAAATTTGGAGTAACATTCTCCCCCTTTGGCATTATTATAAAAACTTAGATATGTAGAACTTGTATATGAGACGTGCACACACTATACATAGTGAATCCCCCTTTGTACATGCTCGATATATGTATATGACTCCCCCTTAGTATATTTTTCCCCTTTACTATACATATATACATATATTTCCCCATTTTTTCAAAATTACGACAAAAGGAGTAACACTTACAATTTGTCAAATATGTTAGGATGGGCTTGTTTGAGATTTTCCATTAGCTTCTCCCATTCCTCTTTTAAATGCTCAAGGGTCAATAGTTCTAAGTTTAGTTTATCATGCATATCATCTATGCTTTTGATGAATGATAGGTCTGGGGTGGCTATCAAATTATTTTCCAATGTCACATGCTTCTGCATCATAACTAAATGTGGTAGTAACATTGCCTGCAACTTGGTTACTTGTTCTCTAATCTTGTCCTCTTCTTTCTGTAAATCTAGTCTCAACCTCTAGTTTTGGAGAACCTTGGTGTAATGCATCTGCAATGCATGTTTCTTGGTTGATAGACCGATAGCACTATCTTTTAGATCTTGATATATTTTCTTCATCTTTTCACTAATCTTGGTAGTGAAGTAATCTAAAGTGCATAACTATTGTAGAATTGTAATGGCTTCAGATATAATAGTTTCTAATCAATTTACAAATTCAGACAAAGTTACCTTGTTTACTACCACTACTTGGCTGATTTTGTTTGTAACCTTGTACAGAATCTTCCTTTCTAATTTTCAAATTAATGTTCAATAAGTCTCAATATCTTAGATTTTTTTTTGATCAGTAACATATTATATTGTATTAACAAGATAAAGTTCTTACAATAGCGTGAAAAGTGGGAGAACATTAAAAGCCGTCAATTTTCCCCTTTACAAAAAATTTGATACAAGTAAGAGAATAACAAAAGGCATCAACACCTAAAGCTAAACCAACCCAAAAGTGGAGAGAGAGAGAAACAAAAACTTGGATTAAACCCCACCATACAGAAAGCCACCCAAATGCATCACTCTTTGAACCAGGATGCAACATCTTCCTTGGTAAATTTGGGGATGGAGTGATCATCTGCCATAGAGAAATGATGCCTTCTAGTGCCACTTGCATCCTCCTCTAGAAGCAGTGACTCATCAACCCACATGCATGCACTTGTGGATGCCCCAGTCACATCCCGTCTACCCCTACTCAATTGGTGCCTCAATGGATTGCCATGTGGTTGCATGCTCTTTCTAGGGGTCGCCTTGATGAAACCCTTGTTTCCAACCTCCTCATCCCAGATATTCTCCTACAGAAAACTAATCATAGTCTGCCAGGCCCTTGCAACTTTCAGCAGGTGGACTTCCCTTGGGGTTGCAGACAACCATACCACTAGAGGCTGCAGAGTAGAATCTTCGCTTCCAATTTTCCTCCATGGATTTAGCCCCATGTTCAGCCCAACCCCTAGCTCAGCCCTATTGATGATCTCATCAACCCCCAGGAGCCACTATGAGTCAATGCATGTGTCTATGACCTTGTGGACCTCTTCCTTTGACTCCCCCACTAGAAAAGCTTGTGCAACAAATAGTGAAGCAATGTCCAAGTTTGACCTCCTCCACCAATATGCATCCATAAATTCTGGGCCAAAGAAGTCCATGAAAACACTTAGGAAGGCCTGATCTTCAATGAGAAAGATGTTCTTTAGGCATCGGGTCATAACTTTCCCCTCGTATGCATGCGTTTGGTTGCAAGATTCCAAAGCAAAGTTTGCCTCCATGACTGAAACTACAACTCTGCGAAAGATCTGTTCAATGTATGTCGAGAAGTGAGGCCATTCTCCAATATAAAGGCATTCCCATGAAGGGTCTGGAAACATGCATTCCAATTCCTTCCTGCCTGTGGCTTAATCACATGTATTGCTTTACTTTTCCATGAATGTACTTGATCGGGGGTAATGATTAAAATTCACTCCATCAAAGGAGGCAAGTGGGTTTTAATCAATAAAACTCAACTTCAATTTAATCCAATTTGAGAAGACCGAAGTCTTCAAATATAACATTCTAATTCCCAGGGGGGTTATTTTATCCCAAGTTGGCCAATTTAGCGGCCACCACATTTGCCTCCCTATAGACATGGCAAATCCAGAAATATTCAAACTCTAGAAAAAAGCACCTAATCTATTTAATGTGCTTGTTAAGATGCCATGACTCAAGTTTTCCTTTCTTGATCCCATTTATGATGATTCCAGAATCCCCTTCCAAGTGCAGCTTCCTAAAGCCCATCTTAACTCCCAGTAAGATAGCCTCTTTTGTAGCTTCACATTCTGCCTCATTATTGGTCCCATCTCATAACCTCTTCACAGCGAGAGCTACTATATTTCCTTCATGATCTCGTGTGATGCATCCACACTCGGAAAAGCCTAGGTTACCTATGGCAGCCCTATCAAAATTAATTTTGATCCAGCCTTCCTCTAGCGGTTGCCAAAAACACCTATCCTTCCTTAGAAGAGGATTAACCCTTGCAGGCCCATTAATGGGCCTCAATATGTCAGATTATTTTTCTAGTATGTTTACTTTATTAATAAAATATATAGTCTTTTTCCTAAAACCCTTGTCTGATCTGTGATGTTTGTAGTATGGTGGCTACTTGATCATTGCTTGATCAACATACATTACATAATGACATCTTTACATTATATATATCAAATTGATTGACCTAATTAGGGCTTTACAATAACATCCCTAACTTAAGATCAACGGTGTACATAATTTACCTTGATCATCTAAACATAGGAGATATAAACAATAATGATATGAATCTATAATTAATTCTCTCCTCGATCATTGTAAACCTTTATCCAGGTTGGAAAAAAGTTGTTACATAGATTGATGTGCCATAAAAATTTTTTATGTGGCCTCTGGTCCACTCAATAAATGCTATGTATCTTGGTGCTCGGTGTTCTCTATGTATCTTGGTTATACTATTGTTGGGTAAAGTCTGTTTGCTTGGTGATCATTGCACTCAATTAACTCTATACATCATTAGTGCACTTGTTTAACTCTGTAATTTGGTAACCATACCGACTTTGTCTGTTTGTGACTCTGTTACCGACTTTCCATTTATCTACATAAATACTAATGACAACCTTCAAATCATATTTGGAGTAAACGATGCTCCATTTTCTATTACAAGGTATTCGATCAGTAGGATAATGTCAAGCAAATGGAGTCTCCACCATGTATTTACATAAGGTTTTTTTGTTGATAAAAAATAATTATATTTTATTAATAAAGTAAACATATTATATCTTCCACTTTCAATATCAATCCGATTAGCGTAAACAAGAAACCATAGCATATAAAAATACACCTACCTATCATCAACCATGTCCTACCAACAAAGCCTTATCCATGAACAAAACACAAAAAATACTAGCCACACATCTAACCCTACCCCATGGCACCTATACTGCTAAAGCATCATCGTGTCACCTCCAGAAACTATACCAACCAAAAAATTAACTAGACAAAAGTAAGCCATTACAAAATATACATACTTCAAAAACAATCCAAACATTCTTTACCTTACCCATAGGGACATTGTACGATTAGTCCTATGGTTTGAAATTGTTCTTCTTGGAATCCTTCATGTCCTTGTTCATTCTCTCCTACACATGTTGCATCTATCTAATCTCCAAAAACTCAAGAAATGATTCCCACCTTGTAAGGGCTTCCTCCCAATGAGCATCCCTATTTTTGAAAACTCCCTATACTAGGAATAGTTGAACCAACAACCCCGCATTACCAAATATCCTCTAATCACCATCTTGTAATACTGACCCCACTCCTGGATTGGATATTGAAAAAATGTCTGAGAGACCACCAGACCCTCTTTGATGCATTCCTTCATTATATGCTCATCCTCCTCCTTCAAACCGAGCTCCAAATCCCACACAAGAAAGACAAAGACAATTTCAATGTTGGAGCAATATCTGTGCTCTATCTTCATGAAATCCCCCTAGTAGCGAATCAACAATATACCAAAAAAAGGGCTCATTAATCTTGAAAATTATCTTCATCCTCTTTTCTTTAATCTCTCATTGGAAGCACTATTGTTGCTTGTCACAAATGAGAGTGAAATTTACCTCCATCTCACAAACAAAACTACCACCTTGCACAACACAATTTACTAGGTGATATGTGGCCAAGCATCCCTCCCTTGGAAATTTAAGTTGTAGTGTGAGGCCTCACCCCAAACCCATCATAGCTTTTCCAATTACCATTTTGATAGACCTATTAATTGGATTTAAGTTTTGATGTATAAGGAGGTCTTGCCCTTTTGATAGGGATTTGGTTATATTAGATGATGATAATTTATAATTTACGACACTTTCCATACTCATGATGTTGACCATATGATACATTACGATGATTGATTTAGATGAATGGTGAGATGTTTCAATTTGGGTACACATGTTGATATGATTTGTTCAATAAAACTATAATCGAGATTGAAAGTAAGTCGAGATGTGAAATTCTTTGAAGGTTAAAGAATAGTTGATGAAATATCTTGTTGAGTTTTAGGACATTTTTGTAACTATTAATTGAGGAATTGGTTATTTGATTTTATGCCATTTGGGTATTTTGAAGATTGATAAAATTAATGTTTATGCAATTTAGATAAAACTACATAATGATTTATATAAGATCAAGAATGATTAGTGTGACTTGTGAGTTAATGAGTTCATGTTTTGATGATTTAGTTTATGTATGTTTATTTGTAAGTCAAGGATTAAAATTGATGATGATGATTATATTATGTGGATTATATTCTGATGCGGATTAGAACCTAGAACATATTGTTGATTTTGGCTATACATGCTTAGATATGTGATTTGATGAGAAAGACTTAATCATGATTAGATTTGATTATTTCATGAATAATGCTTTAAAGTTAGGA
>MU224737.1:9257120-9284334 GCA_018584345.1 Thuja plicata
GCCTAGATCACCATTATGGCCCTCCAAAATGCCTACTTTTCAAAAGTGGCAAAAATGGAGATGACCTCATGCATCTAACTTGTCCCACACTCCTTACTAAACTCTCAATTAAGAGGGGAGACAAGAGATAAGACCAAAGGACTAGAGGGCATGTCTCATTAATTTCTAGGTCTTGAGTACACTTCTGGGGGTCTTTTTAGAGGGTTTGGAGAGACTTAGTGGGTGTTCACCCACTCTCTAATTTTAGAGACAATTAGGGTCGGAGGAAGGAAAAGAAAAGGATAAGGGATTCTTCTCAACCAAATTCTTGCCATTTTTATTGGACCAAGGTTGGTGGATTCTTTCCATGGAGAAATACTCTTGCATTTTAGCTTTGTCTGTTATTGTTTTTATGAACATGTAATCATTGTATGGTGTTCATATATGTAAATCTTGTATGGAGTTCATATATGTAAATATTTTATAGTGTTATTGTATGAAGATCTTGTTATTGTGTGTTGGGTTGGGGATGCATTTGGATTTTGTATCATTTCTTGCTCCTTTGGATTGGGAGTGTTGTTCATGGGTGTTTAAGGCATTACTCACCCTTGAAAAGGGAAGAAGTGGCTTTGGGTGAAGGGGTTAGTTGGGCTCTTCATTGTAGTGAGAGTCTCTTCTCATGGAGAGAAGAGGGAGAAAATGCAAGGTGTATGGGCCCTTGCATACCATTGTATTTGATCCTAATTTTGGGGGAGATAAGGAAAGATTGGATGAAAAGATGTATGTGGTTTTTGCCTTGAAGAGGAAATGACCAAATGTGTATATGGAAGGAATGTCAATGTAGCCTTGAAAAGGCATGGAAAAACTCTTGTTGAAAATTTTGAATAGTCAATGACAATCTCCTCCTTGGAAAAGACCACCTCCACCCTACTTCAATGGGTTTGGAAAACTCATTTGTGAAGCTTTCGTTGGGAGTTAATTATTGTTTTATGCATATATGATGGTTGTGATAATTTGGATGTGTTACCTATTTAGCCTTGGTTCTCCAAGCTCAGGGGTGGTCTCCTTGAGATTTTAGTTGGGAGGTGAGTTTCCCATGGTTCTCCCCATGTATTTGCAGATTTTGAAGTCAAGATGATTGTGGAAAAGCTTGGGAGAAATCTCTATTTTGGGTGTAGTTGTGTGAGATCAACTTTAATGTTGCATGGTTATTCCTTTTGTATTGAGATTCACTTCTTGTTGAATGTTGTAATGTTAATATTGGAAGCTTTATCAAGTAAGATGTGAAGAGATCTTATTCATTATGTAATAGTTTCATTAAAGGAAGAAATTTTGTATGATATCCATTGATTGTATAGATTATCCATCTTGAAGATGTGTAGTTGTATTTTGAAAGATTACTATAATGTAAATGAAGAATCTTTAGTTCCATGCCTATTGTATTTCATTCTTTAGAATAATTAAGTTAATATTTCATGATAAAATGATATCCAATAGTGAGAAGAAAGGCAATGTAATAGTTTACATAGCATATGTAATCCTTTGGATTTATAAATTTTGTAATCCTTATAATGTATTTGATTGCAAGTTTTCAAGTTAAAAAACACTCCATTCTTCCTTTGGAAATCTATATTCAATTCCAATAGGTTCAATACTTTACCTTAAATATTCATTACAACTTCCATTCTTGAAAAGAAAATATCAACATGATAACAACAGTAAATCAGACAAGTTAGTATATTAATGTAAAAATCATCTAATATTAATATTCAATGTATAGTTCACTTAGTGTATTGCAATAATAAAATAATTTAGTACATACTATTAGTTACTCCAATAATAAAATCAAGAAAACAATATATTATGAGCTAAAAACAAATAATACCAATGTTACTTCCCAGATTTTTAGAGCAAAAATGCTCTCTAGATTTTGTATGGGAAGGGAAATAATTCTCTTTACCACAGAGAATATTCCCTTCCCAAGATGCTCTTCCTAACTATAGTTAGTGTTCTAACTCCCTAACCTAACCTTATTGTTAGTTACTAAACTCTAAATAAATAAATAAAAATGTCCTAACATGACTCATAAAACACATCCCTTCCCATAAATGTGCGTAGGACATAGTGACAGAAGTAACATTAAACAAAATGTTATTAAATGTTGATGGGTAATAAATCTGACATGTCATTATATTCTTTTCCCCAAATCAAATATCTTACTCTCTTACCATGCGTGGGTTTGGGAGGGTTGACATAGCATTAATTACAAATCCTTATGAAAAGAGACTCTTCCCCATCCCATGTGTACCTTGGTCTATCATGGGGATATGAGTAGACTTTATTATAGTCTAACAAAAGGGAAATATTGAAGTAGACCCCACCTCTCCTTGTTTCAAGCGCATGCCTTTTGAAAAGGTCTTTCATGCTTAAAACTCACGCCACATTTTGGGTAGAATAGGAATTCCATCACCCCACCCACTTGGCAAGCGGGCCATGGGGATAAGGGGGTGATGTGATAGGTAGTTAGTAGGATAGGTAGATAGCTAGTTAGTAGGGCTAGTTAGATTAGCTAATTAGGATTAGTAGTTATTAGAATTTCTTCTTAGCATATTTAGATTTAATTAGTAATGTATCAACCTTTTAGAATAAAGTCTATTTTATATAATGGTTATTTACTTAAAAAGAATCATTCATATTAGTTAGCTAAATAGATTTATTTCTTTATTGTTTTATTTATATTATGTAGATTTGTTTAGATATAGTTTTATGGTGTAGTTAATTATTAGCTTAATAGATTTAGTTTTTTATGCAAAATGTATAGATATGCTAATACGTTAATGGAATTATACTTTTAATTAACTAACCTATTAGAGTAATAGATTCATTAACTTGTTCAGATTTAGTATTGAATCAACACATTAAAATAATAGTGTATATTATCCTATGGTTAAATATTTAAAATGGATCATTAATATTAGTTAGTTTAGGTTATTTCCAGAATTGTGAATTTGGGGATTAGTTAATAGGGGTTCTAGCTTAATGAGTTGATTTGCTTAATTTAATTTAATTTAATTCAATGTATAAGAGGGTTTAGTACATCTTGTCATGGTAGTATATTTAATCCACCTTTTATGATTAGATAACATTTCATGCTAGTTCACATTACCAAGTTTATTGTCGAATATAATTCAGTTATTAATATGGTTAACTCATGAACTAGCAATGTAGACAAATTATTGATTATGTTAAATAAATCACATACGAAAGATATAACCTAGGTACATACACCTTTTAGGTTATTATTATTGGAATGCAATTTGTTAGAAAATTAAATGCATCCTTTCACAATGAAATTGGATAAGATTATAGTAATTATGGGAACCCTATTAAACCAGGAATGTTTAAGGATCATAATGATTTTGAATAGGATTAATAAATTTGATTTCTAGGTCAACCATTAATGGGGTCAATATACCCCTATGTCCTTACAGTACTAAACTGTAGATTTTCTTACCATCTTTCGAGTTGGATTACCGGCTCTGCAATGGCTTTTATCGATAACCCTGACTTAATCTATGACTATACCTTTCAACTTGAGAAGCAAATTCACCATGTTGTCACCTTCCCTCAGTGCTCTTAGTATTATTGTGTCATCATTGTTGATGTTGTTTTATGTCCTAAAATAAAAATAAAAATTTGTGTGTGTCTTTTGCCCTAGTTTTGGGCATGACATGTAGCCTACATGTGTGGTGGGTGCCTTCCCTATTCATTATTACACAACTTGACATTGACATACACAAGTTCCAAATCCTCATCAATTCTATGGTAATCTTCCTACAACCCATCAATTTCCTGATAATTTAGTGAGACACCCACATACGACAGCATGACCGCCACTCTATTTGCACTTTTCCCTATGTGATATATTTTGAAATATTTAGAGGATCTCAAAACATAATTGATCCATTTGATATATTCATTCAAGTTTCACGCTTCTCTTTCTCCCTTAACAATTGCATTTATAATGAATTGTGAGTTCCCATCAAGATGAAGTCGAGAGACATTTAATTTTTTTGCAATAAAAATTACATTGAGAGCAACCTGCACTTCTGCCTCATTGTTGGTTCTAATACATAGATGCTTGGAACCTAATTCCAATACGTTTCCTTTCCAGTTTCTAGCCACAAAGACAACATCCGATAGCTCCAAATTTCTTTTATAAGCTCCATAAAAATTTACTTTTATCCACCCCTACTCTGTAGACTCCCAAAATTCCACTGAGATGCACTTATCTATAGGTTTCACCCAGAATATCCCATTAATAGGCCTAAAATTAATGGATTGCCAATTATTTTGAATCCAACTATCGGCTAGACTAAAAGGGTATTTTGCAAGATTTAGTTATGAGACTGCATTTCTCACCAACTCCGAAATGACAATTTTAAGTCGATGCAAAAAGGATTCAAGTCCTTCATCCTTATCCTAGAAGACATGATAGTTTCTCTCTTTCCATATTTACCAAATAATTATTAAAGGATAGATCTGCGAGATTCTAGAGAAAGTGGAATTCTTCATGGGAATAAAATAAATTTGAAACAATTCAAAAAGTGTACCTAGAAAATGACATTTCCACCCCAATTTCCAACGATACACTTCCAACACAATTAAGTGAAATCATTGTTCAATAGTAAATGGTCCATCAACTCATTAATTCTATTACACAAGACACACCTGAGTGGCCTACTAAAATTAATCTTCATAAACTTGTTCCTAGTTAGTATCTAACCCCATAATTCCAACTATGTAAATGCTCCTACTTTAGGAATATATTGAGAGTTCCAACACAGTGAGCTAAGCAAGTCCTCCCTTCTATTCTCAATTTCTAAAATTTTGTAACTGAATTTAACTGAGTATTCTCCTTTTAAAAATCCACATCACAAAATTTTTTCCTTTTCCCTAGAAAGAAACATAGGATGGGATTGTTTGATCCCTCTAATTATTCTAGTGTTTATATTGTGTGTGTTAATTAGTGTACATGTTACTACAACAAAACACTTCAATAGATCATTATATTAGTGAAAAATTATAAAAAATGAGGGTTTGAAGCTAAACACTAAAACCAATCTATTGCTTCCTATCTAGGAGGAGTTTGAAGAATGCCATAATCATACCCTCAAATTATGCACAAATCAGTGACATATACAACCTAAGAATGGAAGATTTGAATGAAAAGTAATCTAAATGCTCACTAAACATGCATATTAGCTCTAAAAATGAAGATAATAAAAATGCATAATATTAAATATAAGATGCAATATGGATTTACAAGTAATCTAAATAGCATAAAAATGCTTTTCAATTCTAAAATTAAGGGCCATTTGAGCTCAAAAACTCATTCTATTTATAGAAGAAATGAGGAGAGAGAGGGGGGACAAGGGTCATTAATAGAGGTGTAAAAACCACTAATGAGGTGTAAGAGACATTAATAGGCATTGATGAGGCATGGGCTTGAGGAATCTCCATTAATAATGCATTAATGAGAGAAATTAAGAGGCATGGTGAGGGGTGTATGCCCAAGCTTGATAAGGTGGACTTAGAGGGAGCCAAGCTTGAGAAAGTTGACTTTCCCAAGTGGGTTGGATTCCTAATCACAAAATTAGGATTGTGACAACATTAGAAATTGGGTTAAGATAGGATTAAGATTAGGATTAGGCTTAGCATGGGGGGACTAGGTTGGGATGGCTTCGAACCTAGGGTTAAGGTGGTTGAGATAGGTTAGGTTAGGGGTTAAGGGGAATATTAATGAAATTAATTATAATTAATATATTCATTAAAAAATAAGGAAATTAATTATTTAAGGTTTTTATTACTTTAGATAATTAATTAGGACTATAGCCAATTAATTAGATTAATTTTAGGCTAGAAGACAGACTTTTGCAAGTGATAAGATATAATAGGGATTCCATTTAATTCCTTTTAAATTAATTACCTTAGCTAGGTATTGATTTGTATTGAATTGATTAGTTTTGATTGGCTAAGGTGATTAATAAATTTTAGTGATTGAATCACTTAGGAGATTAAATCTGATTTGAATGAATTATGCCAGCCGATTGAAGAGTTGACTGGACATAATTGGGGGTATGATCACACTTAGGGAAAATAGGGTCTATAGTCAGAGCAGACCAAATTAGGGTGGTTATATTTTCCCCTCTTTGAATTGATGTGCGAGCAGCACATTGATTCAAAGAAAATTTTTAATGTTGACTTCAGAAAGATTGAGAATTTTTCTCACGATCGAATGAAATGTCTGATGAGATTAGTCTCGCACTTGATTGAACTAAAATGATAGAATTGACTTTAAAATTGATCGAACAAAGGTCAATAAGAAAAGATCTTAAAGATACCAGTTCTGAACTTGGTTGTCATCCAAAGATTGATAATACTGATTCCAAACTTGGTTATCATCCGAAAGTCAGTATGAAGCTACTAGGAGCTTAATAAGAATATAAGAAAAAGTAGACATAGGATATCCAACTTGTGAGAACCAAAGCCTTCATTCCAACAATTCCAACTTAGTTAAGGAACCGTCATTTCTTTTAGTTTTTTGATAACGGAGTCATTTTTGATGCTATTTTGAGAAAAAAATTGATTAAATATAGTGTGATCATGCCCCCTCAGGATGAAATCAAAGGAAAAAAATAAAATCCCTCTTTGGAAATGATGTATCACTTGCAGGGGTCAGTTAGGTCAAGAAAGAATGGATTAGAAGAAGTGAAGCAAAGAAGGTGTGTTAAGAGTAAACACATGAGAACCAAGTCAATTATGTGAAAATGTGAGTGGTGGGACATATAAAATGATGTCAGACCAAGATTTATGATAAAATGTGCAATGTTGATTATATAGAACTTTGTAAGATGGATTTTCAGAATAGATGGAGAAATTCTGCATTTTCAGGAGTTGTCAGAAAATTTTTACTGTACTGCATACAATGCCTTAGACACCTTCGAGTTGGTTCCCGATTGATCAAAAGGAGAACAAAAATGGAGTTTCAGTTTCTTGGGAGGAGTTTTGGAACCCCTAAATAGCTCAAAAGAGTAATATATATCTCAAAAATCACCATTTTACTATTCATTTTCACTTTTACCCATAGTAAATTCTAGAGCTTTGCAGAGAAGATGGTGGTCCCGATCAGGAAGCATTGTTTCGAGCTCAGTCATCAACATCAATGCCTGACCGAATACACACCGTCGGTAAGTACTCGTAAAACTACCTCGTGAATTTGGTAATTTTCATTTTTTTGCTTTTTGGTAGTTTTTATAGACCTTTGAATTTTGGGTCGAATCCAGGATTCCAGATCACATCCTGTCGAACTCATGTTGCATTCAATTTTTCCTGGATTGCATCCTGTTGTCCCAGATTTTTGCATCACATCCAGTATTTCCTGGATCGTATCTGGTTTGTCCCATTTTGGCTTATTTTAGAATATGAAATTAGGGTTATGTCATACCCTGTCTTTTAGGATCATACCCTATTTTTGGGGTCACATCTGAGATTTCTAGGATCGCACCCAGCATTCTCCATCGCATCCTATTTTTCCAGGATTGCATCTGGGAAAAGAGATCACACCCTATTTTTCCAGGATCGCATCTCATTTTGAGACTTAGAATTTTTGTCAATTGTGAACCGTCTTCTTTCTGTGAAACTTGAATCACTTAACTGGTTATGTTTCTGCATTTTTTTCATAGATAGAACAGTGATTTATCTTTGTTAATTACCATCTTTGTAAAATAGGTCAATTTTGAGGTAGTAGCATTTCAAGGGACATATCCAGGGTGTGTTCTTGCCATGTCTGGAGTACTGAAAAATGATGAGTGGGACATGGTGGCCCATGTAGGATTATGATAACTGATTGATTTACTTGATATTGGGGTAAATCAAGGGTTGTTGACTGCTGTTGCCGAGAGATGGAACTGAGAGCACAACACCTCCATCTCTTGACTGGGGAGATGATAGTCACACCTGAGGACATGTGGCATATACTTTAAGTTCTAGTGATGGGTCACGAGGTATGATTTGAGGTGACTTCTGCCATTGCCATTGGTGCAACTTGTCAGTTCTTCCAGGATGATACTATTGCTCAGAGATACATTTCATGGGATTATATGTGCAATCACTATGATCGTCTATCTATATACTTGGTAGGATTGATTGGTGGCATCTTAATTCTAGATAGAGGATAGCATGGGTTTCTTGTAGGATGGATGGATATGCTTGAGCAGATGGTTGTCTCTAGACAGAGATTTGCATGTGGTAGCTATATTCTGACCCATATGTATCAGGAGCTCCACAAGATTGTTTATCAATATACCTGTAGCATGACTGTAGGGATCTTGATTTTGTAGATCTAGGGCTAGGAGCACATCCCAGTGATATGACCTATTGTATATAGGCAGCAAGCACCTAAGAAACCTTGTGTATATATGTACACAGGTTTGATTCAGAAGCCTCATCTGGGAAAGGTAGAGTACTAGCTGTGTCTTTTTGATGATGACAGATGTAGTATGGTGGCCATACTTTGATTGTGAGGAGTGGGCCTTTGATGGTAGACAGGTTCCTTTTTTCTTCCAGAGTAGGTACCTGATCGGACATACTAGATATGTCATAGAGTATTTCGTACATACCCAGGTATTGAGATAGTTTGGCCATTGATAGGACAAGAGCTAGGATGTGATAGTATATGCTTGGATTCATGATAAGACACCATTATGGGGCACCTAGCTAAGATATGAGACTGCACATTAGGAGATTAGAGATATGGTTGGAGTTGATTGGGATCTTCAGATTGATGTTGTAGATGCAGGCTGTTTAGATGGATATGCAGTAGAGATGCTTCAGTATCCATTTCCATGGTTTACATTTCTGAAGGAGGATATTCCTTGTATAGAGGACCCTATAGATTATGATCCTAATGATCACCCGACCAGAGGTAGAGGAGGAGAAAAGAGAGATAGGGGTGCTAGGGGAGGGTGATATGGAGGTAGAGATGGTAGGTGAGATGGTAGGCACCCTCCTCCAGATGACGGGGATGATGGTGGAGAGGATAGGGGAGGTGGTGTTGTGGGTGGTATGGGAGAGCTGGCTAGTAATAGTGGAGAGGGTCAGCGTACCTGATATATATTTGTTTCTCTTAGGATAGATCTAGGGCCTTTACTTACATGGGAGTAGCAGAGACATCAAAGATAACAGAGACAACAACAACAATAGCCATAGGACAGGTCACAAGATAGGCCTTCAGGGCAGGATTCTGGTAGGGATAGAGATCCTTTATCTCAGTGTGAGCATGAGCGAGATTAGTTCAGGGCTAGGATTACAACATTAGAGTCCAGGCTCAATGCAGTAGATGCCAAGATTAGTGTAGCTGATGCTTTTCTTGCTGATCGAGATACACAGCTGGAGAGGCTTAGATAATAGAGAGACACACAAGCTCAGACTATAGTACACAAGGTGCAGAGAACAACCTATTATTATGCCTTATACCATGCTATAGTGCTAGAGGGGCAGAGATCTATATCATTTTCATGGTTGGAACAACAGTTAGAGGAGGCCATGCCACCTCCAAAAGTTCCATTTGTACCACCACCTCCTGCCCCAGATCAGGGAGAGGCGGGAGTTAGAGTTGATGTTGTACATATTTTTGAGATTATATTATATATATGGATCCTTCTGAGATCATTCTTTAGTATGATGACACTTTATACATGTATATCTAATTCTTCCTGTCATTCTGATACTCTGATACTCTTTGTGTAGATTTATTCCATTTTTTTGATCTATACCATGATTTGACATATATATCTGATGCAACTATTTCTGATTCTGATATGTTTCATGAGTTCTCTTTTCTTTGATATATGTTGATGCACATGTGATTAGATTTATCTTGGTCTCATGATGAGTTTGGTTTTTAGATGATGACATCATTTATGCATTTTGGATTTATCACTGATATAAATGTGCTTCAAATGATACTATGTGAATGTGCAAATGTATGTTTTTGAGTTTTTCTTATGCAAGTAAAAATGTATGGATGCACTTATGATGTAGAAATAAATGTGATGCATAAATACTTTGTTTTTTTTTGTATTTTTTTGCTGTCTCATTTTATGGATGCAAAATGTATGCTATGGATGTGCAACAATATGAATATCAATAATATTGAATTGATGTGATTAACTTGGATTTAGAATAAAATTGAAATCATTTTGAGCTCTAAGTCCTTATGCTTTTGTTTCTTTCAAAAATGAACCATGCAATCTCTAAATGCATCTACATGTAGTCTCTTAGGACTTGTCACTAATTTGTAGATATTGTATCATTTTTATCGTCATTGGGCTCTTGTCGGAACATATACCACCTGATAGTACAACCATCACTAATACCCACTGATATTATGAAAGTATGAATACCATTTTGATTGGATGAAATGTCAGAAATAGACTTAGGCATCAAGGCATATAAGTCAGGATAAAAAATTAGTCACCTTCCTTTTACTATATCAGAATCTGTCTAAGGTAAGATATTGGATCCGCAATGACTTTGAAAATGCATAGCCTTGGGTACATTAACTTTGTATACCTTAGTGAGAACCTAAGTTTTTAGAAAACAGACAAGAAAATGGTTTCAACGTCACCATAGTTTACACATAACAAAGATCAAGATATATGCATTTATCCACTCATGTTGGCAGCTCTTACCATAAACATCCAAGTTAGGTGAAATTTATAGGATCATTTGGAACAATCATCATACACAAAAAATCAAGAAAATGTTATGCCCACCGTCCTTGCGACTCTTTTTCTTTGTGCATACATCATGGAGTAACTTGGAAGACATAACAACTATCAATTGTGAATCAATCAAATAAAATTCATAATTGCTTAGATGCCCCTAGTTAAAACATCATCAGTGAATAAAAGAGTTATAATCAAACCAAGATCAAACTGTGTTTAAGTAGTATTTAAGAAATACTTTTGATTCATCTTTCAAGAATAGTAGAGGTTCATCAATCAAAATTTGGTATCGTAAGTAATATGTATTCAATGTCTGTGTATAATATTGTTCTTGTTTGCAATCCAATGCAGTATTTAGGAATACCTTTTACATGAGTGTAGTGTTTGTGCCATCCTTGTTTCATGAAAGTGACAGTTTGGTGTAAGCATCAAGAAGCATTGTGTCATAAGAAAAGCCATCCTGTGATGACCTAGCAGACACTACCTAACATGCTAGCAAAAGATGCCCCCAGTGCAGAATGACTTGTTCCCTAAAATAGAAATGCAGACAAACCCCAAGCAAGGATATGATATTTGTAAGGAAACAAATTCAACTCTTAGCATAGGTGTAATCATGAAGGCTTAATATCAGCAATGTATTGATAAATAGAGCGTAGAATACAAGTGATGCCTGATTGCTAGGTTTTCACCACTTGTAAATTTTTTTTATTCTTTTTGCTACCAGGATGCTTGTTTTACAAGGTTGTCATCAAGACACTTTTCTCTTTTTCAATTTTTGCTTTTTTGAATGTTTTTGTAGTATTAAGGCGCTTGTTTGCCAGGTTTTCACCAAGGATACCTTTTCTTCAGGACTTTTTCCATTATTTTTGGATTTCTTCAGGATCAATTTTATGATGTTTTTGGTATTTTCTAAGTTTTCCATTGTATAGGCTCTGCTAGCCAAACATTAAGCATAAAACTGCTTCAAATGTAGAGTATTGATAGGATCTAGAAGGAGATCTCCTTCAGGTGTAGCTAGTTGATAAGCTCTAGTCCCAAAAGTAGTAGTGATAACATAAGGTCCCTACCAATTAGGTTCAAACTTTCCATTTTGTTCTCTGTTAGGCTGGTTCTTAGGATTCTCCTTTAGGACAAGATCCCCCACTTGAAATTGTCAAAGTTTGACCTTTTTATTATACCCTTTGGACATTCATGCTTGGTACACTTTTAGGTGATCAAACGTTTGTTGTCTGCACTCATCAAGTAAATCTAAAGAATTCACGCGATCAATGCGGTATTGCTCATCAATAACAAGACCTTGTAACAATATCTATAAAGATGGGATTTCAACCTCAATAGGTAGTACCACCTCAGTGCCATAGACTAGGGAAAATGACATGGCTCTAGTTGGTGTTCTGATGCTTGTTCTGTAGGCCCAAAGTGCTGGATTTAGTTTTAAATGCCAGTCTCTGTCAGACTTACTCATAGTTCTGTGTAGGATCTTGAGAAACTTCTTGTTAGATGCCTCATCCTATCCATTACCATGAGGATAATAGATTGAGGAGCAATGTTGAGTGATGTGGAACTATTCACAAAGGTCATCAATGTCTTGGTTTTTAAATTGGCCCACATTGTCTGTTATAATTGAAGAGGGTATCCCATATCTACAGATAATGTAGTTCAAGATGAACATAGGCTTTGATTAGTGGCATGAATTCGACCCACTTCATGAAATACTCAGTGGCTATAATGATGAAATTGTGTCCACTTGAAGAATTAGGATATATTTGTCCAACTAAGTCAAAGGCCCATTGTTGAAATGGCCAATGTGTTATGAAAGGTATGAGTTCTCTGGCAGGAGCATGGATGAGATTTCCATGTGTTTGGCATTTATAACATGTTTTGGAAAATTGAATAGCATCTTTTTCCATTGTAGGCCAGTAATAGCCTATTCTAAGAAGTTTCTTTGCTAGTGAAAATCTGTTTGAATGTGATCCACATAAACCTTCGTGGACTTCTTTTAATGTGTGGTCTGACTCTTTATGTTCTAAACATCTAAGAAGCATACCGTCGAGACCTCATCTATATAAGTTATTAGTTATGAGAACATAACGTGATGCTATCCTAATCAAGGCTCGCTTTTCATTTCTGGATAGATCATTAGGAATGGTTTGGTCAGTTAGGTAAGCCATGATTTTAGCATACCAAGATTGTTCTTGGGAATTCAAAGCACAAATTACTTGATATTCGGGGGTATAAAAGGCTGGATAGGATAGTTATTCCACCAAGAAGTCATAGAGAAATTGATGCTCCTCCAGTTGTAACATGGATGCCAGTGTAGCCATAGCATCTCTAGCTTTATTCTCTATTTTAGGTATCTATTGGAATGTGATGAAGACAAATTACTTCTTTAGGTCATCTACTAGTTGCTTGTAGGGCATCAACTTCTCATATTTTGTCTGATAATCTCCATTGAATTGATTGTTGATGAGCCAAGAGTCACCGTACACATGTAACTCTACAATTTTCCATTCCATAGAAATTTTAAGACCGTTTACCAATGCTTCATATTCAAAAATGTTATTTGTGCATGGAAACATCAATTTGTAGGACTTGGGTATTTTGTAGCCTTGAGGAGTTATGAATAGAACCCCTGCTCCAGAGTCTTGTTGCATGAAAGACCCATAAAAGTACATCTTCCATGGATATTCAGTTAGATGCATAATTTTTTCATCAGGGAACTCAATTCTTAAAGGTTCATCATCTTGGAGTGGTGAATCAGCTAACTGATCTACGAGGACTTGTCCTTTAATAGCCCTTATGTCCATATATTCAATGTCAAATTCACTCAGAATGAGGACACACTTTTCTAGACGTCCTGTTAATGTTGTTTTGCTTAGGAGGTATTTCAAAGGGTCTATCTTTTCAATGAGCCTTACTGTATGTGATAGCATATAATGTCTCAATTTTTGTGATGTAAAGATGACTGCTAAGCAAGCTTTGTCAATAATGTTGTAATTGAGTTCATAGGAGACTAGTGTTCTACTGATGTAGTAGATTTCTTTTTCTTTCTTAGTTTCATCCTCTTGTGATAGAAATACTCCCAATGATGTGGCTGTAGCTGAAACATATAGAAGTAATAGCTTTCCATGAATGGGTGCCATAAGAATGGGAGGAGTATCCAAGTACTCTTTTAATTCTCTAAAGTTGGCTTCACAATGTTCATCCCATTTGAAGGTGACACCCTTATGTAGCAATTTAGTAAAGGGTTGTGCTTTGTCTGCAAGTTGTGACATAAACCTCATGATTGACTGGAGTCTCCCTTGTAATGTCCTCATTTGACTAATGTTGCGTGGAGGAGTCATTTCTAGTACAACTTTGACTTTTGCTGGGTCTACCTCAATTCCTTTTGCTGAGACATTAAATCCTAGGAGCTTTCCTTATTGGACCCCAAAGGCACATTTATTTGGATTGAGCCTGATTTGAAATTGCTTCATATGATCCAATATCTTTCTTAAGTCATCAATATGAGTATTTATTTATTTTGATTTAGCTAGGGTATCATCTACGTAGTCCTCCATGTTTTTATGCATCATATCATGGAATATAGTGGTCATTGCTCTTTGGTGATGACATGTCACTAATTGAATGTTTGATAATGTTAAGTTGAAAGATAGTGCAGGTCATTAAATCAATTAATAGACTATATTGTCATTGATGTCAACTTGATATCATCTGTATGGTCATGTAAAAAATACCAAAGACTTCAAAGAATGAAAGGAACCAAGGTTATGCTCTCAGTAATACATAAAAGTCAAGTATTCACTAAGTGACAAACAACACCGATGGAGTGCACACCATCAGTCAAAGAAAAGAAGAACATTCATAGTCATACCCGATGATCAGAAGCATAGTGTTTCTTGATGATGAAAAACCACAAAATTCCCAACGAGAAAAGTCAGAAGGTTGCCCGATGAGCTAAAGGCTCAAAGTGCTTGACGACCAAAGATGTAGAGTTGCTTGATGAGAAAAATTCCAATGATTCTCGAAAGATGGAGATCATGAAGCTAACTGGAGTCTCACCAATGGATCAGTCAGTTGTCATCGATGACTAACTAAAGTGTTGACCGATAGAATAGAGAGTTCAGAAAATGACAAAATATCTAGCTGGTAGAGTTAAAAATAGACTTAACTGGTTGTCTACTTTGTTTTATTTGACAAGAGATAAGTGATTGATTTAAAGATGATTTGTACAGTTGACAAGAAGATATCTATGAGAAAAATTAGGAGTTATGCTTTAAATCTAATTGGCTAGATTGTTTATCATGCCAAGAATCAAGAATCAAGAAACAATGAATATTATGTCTATATAAGAGACAAGCTTAATTCATTTACGAATAGGATTAAGGGCAGTGACTAAAAAGAGGATGCTAAAGAGAAACTGATGAAGAACAAATTCATGTAGTGTTGATGAAACAAGCTAAAGGAAGAGCTAAGGAATTCTACAGACACCAATGAACAGTGAGCATAACATCACAAAGCAGAAAGTATGGAGCACAAGGATTGAATTGATAAATTGGTCAGAGAGGTAATGTACTTAAATAGATCTAAAAATCTGCAATTCAAAGTTGCAATATGAACAGGTCATAGTGTTTCAATTTAACCATTAAAGCATCAAGTCTCTTAACCGAGCAGGACTTAATAGTCTTCTATATATTGAGGTACATTTCAAGGAGTACCAAAAAGGTTGATTCATGAAAGTAGCATTGGACTTGCCCGATATCTATTGACAGTCTAAGAAGGAGGCTAATTCAAGGATGGTAGCAATAGATACCCGATACTAAGCGATGAACTCTATGTATAAAATCCTCTAACAAAGTCACACTTAACAATGTGTTTGTTACCTTTAATAGGGTTGGCTCCTAACATGGCTCACTTCAGAAGAGTGAAAACTTGGGGTACCGATCCCAGTGGTTTTTCCCTTAATAGGGTTTCCACGTTAAAATTCATCTGTTATGTGTGTATGATTCATTTCTCTACTGCCTTGCATCTTACATAGCTAACTCTGGATTGATCGGTATACTCTTCTTATTTACTAAGTTTTGGTAAATAGTTATACTGCTTATCGATAATCAATAAAGAATAAGGATTGACAGAGCAAACCGACAGACAGTTAATCATTATTAGTATTTCATGGCATGCATCTTGTAGGGACATAATAATCTGAGATTTATTGATTGGTGGTGAAAAGGATAAATTATTGAGGCCACTAATTCAACCCCCCTCTCAGTTATTACTAACAATTGGTATCAGAGCTTGTGTGCTTAGAAAGAAAGGTTTCAAGACCTAAGTCAATATCACAAGATGAATAGATAAGATGTGTCCAAGTTGAACAAATACAACTTTGCTTCATGGAAAAGTAGGATAAGACTCCACTTATCAAGTATTGGTAATGATGTTACTCAATTCCTAGATACTAAATATGTGTTGCCCACAAGAGTATTAACAGTAGATCAATTGAGAGAGAAGAATGAGCACAACTGCATGGTCACAGAGCTTTCTTCCTCACTCTTTGATGCTGAATTTGAAGATGTCAAAGATTGCAAAACTGCAAAGAAGATGTGGGACAAACTGAAGATTGTACATAGAGGTGATACAAATGTTCTGAGAGCCAAGACAGAAAGCCTTAGAGGAAAGTTTGATGATCTTAGAATGAAAGAAGGAGAAAACATCACACAGTAAAACACAAGAATCAAAGAAGTAGTCAATGCTATACAAGGAGTTTGAGGTACACTTGAAGAGGAGATAGTGGTAAGTAAAATCTTAAGAACCTTACTGCCTGTATATGCTATTAGAGTTTGTACCATTCAAGAAATGAGAGCAGTAGAAAACAATACAATTACTCTTGATAGCTTAATTGGTAGATTGATTTCATTTGAGATGAATAACTTTGATAATAGTGTCTTACCAAACTTAGAGTCTTCATTTAAATCTTCTATAAGAATAAGAAAATCAAGTCATAGACACACATCTAGAAGAGATAGTGAAAGTGAAAGTGAAAGTGAAGAAGAAGATCTAGATGAAATAGAAGCACCTATGGCTAGAAGAATGCAGAGAGGAAAAGGTGAATACAAAGGTAAGTTACCACTTGTATGCTTTAATTGTAAAGATATTGGATGCTTTGCTACAAGATGTCCTAATAGAAGAAAACATGACAGAGTTAATGACAGATCTTTTGAGAAGAAATCTGACAGAGGTGACAACAAATATTACAGAAGTTACCAACAATCAGAAAGAAGAGATAACCAAGACTACAAGGACAAAGGAAAGAAAGCCAGCTACCTAGCTGCTTGCAAAGATGAAGATACTAACACCGAGCCTGATGAAGACATCAAGATGGTGTTTGTGGCTATGAAAGATGATTTAGATGAAGATGAAAGGTATGTAGAATCTACACTCATATCTAAGGTTAGAAAGAATGATATTTGGATTATAGATAGTGGCTACACTCACCACATGACTAGTGGCAAAGACAATTTTAACACTTTTGAGTATTATAATGGTGGTACAGTAAGAATGGGTAATGATACACCTTGTCCAGTTGAAGGTAAAGGAACTATAATGTTGAATAACTTGATTAAATGTGAAAATGCTTATAGGGTAAAATTATTGAATTATAATCTGTTGAGTGTTTCTCAGCTGAATAATTCAGGTCATAGAGTAGCATTTGAGAATAAGAAGGAAAAGATCTTCAATGAATTAGGTAGATTGATTGGTACCAGAAAATAGATAAAAGGTAACTTATTCTATCTAAATGATACTAAAACCACTTGCTTAATGACTAGAAATTAAGACATGTGGTTGTGGCACAAAAGATTGTGTCATGTAAATTTTGACAACATGATTAAAATAAGAAGGAGAAATGTAAGAGGCTTACTGACGATGTCAAAGCCTGACAACATCATGTGCAAGAATTGTCAAAAAGGTAAGATGACAAAGTCTAGTTTCAAAAGTAAAACCCATACATCTGATGATATTCTAGAATTATTCCATACTGATCTATGTGGAACAATGAGGACAAAGAGTTATTATGGAGATAGATATTTTATTCTCTTTGTTGATGATTACTCTAGAATGATGATAGTTATGTTTCAAAAAGACAAATCTGAAGCATTCAAGATGTTTAAATGGTATAAGGTTATGGTAGAGAAACAAAGTGGTAAGGATTTAAAATTATTGAGATAAAATAGAGGAGGAGAGTTTATATCAGATGAATTCACTAACTTCTACAATGAGCATGGTATAAAAGATAGGTTTCTGCACCAAGGACACCGCAACAAAATGGGATTACTGAGAGAAAGAACTGATCCATAGTTGATTGTTCCAGAACACTGATGATAGAGAAAGGCATCACCCAAATCTTCTGGAGGGAAGCTGTCAGTATTTCTCTCTACACATTAAACAGAGTACAATTGAAGAAAGACACAAAGAAGACAACCTATGAGCTATGGTATGGTAAAACACCCAATGTAAGTTACTTCAAAATATTTGGTACTTAATGTTATATCTTAAAGGATGATAGAAATGGAAAGCTTGATGCCAAGAGTGATGAAGGTATCTTTCTAGGGTATTCCACCAAAAGAAAGGCTTATAAACGTCTTATTAAGGCCTCTAAAAAAATTGTTGAAAGTGCAAATGTAAAGATAGATGAATTTGCAGAAAATAATGAGTTGGAAAGCACAAAAGAACTAGAGGACTATAAAAAGTTTGTATACTGTGTAGAACCCAACATTATACCTGAGCAAAAGTGATTAATTCCAGAGCAAAAAAATGTTGTGATCGACAGTCAGGATGCAAATACTGACAGTTAGGGTAATGATCAAAATAATGTGCAAGGTGATGAAGAATAGAATGAAGAACAAAATGATGATCAAAATGATAGACAAAGAGTTATACCTATACTTGCAAGATATATAAGAAGGAACCATCCAGAGATCCAGATCATAGGAGATAAGAAAGATGGTAAAAGAACAAGAAGTAAGTCTTTAAACTCAAGTTGTTTAATTTGTGAGTTTGAGACAAAATCTGTCAATGTTGCACTTGATAATGAAGAATGGATAGGTGCTATGAATGATGAGATTGAGAAGATTGAGAAGAAAAAGACATGGTCACTTGTGCCAAGACTAGATGACAAGAATGTCATCGGCACTAAATGGATATTCAGGAACAAGCTGAATGAGAATGGAGAAGTCACAAGAAAAAAAGCAAGACTAGTATGTAAGTGGTATGCACAAGAAGAAGGTATTGACTATGGAGAGACCTTTGCACCCATTTCTAGGCTAGAAGGTGTAAGAATACTAATTTCTTATGTTACATTCAAAGGATTCAAGGTATATCAAATGGATGTCAAGTTTACATTCCTGAATGGAATACTTGAAGAGGTATACATTGAACAACCAAAAGGGTTTGTAGATCTAGACAAGAGAAACATGGTATGTAGACTTCATAAAATTTTGTATGGATTAAAAAAATCTCCTAGAGCCTGGTATGAATGAATTCATTCCTATCTTATAAGTATTCTATTTGTAAGGACTAGTGAAAACAATAATCTTTATTTAAAGGAAGATACTGATGCTAACACTTTGATTGCTGAAATATTTGTTGATGACATCATATTTGGAGGCAATGATATGCTATGCAAATCATTTTCTAATGAGATGAGAAAAGAGTTTGAGATGTCTATGTTTGGAGAGATCAAGTTCTTTCTTGGTCTACAAATTATGCAACAATGTGAAGGTATCTTCATTACACAGTCCAAATACATTAAAGAGGTCCTGAAAATATTCAAGATGGGAGATTCCAAACCAGTTGGAACACCGATGGCTACTAGATGTAAGTTGACAAAGGAGGACAAGACATCAAAGGTAAATCAGACTTTGTATAGATCAATGATTGGAAAAATCATGTATGTTGTACACACTAGACCACATATTGCACATGTAGTAGAAATTGTTGCTAGATTTTTTGCTAACCCCAGGGAATCACATATGACTGCTGTGAAAAGAATTTTAAGATATCTAAAGAATACCAAGGAATATGGCTTATGGTATAGAAGAGAAGGCAAATTTTAACTTAAGGTGTTTACCGACGTTGATTGGGCTGGAAATCTTGATGACCAGAAGAGCACAATTGGAGGAGCATTCTTAATGGGTGACAGACTTGTCACATGGATTAGCAAAAAGCAAGGATGCATCTCTCAGTCTACTACATAAGTAGAGTATGTTGCTGCTGCTGCAAATTTCTCAAATATAGCATGGATCAAATAGTTATTGGAAGGTATACATATGAAGATCCTAGAACCAGTAATTATCTATTGTGATAACACCAGTGCAATAAACATTTCCAAGACTCTAGTCATGCATGCTAAGACTAAACACATTGCCATCAAGTATCATTATTTGGGAGGACAAGTTCAAGAAAAAGAGGTGATACTTGAGTACGTGCAATCTAAAAAATAATTTGCTAATATCTTCACCAAGCCACTACCCAAGAATACATTTGAGTACTTGAGAAAAAGACTAGGGGTTAAACCCTTGTCTACCCATCAGTAAGATGACTAGAAGGCTACATCAGCCTACATATTATCAAAATATCATTAATATTGATGAAAGAAAAGAGATAGACTTAAAGGCTACATCTATATATAGATAGGTATATATCAGCACCGAGCACCAGAGCATATTGTTGTATTGCTGACGGATAAGGGAAATTCAAGGAATATATTATGGATGGAGAGAAATGATTGTTTGACATTAATGTCAGATATTTGTGAGATATTTGTTTGGAATTGTTGTCAAAGGGAGATAGGTTATCCATATTATCACATCCTTTTGTAAAATGAGAGAGATTATCCATTATCACATTACTCCAATAGGGAGAGATTATATCCTTAGGGAGAGAATTTGTATAGAAAGATTATACAAAGGGAGAGTTGCTGACAAGAGAAAAGACATAAAAAGAGAAGAATAGTCAAAAGAGTGAAATTGACACAAGGAGAGAACACAACACATCAGAAGACAAAGAGCTACAAGAATAAAATCTAAGATAAAACAGAGCTTACCGATGGTCAGACATTTATCGGTTAACAGAACAAAAGATTGGTAGTTTGATGAATCTCAAATATTGTATTTCATATTGTATTAGAAATAGTATAGTGTGATAATATAGTATGTTTCCATCAATAGCAAAGGGAGAGATTGATGACATGTAACTGATTGAATGTTTGATAATGTTAAGTTGAAAGATAATGCAGGTCATTAAATTAGTTAATGGAATATATTGTCATTAATGTCAACTTGATATCATCTATATGATCATGTACAAAATACCAAAGACTTCAAAGAACCAAAGGAACCAAGGTTATGCTCTCAGCAATGCATAAAAGTCAAGTATTCACTAAGTGACAAACAACACCAACGAAGTGCACACCATCGGTCAAAGAAAAGAAGAAAAGTCATAGTGATACCCGAAGATCAGAAGCATAGTGTTTCTCGATGAAGTAAAACCACAGAATGCCCGATGAGAAAAGTCAGAAGGTTTCCTGATGAGCTAAAGACTCAAAGTGCCCAGCGACCAAAGATGCAGAGTTGCCTGATGAGAAAAATTCCAATGATGCCCAATAGACAGAGATCATGAAGCTAATTGGAGTCTCACCAATGGATCAGTTAGTTGTCACCGACGACTAACTAAAGTTTTGACCGACAGAACAGAGAGTTTAGAAAATGAAAAAATATCTAGCTGGCAGAGCTAAAAATAGACTTAATTGGTTGTCTACTTTATTTTATTCAACCAGAGATAAGTGATTTATTTAAAGATGATTTGTACAGTTGGAAAGAAGATATCTATGAGACAAATAAGGAGTTATGCTTTAAATCTAATTGGATGGATTTTTTATCACGCCAAGAATCAGTAATCAAGAAACAATGAATATTATGTCTATATAAGAGACAAGCTTAATTCATTTATGAATGGGATTAAGGGGAATGAATAAAAAGAGGATGCTAAAGAGAAACTGATGAAGAACAACTTCATGCAGTGTTGATCAAACATGATGAAGGAAGAGCTAAGGAATTCTGCAGACACCGACGAACAATGAACACAACATCACAGAGTAGAAAGTATGGAGCACAAGGATTGAATTGATACATTGGTCAGAGAGTTAATGTACTTAAATAGATCTAAAAATATACAATTCAAAGTTGCAATATGAATAGGTAATAGGGTTTCAATTTAACCATTGAAGCATCAAGTCTCTTAGTCGAGCAGGACTTAACAGTCTTCTATATATTGAGGTACATCTCAAGGAGTGCCAAAAAGGTTGATTCATGAAAGTAGCATTGGACTGCCCTGATACCTATTGACAGTCTAAGAAGGAGGCTGATTCAAGGATGGTAGCAATAGATGCCCGATTCAAGGATGGTAGCAATAGATGCCCGATACTAAGTGAAAAAATCTATGTATAAAATCCTCTAACAAGGTCACACTTAATAGTGTGTTTGTAACCTTTAACAGGGTTGGATCCTAACATGGCTCACTTCAAAAGAGTGAAAATTTGGGGTACCGGTCCCAGTGGTTTTTCCCTTAACAGGATTTCCACATTAAAATTCATGTGTTATGTGTGTATGATTTATTTCTTTATTGTCTTGCATCTTACATAGCTAACTCTGGATCGATCAGTATACACTACTTATTTACTGAGTTTTGGTAAATAGTTATGCTACTTATCGGTAATCAAGAAAGAATAATGATTGACAGATAAAACCAAAAGACAGTTAATAATTATTAGTATTTCATGGAAAGCATCTTGTAGGGACATAATAATTTGAGATTTATTGATTGGTGGTTAAAAGGATAAATTATTGAGGCCACTGATTCACCCCCCCTCTCAGTTATTACTAACATTTGGTATGTAGGACCTGCATTCTTTAACCCAAATGGCATAACGTTCCAACAAAAGGTCCCCCATGTGCATGCAAATGTGGTCTTCTCTTGATCTTCAGGAGAAATTTTAATCTGATTATAGGCTAAGAAACCATCCATTAATGAATACATTTGGTAGCCTATTGTGAGGTGTATGATCACATCAATATTAGGTAGTGGAAAATCATCCTTAGGACATGCCTTGTTTAAGTCCTTGAAGTCTGCACAGATCCTAATAGATTTATTTGATTTAGATATTGGGACCACATTAGAGATCCATCCTGCGTAAGCAATGACTCTGATGAATCCAACTTTCAACAATTTTTCTAGCTTGACTTTTACTAGTAATGCAACATGAGGATGCATTTTTTTGAGTTTTTGCTTCACGGGTTTAATCCCAGGAGATATAGATAAATGATGCATTATCAATTCAGGATCCAGCCCAGGCATATCTATGTAAGACCATGCAAAGTTGATCTTTTTCACTTTCAGGAACTTAGTAAATTGTGTCTTCTCCTCACCTGACAAAGATTGTGCTAGGTGAACTATTTGAGGATCTTCAGCTGTGCCCAAGTTAACTAGTTGCATTGGTTCTATTAGAACTGAAGACCTTTCTTGAAAGTGCTCAGGGAGGATATCAAGAATCTCATCTTTTGGCACCTCTAAGAGCTTTTCACCATTAGATATGTCTTTTGTTTTTACTTTTTTAGAATCTGACACTGCCATAATGTGGTTTTCACCGTCAGTTCTCTTTTTCTTTTTATTTTTCAATTTGTGACTGAGAAACTTGATATCCTCCCATGTCATGTTCATGCTCCTTGCATTGGTGGAAGAAGGGTAAGGTTCACAATCATTTAGATAGAAAGCCAAAGAGTTGTCATTAGGAAATTCTAGGATAGGAGTAGGATCCATTTTAGTCCAATCAATTAGTTCTGGGTTTATCAAAGACAAGGAGTCAGATTTTGGGAAGGAAAGCATCGCATTAGCATCAAGACTATTAACTAACATGACATGTTCTGTTAAGAAAATCTCTTCAATGTTTGGATCAATAAGAGTTAGATTGTTATTATCAAATTTGTTATTAGTTATATATGGACCAAACTCTAGTGACTTGTCAGTGGAGTATTGTTCTTCTTCATCTCAATTAGGAGGAGGCTCCTAGCTTGTCACTGCTAAATTTCTTCTAGACCTAGGAGAACACCAGTCTCTTCATCAATGATTGGGGGAAGGAATTCCTCCTCTGCTTCGGGAATATCAATACTGTTAGGAGCAGTGTTAGAATGCTCTCTATGTGCCGATGGAGATATGAACATGTGAATTACATCTATTTAAATGTCCTCCATGGAAAAATATAGATCGTCCCACTCATAATCATGGGATTCTATTATTTTTTCATCAGACCTGTTCAAGAATTCAGCAATAGTTACCTAATGTACTCTACTAGCCACTTGTAGATCAAAGTGTGATAAATCTAGGACATGTGAAACTATGACTAGTTGCCCTTAGTTAGGATGTGAATCCTATTGTCGAGGTGTGTCTTTAGTAGCTATTGTGACCAATGATACTGCTAGATTGTCTTATGTTTTTTCTTCTACCTCTTGAATATGAGTTTGCGCTAATAAAGGCATGCAAAGATCTTGTGGTACTTCAAAGCTTGGTACATAGTGCTCTCCTTGATATTTAGGATTCTCCACACCAACATGTAATGATATTTCATAGGACCACTGTTCTAGTTCTATTTCTTCTGTTTCATCACTCCCTTTGTTAGAAACTGGGCTATCCCTTGAAGAAGGGTCTGCAGATTTATTATTGAAACCTAGCCCTATTTTATCTTTAGTATCCCTAAATTCCATGTTTACAGGTTCAATGAGTCCTTTTCCTTTGTCACCTAAAGGTCCTTTTCCTTTATATCCCATTTTTTTGAGGAGATCATATCCTTTTCCATAATTCTTTGGGGATATTTCCACATGTTTTACCTCAGCTTCCTTTGGTTCTCCCTTGTAAAGCCAGGCCAAGACTGCCTGTTCTTCTGTGTTATCTATAAAAGATGGGGATGCCTTAACCATGCCAATTGCTTTGTGGGTTTCTAGCATTTGAGATACATCATGTGTGAATGATAAGGAAGGTTTTCCATAGGATCTTGGTGATACTGGGAGTTCTATTAATGAAGGGGTCATGTCTAGCTTGTATTCTCCCATACCTGTTTCTTCAAGTTTTAAGGTTTTTCCAAAGCTTTTCATAACAATGTCTTTGGTAGTCTTAGGAGAAATCTCATCCATAGCTTCCTTGTTATGCAGAACCATACTACTTGCCTTAATATTGTTGCAAGTATAATTAGCATCTGCAAGAATTGTCACTTCCACCCCATTATGTGGGAACTTAATACATAGGTGGAAGGTAGACAAAACAACTTGCATTTTGTGAATCCTAGGTCTCCCTAATAGTATGTTGTAAGTCAAGGGTAGATCCAAAACCTGACATATGACATTCCTTTCAACCAGCTCAACTCTGATGGGTAGAACAATAAGACCTTTAGAGGTCTTTCTTCCTCATCACAAGCTTTGATAGTGATTTTGCTTCTAGAATCAATGGTCTATTTTGAGAGACCTAGCTTCCTGATTAGATAAAGGGTAAAAATATTCAATCATGTGCCTCCATCTATCAATACACATCTAACACAGGATTTAGGAATGAGGACTTCAATATGAAGGGGTTGATTATGTGAATTTTCTATATCAAGGTCCTTTGGCACATTTGCGGCATGTAGGGATTGTTCAAGAATTTCCCTATGCACTATGGAGATTTTAAGCAACTCAAAAATAGAAATTTTAGCAGAGGTTCATTGCAATTGATCCACCAGGTTGTATTTGCTACAGGAGTAGTAACTATTTGTTTTGTTGCTGCTGGCTTGGTGATAGTGACAATGGGTCCATTGGAAGTTATTGCTGGTTTTGATGAGGAATTGGGTCCTTTGATCGTGACTTGTGCTTGAATTCGGGTCACAACATTTGATTAGGTAGATGTGTTTTGAACACCTTTGATAGTGAACACAATAATTGATTCAGTTTTAATGTCTAGCCTGTTAACCACATTATCATTTTTAGAGTAGGCGTAGTTCTATTTATTTCCTTTTCCTTTAGATGCTTCCCCTTTCTCGTAGTTAGGGAATGGTTTGTTAAATGCTGTATGATCTTCATTAGTGGTGTGTCCTTCCACTTTGATATTTCCTCCTTCAATAAAGTCTTGGATAACATGTTTGAGTTTAAGATAGTTATTAGTCTTGTGTCCTTTGTTCTTGTGAAAGACACAGTAAGAATTGTCATCCCACCACCTTGGTTTGACTTCTGGCTCCCATGGTTTGGAATATGAGATTATGAGAACTTTTTTGTCTAATAGTGTCTTTAAAATAGTCTCAAGAGGTTATTGTTAGAGTAATCAGTTAGTTTACTTACTCTTTTTCGCTTAAGCTATCTCTTAGGTGCATATAATTAATACTTTATATTAATTATATTGCGCAACCTAGCATTTCTATTTTAGGGTTTGTTCACCTTTATAGGCTGAACTTTGTAATGTTTTTTCATAACTTAGAGAATAATATAGTGACTCTTCTTTTGAGCATCTTTGAGTTTTGCTTTTTCATTTTTGTGCTTCTACTTTGTATCAGGTCATTTGCATGCAGGTGTATTTAGGTTCTATGGATTTGCATGTTTCTCAAATCCTACATGGTATCAAAACCACCCTGTCGCTGCTTGATCGAAGGTCTTTGAAGCCACGATTCGAATACGACAGCCACAACCTTTTTGGAGTTTTTTCTGTCACTTTGAAGGAGGCACCATTTTTTGGAGTCATTTGAGCAAAAATGGACTCTGCCATTGTGTTCAGAAGGCTCGGGAGAGTCGAAAAATATATAAAGTTTGACTATTTTGGCCTCTGTGACCACAGGGAATTTTTTTTGGCCTCCTAGGGCCGTACGGCTCAAAAATTGAGGCAAAAACTCGAAAAAAAAATAAAAAAACATATTTTTTAAATGGTTTGGGTGGGCCACCACTGCGCAGCCCGTGCGCTGCCCTGCGGCCACCGCGCCACCACCCGGGCCCGCCGCCGCCAACCGCGCCCGGCCCGCCCGCCGCCTCCTCCCCGCTAGGCCGCAACCTCCGCCGGCTGCACCACCCGCGGGCCACCTAGTAGTCGCTCGGCCACCACCACCACCGGTAGCACCGCTCTGACAGCCCGGTGACATTCATACGGGCGTCAAATTTAGCCCAGTGATTGTTTTTTCCAGCAAGCTCACTCTTCAGGGTACCTGTCATTTCTTTGCTGATAACTTGGGCATACGGTGTCCCTTTTTGGAAAACAATATATTGTCGAAAAGGTGTTTCCGAGCCCGTCGCAGTGGTGTAGGTCTCATTTCTTGATTTTTCTATTTTTTGCCATTTTTTGTAGTCAAAGGCATACCTTTGTTTGTGCTCCTATTCTGCTTCTGGAAC
>MU224737.1:9286680-9300426 GCA_018584345.1 Thuja plicata
ACTTTGTAATGTTTTTTCATAACTTAGAGAATAATATAGTGACTCTTCTTTTGAGCATCTCTGAGTTCTGCTTTTTCATTTTTGTGCTTCTACTTTGTATCAGGTCATTTGCATGCAGGTGTATTCGAGTTCTGTGGATTTGCATGTTTCTCAAATCCTACAGTTATCGCAAAGGAGTGAATGTTCTTTGAGGCTTGGAAGTCCATAACTGACCTTTGTTATTCTTGCTGTTTACTTTAGGTAAGGAGGTTGTTATCTTGGCATCTTTTCTTTCTTGCATGCTATTTGTTAGATTGAACACCTCGGGTTTAGGATTAATATTGGATGCGTCTACCACTCCATCATTAACAACATTTTTGTTTTTCTTCCACCATGTTGGTGCTATTTCTTGTTTAGGGCATGTCTTGTAAAATTTTGAGGTCCCTATCATTCATGTTATCCAAGGGTTTAAAATCATGGTTAAAAATTATTCTCATGTCTCTGCAAATTCTGTTCTAACCATTGACCTAGTTGAAAATGTTGAAAAACCCTTGTGTCATGTCTCCTAGTTTAATTTTGGTCATAAAAAACCTAAGCGCTGAAATGCCTTCTAATTTCATGTTACCTTTTTCAATTAAGTTATGTCTCTAATGGGTTCATTTTGAGTGGTCATGTTTATTAAAGTTGTTGATCCTAACAACATGGTATTACATTATTCCTTTAATCTAAAGTCCGCTGAGGTTTTAATTAAATTCATTATATACCAGGCACTTCTTTTTTGATATGACAGATCACTTAATGGATTAATCTCCAAGATGCATGACATTTATCGCTTAAGTGATTAATTCTAAGTGTCGCGTGTCCTAGTGGGGCCGGTGGTCATAAAAGTTCTCAGCTAAATAGTGGGCAAGTCATAAAAAAATTGACAGTAGACTTAATCACTTAAAGGCAAAGTGTGCACCATCTAATGGATAAGCAATTAAGCAGTGCTGACATGTGTCAAGGGAAGCAATGTGGGTCCTGTCACAGACAACATAAAGGTGACTAAAGTCTGAAAAGATCTAATGGTGGGATTAATTGCTTATCTCCAAGATGCTCGACATCTATCAGTTAAGATATTAAGTGGTGTTGACATCTGGCAGTTAGTGGACCCGGATATTCAAAGCTAGTGATGATTAAAGTATAGTTAACTTGTTTTTCATCTGACAGTCAACTTAATGGCTGAACTTCAAAGTAATTGAGATCTAACACTTAAGCCATTAAGCAGTGCTGATGCATGTTAGGATGGTGACGTGTAAGGTAAAGCTGGCCACAGGATAAATTTTGGAGAAGTTTAAAAGGAACTGATGGCTCACTTGCTGAATTAGGGAAAAGTTGATCAATATATATCACTTAAGTGATTAAGCCGTGCCAACATGTGTCATAGGTGAGTCTGGCTGAAGTTGTAAGAAGTATGTATAGTGCAGTTATCATGTTAAAGGTACAACATGTCGAAAAGAATCAACAACCGACTTAATTGCTTAGAAGGCAAACCAAACAAGATCTAATGGGTAAGAAATTAAGTCTGAGTGACACATGGCACAAAAGGTGGGTCCTATATAATGCTTAAGTAATGTTAATAAGGTTGCAAGTGTAAAAGAATCTAATGGTTCACTTAATCGCTTAGAGGTAAAATAAATGAAATCTAATGGACAAGAAATTAAGTAGTGTTGACACGTGTCCTAAATAAATAGTTATTTTTGGGAAAATAAGATAGCCATTAGATGAAGAAGATGATGTTTAAGATCTATGGCTTAAATTCAAAGTTGTCAAAGTGAGCTTCAGAGAGCTGTTAAGCTGTAAGTTTGAAGCTAGAAAATCGATTGTAAAACATGTGGCCACTCCAGTCGAATTCAATATGAATGAATGATATGATTGAAGCCGTAAAAGTAGTTGTTTCAGCTTGAAGTCACCATAACTCACCAAAATTATCAAAGAAAAAAAATGGAATTTCAGAGAATTTCAGCTCCCCCTACAGAATTGAAGAATGGGTAATTCTTTTCTGATACAGAAAAATTTAGGTTCCTAGTCAGATTTGCAATTCAAAAGTTTTTCAGAATCATTGTTCAAAATCTAAACTTCATCTCAAAAAAGCCTTAGATTTAAGATGGCCCCTAGAATTGAAATCTCTGGAGAAGTAGATTACCAGAAGAGAAATGTTAGGGAGGATCTATTGCATCAATTAAATGGATCCATGGGCAATGCAACCTAGATCAAGAAAATAGTTCCATCACATCCCCATTTCAAAATAGGAGAAGGCTTGTATGACTCGGGTAGGTGGGCCAAAGATGTTAAAACCAGTCTAAATGGTCTTACACTGTTTAGAACTGCATATAGCCAAAGAAATGCCCCTACCACAGATTGTAAGATATGGGACTTGGATGTAGGAAAGTTGATAGTACACAGGGTATTCATGGATACAGATTTGTTCACTATGATTGCCAACACTTATGAAAAAGTATCTAGGGTTGTCAGGGATACAAAGGGAAATGTGCTGTTGACCGTCTCAGCTGATGAAATCAAAAGATTTTCAAGTTGAATGATACTTCAATGCAAATGGATGATATTGACTTTGAATAATTTAAGGAAGTATACCAAACCCAGAGGGAGTATTACAGAAATGAAGCTTTGAAAGGATACTTTAACAAGATAGGGGACTTGATTGTAGTAGGGCCTAACACACCAGAGCCGTTCAAATTGGATTATTTCATTGGCAAGGCCAAGAAAATGTATGGTGCCCTGTGCCAGGTTCTAGGAGAAGATGAAGAAGTAAAAATGTATGTCCATATAATGCTCATGGGGGTTCAGATTCTACATCCCCACCTATCAGTAGTTTTTGACTTTGCATCTTACATTGCCCAACAAATGCATGAGGCTTTGGCAGGTATCCAAGATAGTAATATACTTAAGCCAATGGGATGGTATTCCCTTATGATGCATATGTTTTTATTTAATAATGCTGACTTCTTTGAGGAAGAGATGAACCTAACTAAGTTCCAAGGTGATGAGGACTTGCCTGTTCAGATGTGGAGTGCTGATCTATCATGGGACAGAAAAGAAGCTAGTTATGTATACTTTGACAGAGTTTTTTCTACTAGGCTCAGGTCATTGTTGTGCAATCAGAATGCCAGGATCCATAAAAACATGATGAGGTTGCTAAGACCCATAGAGTTTGCCCCAGAGATAAAGATTTCCCATAATTGGGGAGATTTGATTTTATACCCTGTTTCTACAGTGATTAGGGTTTATGGATTCAGGGGAATCCCCAATATTTTGCCTTATAGAGTACCTTTGAAGATTGGAATTGTAGAGGTTTTAAGGCAGTTGGGTGGACTACAGGAGGAAGCCCTAACCAAAAAAATGAAGGGAAGCATTTTCTCTACTCTCACAAGAGCCCATCATTTCATCATAGTAAAGGGTGGGTGGGCACAGTTTGACAAGTATTTTGAACCTTACCACTTAGCAACATCTGTGTCCATATGTGCAGATAATGAGGATTTTATAATGGGTATGTTTAGGAAATGAACTAAGTTCTTAACTTTAGAACACCAGTTAAATTTGCCTGAGGATATTGTCAGAAATGTTTTTGATCTTGGTGACTAGGAGGTCAGGAAAGAGAAATGTCTGGTGTACAAGAATTATTTGAACTCTGTACACAATTTTGATAAATTCTATGACCCTTTGAAGGAATTTTTCCCTTGGGCCAAGAAAATTGAGTCCCTGATGAATTTATTTAAGGGAATAATGTAGACCCTCAGTGAGAAGAGATAGAGGATAATGGAAGCTGAGACAGAAAAGGCTCATGCTATTTTGAGAAAACTTTCACAAGGAAGGGTAGTCCCACCAGGGAACTATGTGGTGTATAAGAGGAGAGGGTATACTACTATTATGCCCAAAGTTGACAAACCCTCTGAGCATAAAGGAAAGAGGTCAGTAAATACTAGTTCCCAAGAAATTCCCTCTCCCAAAAAAAAAATGTGGAGGAAAAAGAGAAAGAGAGTGAGTTGTACTCTCCCTCCCAGTCTCCTATGCATTTTGATGACCAAGCCATTGCTGAGAAATTGGTTCAAATGAGGAACACTGGAAAAGTTTTTGTTACTACCAAAGAATTACAAGAAGGGATGCTAGAGGCACCCAAACATACAACTGCTGACCTTACAGTGGTAGAATTCACAGGTAAAGAACTAGATCCCATGACTAAGTAGGCCAGTGATGAGTTCTTGTCAGATGACAACTTTGTCAAGACTAGGGAATTCATTTAGTTTTTATGGAGAATTCACATTGATGAGTTCAATAATAAATGCCAAAGGTTGTAGGAAGATCAACAAAATTATACTAAAGAAGACATAGAAAAGGAGGTCAAACAGGAGCTAGTGTCTAGATTTGACAAAATCACCCCTTAAGAGGGTAGAGAATTGGTCAAGAAATAGGGAGTCCTCATTCTAACTCAGTGGGAATTAGGTAATGCGGTAGTCTTTGATGCTGTCAAAAAAGAGGAAAAACCACTAAGCACTGCTGGGACATCAATTGGTGCCCAGTTTAGTGAAAATCATGCAGCCTTAGCAATCTGGGCTTTGAAGAAAAAGGAAAGAAGAAGAGTGAAAGAAGATGATAAAATTGAGGATGCAGGAAGCCTCATTGTTAAAAGAGTTTCTGATACCTCAGGTACTGAGGTAGAAAACCTTGTCCTTCAAATAGCTAACCTAAGATTTAGGGTGGCTGAAAAGGAGAAAGAGGCTTATAATAGCCTAAATAAAAAATATGCATTTGTCTTGAAGGCATATAATGATGAAAGGGTTAAATCCCTACAAAAGGATAATAGGATAGAAGTTCTAGAAGGGAGGTAGATAATTCAATTAATGCCCCAAGTGATAATTGCTCAGGGACCTCACCAACCCTCATCATCCAGTCTGTTTGTGACTTACCCCCATCCCCTGCACCAGTGAGCCCTACTATACAAGCAATCATTGATGCTAAGAAAGTAGAATTAGAGGCTGAAAAGAATAGGTTGATTGTTGAAAGATCAAGGTTGGAAGAAGAGGACAAAAATGATCTTGAAGAATCCCTTGCATATAAAGAAGTTGAAGAGTTAGTGAAGCAGAGGTGTTTTGACAAGATATACTTTAACCTAAAGAGGTGTGCTGGTGAAGTTAACCTTGCTAATCTTTATTTGATGGGAAAGAAGATTGCTAGCATAATCAGCAAGCATGATGAGGGTAAGGAGCATTGGGGCTTAATAATTGATATCTGGAAAGGGAAGAAAGCCCATGTAAAGTCTTTCTACTCCATCTCAAAGGAACAAAATAATATTGACTTCATTTTGACAAGAACCTACAAATGCCTTAAGTTCTTTCTACTCCATCTCAAAGGAACAAAATAATATTGACTTCATTTTGACAAGAACCTACAAATGACTTAAGTTGATGACTGACCTAGACATCAAGAAAAATATGGTTATCAAAAGGATAGAAACCTTGAGAGTAGTATTCTCTACAGATAGGTATGAAATGTTCCCTAACATGTTCAAGAAAGATGGAGACATAAAGAATGAAGCCCTATGGCTAAGGCAATTGAGTGAAACACTAACCAACAGGACAAACAATATTGTTACATTGGGAAACACAAGTTGATTTGTGTTAATCATTTACATTCTCAACAAGGCTAGGGCATTTTTTGAATCTTGGGGATCAGAGATTAAGAAGACTAGTGTTGATTGGGAACAGTTCAATAGCCAAAAGGGTGAGGTTCTTAGCTTCATTTGGCCGAATGATGAGGTGTTTACCACCTAGGTAAGTAAATATGGTATGGTCACCCCATTAATAGAAAGTACTAATGTAGGAGTGACAACAAGAACTAGTGATGCCTAGCAGTTTGAATGAAGGCAAGTACAGGTTTCCACATCAACGAAGATGACAAATCCCAGATGACAAGGACCCAAAAAATTCAAGGCAGTTGCAAGAAATCAAGCAGTCATGAGACAAAGGACTATATAAATTGTAACAAAGAACTGTTATTCTCTCCGCCTATTTTTTTTTTGTATTATCTGTGAAGTGTAAATTTTGTCCTATAGCCTAGTCATCCAAAGCTTGTTGCATCCTTATTTTTCAAAAGGATTCCAAGATGACTAAGGCTATCTATAAGTAGCAAGTTGTATTGTATGGATAAAGGATGGTAATATAAAAATTGCAAAGCAGGCTTTTGAATTAAGGTCTAGTTCTTCAAGTCTACAGTCAATCTAAATGTATTGAAATCAGAAAGTTATTAATAAAAATACAATGGAATTTCCAAGATCAAATTGTTGATGTCTTCTTGCATTTTATTCAGCTTTGGTATGTTTGATATGTAAGGCATGTTAAATGTATCAGCTGTAAGGTAACTATGTTGCTATTTGTAAGTAGTTATCAAGGATGGTTTAAATCTTACAGATAGTTCCATGGGGTTAGGGTTTGTGAAAGAATTTGATACAAGGATATGAGAGTGAGAGGATAATTTGTAAGGCATATTATTTGAGATCTTGTTGTACTTAGATTAATTACCTTTAATGAATGTATGTTTTCATAGTGACTCTATGGCCCAATGGATTAGGCACTGGTCAAGTTCTGAATAGTAGTATTATCATCAATTAATCAAACATTGAAAATCATTACTTACTATTATCAAAATATGTGGATGTCTAGCTAATTGTATTGAGAAATGCAATTCATCTTAATGATTCCTTAGAGAGAGAATCAATAGGTTAATCTTCCTAGTTCCAAGAACTTAAAAAGAAGAAGGATCATGAATCCTTGATCCACTGCTAGATTCTAAGTCATTTACTGAATCTGTAGATAGGTACACCCACCTGAGTTTGTGGAGCTCAAAGTGAAGAAGGATTATATCCTTGTTAATTATCCTTGTTCATGTATGAATCTAAATTGGGAATTGAGGGTCAAGGATTTAATGCTATTTTAATTGATTCTACAAGAAAAAGTGCTAACAAATTGGCGACTCCGCTGGGGATTCTTGTGATGTTCTAAGAGTCATGTTCATGAAAGAGTTTGTCCTTGCAATATTGAGAATTAGTTTGTTTTTCCTCATAATCATTAAAGCAAGTTTGTTCTACTTATCTATTGTAGCACACTGTTTGAATGTCTTGATCCTGAAAATGATATAGATCTTGTCTCAGATGGAATAATTGGTAATTGTAAAGCCTCTAATCTAGTCCCTTGTTTTTTTTCAAGAGAAAATCCATCGGGTGGAAAATATTTGTAGTAATACGGGTAGTGAAGAATCATTTTCTTGAAGTTACCAGGTGAGGAATTATCAAGAAACTTTGTTTTCAAGTCTCATTTTGACTTATTTCTATAAAAGGAAACCTGAGTTAGGAAAAGGCACTTGATCTTTATATATATTTGTGCTTTGAAAAGAGGTGGTGACTCTGACCTCTATGTACTCCAGTGTTGCACATTAAATATATTGAAATATTTGTCTGTTCTATAAGATGAGATGACAAAGAAATACCAAATCATACTTCAAAATAAATCTTGAAAAGGATGTTGGAGAGGAGCTTCATACACCTCAAAGGAAATAGTGGTCCAAAAGAGGTACCTCCAAGCATGAATCCCAACATACCTCCAAGGGAAGGATGGAGACTCCCATTCCTGAAAGAAAATTATCTTCATCTAAAGATGCAGGATCCATAGGGCCAATTGATGCTTATAGAGCTGATGCCAATTTTGATCCCTTTAGGGATGGAGAAAATGATGACATAGGTTTCTTTCTAGCAGAAGAAAATCTTGCTCCACAAAAAGAGACCTCTATTGCTGAAACAACTTCATATGAGTCTGATAAATTGCAAGATGAAATTATGGTTTTAAGAAAAAAAAAGAAAGAACAAGAAAAGGAAATAGCTGAAGAAGAAAAGAAACATGGACAAAAGATATATGACTTGCTAATGGAAAGAGAAGAGCTCTTAGCTGAGACTAGAAGGAATGATCTTAAGGCTAAAAGCTTGAGTCAAGAAGTTAAGGGTTTAAATCTAGAATTTTTTGGTAACCTTGATGATTTAAGGAACAAAGCCCCAAATAAAATTTTGAATCCTGACAGGGATGAATTTGAGAAGGAAGGGCCTGTCATCAGACAACAAAACCCATATGAGATTGAGCATGATGCAAAGCTCAAGACAAATAGGAAAGAGGTTCCTAACAAAGGAAAACAAAAGGCTATTTGGTGTGACTATAGAGGAGCCTAAGAAAAACTTGACCATCCCTATAGAAGCTTCCCAAGTTGGTCTTGAATTGGATCAGCTAGAAAAACCAAAGATGACTTGGCCAAGCAACTGGAGAAGTTAGAATTAGAAGTTTCTGCAATAGACATGAGAATGAAAATAGCTTTTCTACATGCTACTATTAACACTTTTGCAAGAAAATCTATGCCAGTTAATCATGTAACACAGCCACAAAAGCCATCTGTTGGCCCAATCCCAATTAATCAAGGGGGTGATCCCAAGGTGCAATTGTAAGGTTTGAATTTAAATGTTAATAACTCTAGCCCAAATTCAAGTGCTCAGCCTTGTGGTCCTGGCCCAAGCATTCAAGTTACCAATCCTAAGCATAATGTTCCCCCACCCGTTAAAAACTAAGGAGGAGCTACTGGACCAAGTGGTGACAATGTGCATGGAAATTTCCAAAGAAGGCCTATCCACATGAACATATATAGATCTCTTTTCTTTGAAGGCATTCCTGGTCACCCTAATGTGATCCCCAATGAGGTAAGAGATAAAATCCCCAAGTTCACTAAAAATAATGTGGTTACTTGTGAAGAGCATCTAAAAGATTTTAGTGATAAGATAACTAACTTTGAGATTGAAAATGAAGATGTTATTATGAATCTTTTTGTCCAGTCATTAATAGAAGATGCTAGGGATTGGTTCAAAATTTTGCCTAATGATAGCATTGCCTCTTGGGATGGATTTGTAAAGTCTTTTAGGGAATAGTATAGAGAGCATATTAATTCTGGATACATGTTAAATGAATTCAATAACATTAAGAAGTTCCCAAATGAGAGTATGGCTGATTTTAATAGTAGATTCCAAAAGGCCATGAACAAACTATTCCAAGTCTTAAGATTAGATGAGGAAGTATGTCTTACCACTTATATTAATGTTGTTGATGGAAAAATGTCTTATCTTCTCAGAGATAAGAACCTGACTACCTTGAGGGATGCTTATAAAATAGCCATTGACATTGAGAGTTATAAGAGAGCCTAAGGGAAATTGGGGAAGAGGGAAGACAATAAACTTTGGAAAGAGAAGGGACCAACCATTAAAAGTGTCAAAGAAGATGACACAGTAGATAAACTGGTGAGTGCAGTAAAAGACCTTGCTGCCAAAATGGATAAAAATGATAGAGGAGGATACCGTGATAATAAATACACTAACCAAAGATTTGACAAATAGCCTAACTTGAGAGATTACCCTTACAAGACAAATTGGAATAATGGCAAACCAGTCCCTAATGGACAAGATAACCCAAAGGCCAAGGAAACCCCAGATCTCCTAAAAAGGAATAGTGCCAACTATGTTGAGAACACTCCTTGGTGTGATGCTTGCAATATGCGACACTCTTTCTATCAATGTGTAGTAGCCCAGGCCATGTTTGATCAAATAGAAGAGAGAGAACAAGAAGGCCCTGCTATCAATATGTTTACAGTGAAGAAACCATACCCATGGCTCTCTGAAACTGGATCATTTTCTAATAGTTTGTCTAAAAAGGATAAATATTGTTCTGAACATCAATTAAAAAATCCACCCTATCAAAATGATCAGGATGAAAATGTTTCACATGCAACTATAAATACGGTGGGGAATGATAACTCACAGTCTCATTTTAGAATTCCCACTGATGAAGAAAATAGGTCCTTGACTATTGCAACAATTAACCAAGCAAGAAATGCATACAATTTGAGAAATAGAACAATGCAACTAGTTCAAGGAAAAACCACCCCTGTTTATATCAAAAAGGGTTCTCCTCGAGTTACTGAGGACTTCAATGTCAAGCAAAATAAAGATGAAAACCATGAAAAATAAGTAGGGCCTTCTTCTGGTCATGCTGGAGGGGAAGAAGCAATAGAGGAATTAACACCCAATGATAAATCCAAGAAAGTGAAAAGGATAAATGATATGTCCTCCAAATTGCCCCTTTTTGACATGAAACATGCTCTGACCCAAATGAAAGTCTCAGTTCCCCTCATGGAAATGCTAAAAAAAAGGGAGCACAAGGAAGTTTCTCTGGCACTTTTAAAAGGGATAGATGATGTATCTATTCCCAACCAAGAAGAAATACCCTTGACATCAGCTGATACTAGAAAAGATAGCCCACTGGTGAAAGGGAAAGAAAAAAGAAAAGAATTTTCCAATATATGTATTGGAAACATAATCACTCAAGAACTATTATCTGTTGACTTGTTCTATGTCACCTTAATGGTTAATATTTTCTTGGTAAAAAATTGCATGATTGATTCTGGAGCTGCAGCAAATGTGATGTCTTATCATGTGATGAAGAAATTGGGCCTCCTGGTCACTACATCTACTGGAAGGTTTTATGCTATGGACAATAGGGAAGTTCTTGTGATAGGAACATTGAAAGACATTGAGGTAAAAATTGCTGCTTTCCCTGAAGAAACTTACAGAATGGATATAGTGGTAGTAGACACTAAACCATATTATGGTATGCTTCTGTCAAGGCAATGGGCAGCAGCAATAGGTGGAAAAATGCAGTTAGATTTGTCCTATGCAAATATCCCTGTGAATGGACATGAGGTCAAGTTGTACAGGGAACCCCGATCATCTGTCATGGTGGAGATGGCTCCACTTGACCAATTGAATTTTTGTGTGAATTTTGATATGGAAAATTTTATTGTTGAAGAAGTTAAGCCACAATTAAATAACACTGACCCAATTGTGGATGAATTGTTGTTGCAAAAAAATGGGCTATGACAAATGTACTTTGATGGAGGATGCTCAAAGGAAGGATCTGGAGTAGGATTTTTGTTTATTTCCCCACCAGGTATTGTAATACCCACTCATGTTTTGATTTTTAGTTTGTGATGCCATACTCTTTTAGGCAGTGGTTTTAGTTGATTGGCCGAATTCTTTTAGGCTACTTTCATGAGAGATATTATTCTTTTAGTTGATGGTGATTATCGATTATGATGCTATGGTTATTATCATGATGTGATGATTTATGTTTTGATTATGTGGTACTTACCCCATACTTGCATGTGTACGATTATCATGTTTATGTATCTGTTTGCATGTTGTTGTGGTAGAGGACAGAGACATAGTTACTTGCTTTGGCGAGATCCACATGTTTGACCGATCCCTATCATTGTTTGTGATATTATATTATGTATGTACATGCGTGTTCTTTTGATGACAGGATTGTAGGTATAGGGCATCATCTTCCCTAAATTGGCAGGAGTGAGTGTGCCCATAAATATTCATCTCAATGGTAAAGAGGGGAGGTAACATACAGATCCAAAACCCTAACCTAAGCCTAATCATCCTAATGTTGGATGAGTTTCAGTATGACTACCCTATCCAGCTTTGTCTAGGTTGACAAAATTCGAATACCCTCTCTCCTGAGTATGTGTGTGTGTGTGTTTTGTTTGATTATGCTTTCAGGCGATTCTTGGATTATTGAGTGATTTTCCATTTTCTATGATTTAATGGATTATAGTTGAATTAATTATTTAATTATATCCTAAGTTTATTTTAAATAATTAATTAAATTGAAATATTTGAATATTTTGTTTTAATTAAATATTTAATTGAAAACTATAGTAAATGTGCTTATATGATTAATTAAATAATTAAATATTTGGTTGCATGCATTATTGTGACATAAACATTTAATCTATTTAATTAAATATTTTATTAATTACATGTGCATGAATGTGTTGAAAAAGTATTTTCAAATTTAAATATCTTAACTTGAAATTAGGAGTCAAAGTTGAGTTGTGGCAATAAAGTATATTTTATTTATTTAATTTAGATTTACTTTTAATTTTCAAGTTGAGTCTTTTTAGGGATTGACTTGGGAGTTGTCATCAAGCTTTGCATGTTTAGGGGAATTTGAATCTCTTTAGGGGGAATTGGTCATTCATTCTCACATAATAGGTTTTTGGATTTGGAGAGCTCTTGGATTTGGGGATTTTTGAAGGATTGTGGATTGTTGTGGTTTCTTGTTGCTTTGAAGATTTTGGATTTTTTCTTTCTTGTGTGTGTGCTCGGATCTTCGTGGTTTTTAGATCTATGGTCGAATTGTGCTTGAAGGGTCTCAAATTTGCTTCCATCTTTAAATCCACATTCCTCCATTTCTAGCATTGGAATCAAGGTAGGTTTTGTTTGCTATGTATGGTTTCAATTTTGTAAAAATCTGAGGTTTCCTATGTTGAGTGGATGCATGTTCGTTATTTTGGCATTTAAATGGTTTATTATTGTTTCTATATTTTTGGGTGTTTAATAAAACCCTAGATCTATCATTTTCATGTTTTTATATTTCTTAGCATAGTATCGTTATGCTATTGAAATTTCGTGAATAGATCCCTTCTAGAACTCCTGGAAATCAAAAAATCAATCCTGCCTATAGTCCTAACTATAGGAAAAAAAAAAAAATATTTAGCCCCTATGTATTTGCATTGGAAAAATTAAATAAGTTGGAAAAAATCAACTCACTGGAAAAGCATAGACTGGTGTAAAAAAAAAAAACAAAAAAAACCCAGTAGATGAAAATAGCTAAAGACAAAATAATAAAATCCTTTGTCCCTTTGAATTTTCCATTTTCGGATTTGTGAGATAAAAAAAAATTTAAATTGACTTTATTTAAAAGGGGGAAAATGTAGCAGTAAATTTTCATTTAAAAAAAAATATTTTTTTAAATAAAATTAGATTTTAATAACACAGGGAGAAGGTGGGACCCCAACCCCACCAACCCCAAGGGCCTGCGCCACCTTCCAAGGTGGGCGGCCGTGTCCTTGGTCCCCAAATGGGGTAGTGCGCGCTATAAGGCGCAGGGGGGGTACCCATGGGCCACTCCCACCACATGTGCTAAGAGCGCTGGGGAGTGTGCCGCACGGGCCCCCATGATTATATGATTTGTTTTTATAATTTTTTAAAAAAAAATTATTTAATGCATTTTTTTTAATTAATTAATTTTTTTAATTTAATTAAAAATTATTTAATTCAGTTTTTTTATTATTCACTTATTTATTATTAATGGTATTTTTAATATTGATTTTTAATAAATAGTTAATGTTAGTAAATGATTTAATCTTATGTTATTTTCTTTAATTCTGAATTTATATGTATATGAATATTCAGTTAATGTTTTATTTTAATTTCTTTTAATTAAAACATGTAATTAATTTTTAATTGTTATAGGGTTATTGTTTTTAATTAATACATGATTATTAATTTTAATTAATATAGAGGTATTGATTTCAATTAATAGATTTTTCATTATTAATTACATTGTTTTAATGGATACGAATCCCTTGATTAATTTGTATTAGGGAATATCACTGAATGGCTAATATATATAGTGAAGTTAATTTTTAATCAATTAAATTTACATTTTATTAAAGTCATGATGTAATTAAAGTACGCTCCTGGTTAGATTGATTCAACTAATGTAATAGTTATGTTAATTAGTCCATTTAGATGCTAGGGGTATTTTGAATGGGTTAAAT
>MU224737.1:9317938-9426867 GCA_018584345.1 Thuja plicata
ATGAATATTCAGTTAATGTTTTATTTTAATTTCTTTTAATTAAAACATGTAATTAATTTTTAATTGTTATAGGGTTATTGTTTTTAATTAATACATGATTATTAATTTTAATTAATATAGAGGTATTAATTTCAATTAATAGATTTTTCATTATTAATTACATTGTTTTAATGGATACGAATCCCTTGATTAATTTGTATTAGGGAATATCACTGAATGACTAATATATATAGTGAAGTTAATTTTTAATCAATTAAATTTACATTTTATTAAAGTCGTGATGTAATTAAAGTACACTCCTGGTTAGATTGATTCAACTAATGTAATAGTTATGTTAATTAGTCCATTTAGATGCTAGGGGTATTTTGAATGGGTTAAATTTTGATGACGTTTATTGTGTTGGATTTAATCGTAAAACTGGATTTAATAGTGGATGAAATAAGTTTAATTTATGCACATGGATTATTTAAATAGATGAAACTGTTATCCATGTATGCTCATTTTTTAGTCCTTTAGGACATTTTTGTTTCTTTGCATTCGTATGGATCTCTTGTGCTTAAGTGCATTACTATGGGGGCATTAGATGACCTAGGATGTATACAGAGGCTGGGGGAGTGTTTATATTTCTGTTACTTCATGGCATGTGTGTTATCAAGTTATTACCCTATACTGACCATGTGACCCTCTCGATTCTGTTATCTGTTTGTGTACCTATGTGACCGTTCCTGATTGTGTGGGATATTAGATTTGGGGTACACTAGGGTTTTGACCTATGCTAGATCTATTAGGATCTTTGAGCCTAGGGTAGGTTACCTAGGTGTGTAGTAGGGGGTGACTTGCAATAAGTTCCGTGTTTTTAAGAGACTACTGGATTGCTTATTGTGGAGTTTAATTAATAAGTGATAACTAAAGACATATTTAGAGATATTAAAATGGATTAATAAGATGTGTCCTCACCCATGCTTGAGTGCTAGCATAGACTAAGATGGGGATGAGAAGATGTTATTTTCCCTGTGAGGTACCTAACATAGTTAGTGGCCTTGTCAGTTTGAGAGGTCATTAGCTCCATGTATGGTCACTTAAGTTCCATAATCCATTGGATTACTAGGATGAGACTTAAGGGTTAGACTACATGATGACACCTTCCTTTACAAAATCTAGATTTCCTACATTGTCAGTTTCCTCTGGATTAGTGAGTCTTACCTTTTATGATGATTAGTACACCAAACTAGAGAGCTATCAAGTTCCCTTGCTTAGTGATTATTCTTTCTTGGTTTTGGATATCCGATTGGGATCTGTTATTACCTCCTCAACATGGTGGGGTGGACCTTTGTGGTTCCACACAGATGGATGGTAGTGATTCTTTATCTATTGAGGTTCGAGGTCATTGTACCAGGTGCTTGATGGTTCTTGCAGATGAGCTCTTTATGTTCTTTCATCATTATTATGTAATCTCATTATTGTAAATCTTGTATTAGAGTATCGCATGTGATACCTAATCTAGAAATTGTAATATTAAGTAGATTAGAGTGATTACTACATACCCTGTGACATGTGCAGTGGATCTGAGTTTATGGTGGTTTCATGGTTATCCATGAGGATTGTAATTATGGTAAGGTAAGTTATATTTGATTTATCTATTTGAATGGAATCTTTTGTTATATTGTTAGTTGTGTTTTGATTTGAGTAATTCAATGTCATGGAACCCTTGAGTCGTGTAATCTATGTGAGTGTAAGACATGTGAATAAATGGTAATTGCTTCCGCATGAATGTGTGTCTCTTTATGTTAACTTAAAAAAAATTATTCAGCACTCATATTATCATGTTCTAGGTTAATCTCTCTTGGGTTCCCTGGCGGGGCGTTACAGGTATCACATTCAAATACTCTTTCTTGCTGACTTTCCAATGCACAAACAATACTGCCAAGTATGAAGCCTTGATCTTGGGAATGGATATTGCTATCAAGAATGGTATTAAGTGTCTAAAAGTTCATAGAGATTCCTAGTTAATTATATCTCAGATTAGGGAGCATTATGTTGCTAAAGATGACAGACTAAAATATTACAAGTATGCTGTCTAGGATAGGATAAAATTCTTTGATGCTTTCAATATCTTATGGGTAGAGAGATCCAATAACATAATGACAGATTTCTTGGAAAATGTTTTCCTAAAAAATAATGATGCTACTCTTACTGGTATGTCTGTGTTTGAAATTAAAAGTAGGCCTGTAGTTCCTCACAATATTCATAATTGGAAAGTATTTGAGGATGATGATGATATCCTCAGGTTTATCCAGTGTGTGGATCAATATGATGGTCAGAAGATTGATTATGATTCTCTAATATCAGTTGTGGATAATAAGGAGTATATCTTTGATCAAGAAGTCATCCAATTGGATACTAATCACATTCCCAAAGGGTTGGTTGAATTGGAAGGCCTGTTCAACATAAATGACAATTATATGACTCAGAAGTCCAATGCCAAAGTGGGAGAGTTAGAGGAAGTTAATTTGGGATCTGAAACATCTCCCCAATTAGTTTACATTGGTAAGAAATTGGACAACAATGTGAGACAAAATTTGATAAAATTGCTGAAGAAATATAAACATGTATTTGCATGGTCATATGAGGATTTGAAAGCCTATAGAAATGACCTATTTCAGCATGATATCCCTTTGAAAGAAAGTATTAAACCATTCAGACAAAAACAAAGGCCCATTAATCCCTTACTGGCAACCAAAATGCAGGTAGAATTGATGAAACTAAGAGATGAAGGTATAATTAAGCCAATAAGACATTCATCATGGCTCTCTAACTTAGTCCCAGTAAGAAAGAAAAATGGGGACATAAGGTTGTGTGTTTATTTCAAAAATTTGAATGTAGCCTCATTGAAGGATAACTATGGACTTGGAGGATATGTTGCATAAAGTCACTGGGTGTGATTTGTTGTCTATAATGGATGGATTCTCAGGGTACAATCAAGTGCTGGTTAAAGAATTTGAGCAATTCAAAACAACATTTACTACCCCTTGGGGCACTTATGTGTATGCTCATATGCCATTTGGGTTGAAAAATGCTGGTGCAAATTTTCAAAGGGCTATAGATGTAGCCTTCAAAGACCTTATAGATGTTTTGATGGTAGTGTACCAAGAAGATTTGATAGCTTTCTCAAAAAGAGAAGAGGATCATTGCAATCACTTGGAAAAGGTCATGATAAAAGCACTGGAATATGGAGTGTCTTTAAACCCAAAAAAGTGTCACTTTGCTATTACCGAGGGGAAAATTTTGGGACACATAGTATCAAAGGAGGGGGTAAGGATAGATCCTGAAAGGTTTGAAGCCATCCAAAAGGTAGTTGCTCCCAAGAACTTAAAATGTATACAATCATTTCTAGGGAAGATTAATTTTGTTAGGAGATTTATTGCCAACTTTGCAGAATGGGTTAAACCTATTTTCAAACTGCTGAAGAAAAATATGAAGTTTGAATGGGACCAAGGGGCACAGTCAGTTTTTGAAAAAATTAAAAAGGCTATTCAAGAAGCACCAGTCCTTGTATCCTATGATTACACCAAGCCCTTTTCCTTGTTGACATTTTCTTGCATCCACACTATTGCAACAGTCCTCTTGCAAAAGAATGGTGAAGGATTTGAACATCCCATTGCATTTTTTAGCAATTCATTGTAGTCAGATGAGTTAAACTATCAGTTGATGGAAAAACAAGCCTATGCTCTAGTAAACGTAGTCAAGGCTTTCAGGCCCTACCTGGTATGTGCAAAGGTAAATGCTTATGTTCCTCATACCACTATCAAGGACATCTTTGTTCAGAATGAAGTAACAAGAAAAAGATGTAAATGGATAAACAAAATTCAAGAGTTTGATCTAGACATCCATATCACTAAATTGGTGAGAGGACTAGGTTTGGAAAAGTTGATGATAGAAGAAAATTTGGATTTGGTCCAAATTAATAGTGTTGATACAAATGAGAATTGCTTGACAAGTATTGAAATGAAACCCTGGTATGCCAATATTGTATATTTTCTGAAAAATGCTAGATGTCCAGATAACTTGAATGAAAACCAAAGGAGGAGTTTGAGATTACAATCTCAGAAATATGTTTTATTGCATGGTGATTTGTTTTGGAAAAATAGAGATGGGATCTTGTTATTATGTCTTGACAAAGGTAAATTAGAGAAGTTATTGAAGGAAATGCATGCTAGAATGTGTAGAGGGCACTATTCTTCTAGATCAACAACTCATAAAATTCTGAGAGCTGGATACTATTGGCCTTGTTTGTTTCAAGATGCCTACACTTTTGTCAGGAAATGTGAGCCATGCCAAAGATTCTCAAGCAAGATGAAGTATTCAGGAGCATTATTGTTAAACCCTATAGTAGCAGAGGCTCCCTTTGCTATGAGGGGAATGGACTTCATAGGAGATTTTGCTAAGAAATCAAGTGGGGGGCATAGTTGGATTTTGCTGGTAACTGATTATTTTACAAAATGGGTAGAGGCAATCCCAACTAAGAGAGCAACAAGCATTGTGGTTATTGAATTTCTGATGGATAATGTAATTACATGATTTGGTGTTCCCCTTAAATTGGTAATGGATAATGCCATGTGCTTTAGGTCTGAATAATTTACTGACTTTTGCTCTGATATGGGAATTGTTATGTCTTATTCATCCCCATACCACCCTCAAGCCAATGGTCAGGCAGAGTCCAGTAATAAGAGCATCCTACAAATTTTGAAAAAGACATTAGAATGCAATAAAAGAGCTTGGCATGTAAAATTGAAACTTGCTCTTTGGGCTAATAGAATCACTGTCAAGAAGGCCAATGGAAAATCTCCCTTTGAGTTAGTTTATGGTGTTCAGTCAAGAATGCCTGTCAACAATTTGCTCCGAATTTATAAGTTTATCCAAGATGAAGAGATGGAAGTTTATGAACCTATGGAAGAAAGGATGGTTCAGTTGGTAGAACTGGATGAAATAAGGAGAGAAAGCCAGAGAGAAAATATGAAATTGCAACAAAAAATGAAGTATCTTTTTGACAGAAGGGCAGATGAGAGAAAATTTCAGCCTGATGATTTTGTATTGCAATGAAATACTAGGGCTAAAGACAAAGGCAAACACAAAAAGTTTGAGTCACTATGGATAGGGCCTTTTTTCATATCCCAAATATTTGGAAAAGATTCTTATTTCCTCAAGAGTCTAGATGATGAAGAACAGGAATTGCCAGTGCATGGATAGTAACTGAAAAATTTCTTCAATTAGCTCTTCTTTTCCATGCATAGTAGTATGTATTATATGTACATGTGTATTTGCTTTCTGTTGTGTGTGTGTTTCCAGTAGTAGGTTAGTTTGGTTTGTGGTCTGCCTCCCTAGAGATCTGTGGTTCTTTCTATAACCTAGCATTTAAACATCCTCAGAGAGAGCCACTGTTGGTGCTATTTCTTGTTTAGGGTGTGTCTTGTAAAATTTTGAAGTCCCCTGTCATTCATGTTATCTAAGGGTTTAAAATCATGATTAAAAATTGTTCTCATGCCTCTGCTAATTCTATTCTAACTATTGACCTAGTTGAAAATGTTGAAAGACCCTTGTGTCATGTCTCCTAGTGTAATTATGGTCATAAAAACCCTAAGCGTTGAAATGCCTTCTAATTTCATGTTACCTTTTTCACTTAAGTTATGTCTCTAATGGGTTCATTTTGAGTGGCCATGTTTATTAAATTTGTCGATCCTAACACCGTGGTATTACATTATTCCTTTAATCCAAAGCTTGTTGAGGTTTTAATTAAATTTATTATATATCAGACACTTCTGTTTTGATCTGACAGATCACTTAATGGCTTAATCTCCAAGATGCACGACATCTATCACTTTTTTTTCATCTGACGGTTGGCTTAATGTCTGAACTTCAAAGTAATCAAGATCTAACACTTAAGCTATTAAGAGGTGCTGATGCGTGTCAGAATGGTGATGTGTAAGGTAAAGCTGGCCGCAGGATAAAGTTTGGATAATTTTAAAAGGATCTGACGGCTAACTTTATGACTTAGAGAAAAGTTGATCGATATCTATTGCTTAAGAAATTAAGCCATGTCGATACGTGTCCTAGGTGGGTCTGGCTGAAGTTGTAAGAAGTATGTACAGTATAGTTATCATGTTAAAGGCATAGCATGTCAAAAAGAATCAATGAATGACTTAATCACTTAGAAGGCAAACCGAACAAGATCTAATGGGTAAGTGATTAAGTCTGAGTGACACATGTAAAAAAAGGTGGGTCCTATATAACGCTTAAGTCATGTTAATAAGGTTGCAAGTGTAAAAGAATCTGACTGTTTGCTTAATCACTTAGAGGTAAAATAAAGAAAATCTAATGGACAAGCGATTAAGCAGTGTTGACATGTGTCCTAAATAAACAGTTATTTTTGGGAAAATAAGATAGCTGTCAGATGAAGAAGATGATGTTTAAGATCTACGGATTAAATTCAAAGTTGTCAAAGTGAGTTTCAGAGAGTCGTTAAGCCGCGAGTTTGAAGCTGGCGAATTGATTGCAGAACGTCTGGCCACTCCAATCAAATTCAATATGAATGATTGATTTGATTGAAGCCGTAAAAGTAGTTGTTTTAGCTTGAAGTCGCCATAACTCACTAAAATTATCAAAGCAAAGAAATGAAATTGCAGAGAATTTTAGCTCCCCGTGACAGAATTGCAGAACGGGTAAGTATTTTCTGATACAACAAAATTCAGGTTCCTAGCCAGATTTGCAATTAAATTTTTTTTCAAAATCATTGTTCAAAATCTAAACTTCATCTCAAAAAAGCCTTAGATTTAAGATGGCCCCTAGAATTGAAATCTCTGGAGAAGTAGATTACCAGAAGAGAAATGTTAGGGAGGATCTATTGTAGCAATTAAATGGATCCATGGGTGATGCAACAAAAATCAAGAGAATAGTTCCATCACATCCCCGTTTCAAAATAGGAGAAGGCTTGTATGACTCAGGCAGGTGGGCCAAAGATGTTAAAACCAGTCTAAATGGACTTACCCTATTTAGAACTACATATAGCCAAAGAAATGCCCCTACCCCAGATTGTAACATATGGGACTTGGATGTAGGAAAGTTGATAGTACCTGGAGTATTCATGGATACAAATTTGTTCACTCTGATTGCCAACACTTATGAAAAAGTATCCAGTGTTGTCAGGGATATAAAGGGAAATGTGCTACTGACCGTCTCAGCTGATGAAATTAGAAGAATTTTCAAGTTGAATGATACTTCAATGCAAATGGATGATATTGAATTTTAATACTTTAAGGAAGTATACCAAACCCAGAGGGAGTATTACAGAAATGAAGCTTTGAAAGGATACTTTAACAAGATAGGGGACTTGATTGTAGTAGGGCCTAACACACCAGAGCCGTTCAAATTGGATTATTTCAATGGCAAGGCCAAGAAAATATATGGTTCCCTGTGCTAGGTTCTGGGAGAAGATGAAGAAGTAACAATGCCTGCCCATATAATGTTCATGGTGGTTCATATTCTACATCCCCACCTATCAGTAGTTTTTGACTTTGCATCTTACATTGCCCAACAAATGCATGAGGGTTTGGAAGGTATCCAAGATAGTAATATACTTAAGCCAATGGAATGGTATTCCCTTATGATGCATATATTTTTGTTTAATAATGCTAACTTCTTTGAGGAAGAGATGAACCTGACTAAGTTCCAAGGTGATGAGAACTTGCCTGTTCAGATGTGGAGTGCTGATCTATCATGGGACAGAAAAGAAGCTAGTTATGTATACTTTGACAGGGTTTTTTCTACTAGGCTCAGGTCATTGTTGTGCAATTAGAATGCCAGGATTCATATAGACATGATGAGGTTGCTAAGACCCATGGAGTTTTCCCCAGAGATAAAGATTTCCCATAATTGGGGAGATTTGATTTTATACCTTGTTTCTATAGTGATTATGGTTTGTGGATTCAGGGGAACCCCCAATGTTTTTCCATATAGAGTACCTTTGAAGATTGGAATTGTAGAGGTTTTGAGGTGGTTGGGTGGACTACAGGAGGAAACCCTAACAAAAAAAATGAAGGGAAGCATTTTCACTACTCTCACAAGAGCCCATCATTTCATCATCATAAAGGGTGGGTGGGCACAGTTTGACAAGTATTTTGAACCTTACCATTTAGCAACATCTCTGTCTAGATGTGTAGATAGTGAGGATTTTATAATGTGCATGTTCAGGAAATGAACTAAGTGCTTAACTTTAGAACACCAGTTCAATTTCCCTATGGATATTGTCAGAAATGTTTTTGATCTTGGTGACTAGGAGGTCAGGAAAGAGAAATTGCTGGTGTACAAGAAGTCTTTGGACTTTGTACACAATTTTGATAAATCCTATGATCCTTTGAAGGAATTTTTCCTTTGGACCAAGAAAATTGAGTCCCTCATGACTTTATTTGAGGGAATAATACAGACCCTCAGTGAGAAGATATAGAGGATAATGGAAGCTGAGCCAGAAAAGGCTCATGCTATTTTGAGAAAACTTTCACAAGGAAGGGTAGTCCCACCAGGGAACTATGTGGTTTACAAGAGGAGAGGGTACACTACTATTATGCCCAAAGTTGATAAACCCTATGAACATAAAGGAAAGAGGCTAGGAAATACTAGTGCCCAAGAAATGCCCTCTCAAAAAAAAAAGGTGGAGGAAAAAGAGAAAGAGAGTGAGTTGTACTCTCCCTCCCAGTCCCTTATGCATTTTAATGACCAAGCCATTGCTGAGCAATTGGTTCAAATGAGGAACACTGGAGAAGTTTTTGTTACTTCCTAGGAATTACAAGAAGGGATGTTTGAGGCAGCCAGACATACAATTGCTGACCTCACAGTGGCAGAATTCACAGGTAAAGAACTAGATCCTGTGACTAAGCAGGCCAGTGATGAGTTCTTGTCAGATGACAACTTTGTCAATACTGGGGCATTCATTTAGTTTCTATGGAGAATTCACATTGATGAGTTCAATAATAAATGCCAAAGGTTGCAGGAAGCTCAACCAAATTATACTAAAGAAGACATAGAAAAGGAGGTCAAACAGGAGCTAGTGTCTAGATTTGATAAAATCACCCCTGAAGAGGGTAGAGAATTGGTCAAGAAATAGGGAGTCCTCATCCTAACTCAGTGGGACTTAGTTGATGCAGTAGTCTTTGATTCTATCAGAAAAGAGGCAAAACAAATAAGCACTACTGGGACATCAATTGGTTCCCAGTTTAGTGAAAATCATGCAGCCTTAGCAATCCAGGCTTTGAAGAAAAAAGATAGAAGAAGAGTGAAAGAAGATGATAAAATTGAGGATGCAGGAAGCCTCATTGTTAAAAGAGTTTTTGATACCTCAGGTACTGAAGCAGAAAACCTTGTCCTTCAAATAGCTAACCTAAGCCTAAGGGTGGTTGAAAAGGAGAAAGAGGCTTATAATAGCCTAAATCAAATATATGAATTTGTCTTTAAGGCATATAATGATGAAAGGGTTAAATCCCTACAAAAGGACAATAGGATAGAAGTTTTGGAAGGGAGGCAAACAATTCAATTAATGCCCCAAGTGATGATTGCTTAGGGACCTCACCAACCCTCATCATCCAGTCCATTTTAGACTTACCCCCCATCTCCTGCACTAGTGAGCCCTATTACACAAGCAATCAATGATGCTAAGAAAGAAGAATTAGAGGCTGAAAAGAATAGGTTAATTGTTGAAAGATCAAGATTGGAAGAAGAGGACAAAAAGGATATTGAAGAATCCCCTGCATATAAAGTAGCTGAAGAGTTAGTGAAGTAGAGGCATTCTAATAAGATATACTTTAACCTTAAGAGGTGTGCTGGTGAAGTTAACCTTGCTAATCTCTATTTGATGGGAAATAAGATTGCTAGCATAATAAGAAAGCATGATGAGGGTAAGGAGCATTGGGGCTTAATAATTGATAGCTGGAAAAGGAAGAAAGCCCATGTAAAGTCTTTCTACTCCATCTCAAAGGAACTAAATAATATTGACATCATTTTGACAAGAACCTATAAATGCCTTAAGTTGATGACTGACCTAGACATCAAGAAAAATATGGTTATCAAAAGGATAGAAACCTTGAGAGGATAATTCTCTAGAGATAGGTATGACATGTTACCTAACATGTTTAAGAAAGATGGATACATAAAGAATGAAGCCCTATGGCTAAGGCAGTTGAATGAAACACTAACCAACAGGACAAACAATATTGTTACATTGGAAACACAGGTTGGTTTGTGTTAACCATTGACATTCTCAACAAGGCCAGGGCATTTTTTTAATCTTGGGAATTAGAGATTGAGAAGGCCAGTGTTGATTGGGAATAGTTCAACATCCAAAAGGATGAGGTTCTCAGCTTCAATTGGCCGAATGATGAGGTTTTTACCACCTGGGTAAGCAAATATGGTATAGTCACCCCAATAATAGAAAGTACTATTGTAGGAGTGACAACAAGCACTACTGATGCCTAGTAGTTTGAATGAAGGGAAGTATAGGCTTCTACATCAATGAAGATGACAAATCCCAGATGGTAAGGACCCAAAAAATTCAAGGTAGTTGCAAGCATTCAAGCGGTCATGAGACAAAGGACTATATAACTTGTAACAAAGAATTGTTATTCTCTCCGCCTATTGTTGTCTTATCTGTGAAGTGTAAATTTTGTCCTATAGCCTAGTCATCCGAAGCTTGTTGCATCCTTATTTTAAAAAAGGTTTCCAAGATGAATAAGGATATCTATAAGTAGCAAGTTGTATTGTATGGATAAAGGATGGTAAAATAAAAATTGCAAACCAGGATTTTGAATTAAGGTCTAGTTCTTCAAGTCTACAGTCAATCTAAATGTATTGAAATCAGAAAGTTATTAATAAAAATACAATGGAATTTCCAACCTCAAATTGTTGATGTCTTCTTGCATTTTATTCAGCTTTTTTATGTTTGATATGTAAGGCATGTTAAATGTATCAGTTGCAAGGTAACTGTGTTGCTATTTGTAAGTAGTTATTAAGGATGGTTTAAATCTTACATATAGTTCTAGGGTGTTAGGGTTTGTGCAAGAATTTGATACAAGGATATGAGAGTGAGAGGATAATTTTTAAGGCATATTATTTGAGATCTTGTTGTACTTAGATTAATTACCTTTTATGAATGTATGTTTTCATAGTGACTCTATGGCCCAATGGATTAAGCACTGGTCAAGTTTTGAATAGTAGTATTATCATCAATTAATCAAACATTGAAAATATTTAGTTGCTGTTATCAAAATATGTGGATGTCTAGCTAATTGTATTGATAAATGCAATTCATCTTAATAATTCCTTAGAGAGAGAATCAATAGGTTAACATTCTTAGTTCCAAGAACTTAAAAAGAAGAAGGATCATGAATCCTTGATCCACTACTAGATTCTAAGTCATTTACTGAATCTGGAGATAGGTACACTCACCTAAGTTTGTGGAGCTCAAAGTGAAGAAGGATTATATCCTTGTTAATTATCCTTGTTCATGTATGAATCTGGATTGGGAATTGAGAGTCAAGCATTTAATGCTATTTTAATTGATTCTACAAGAAAAATTGCTAACACACCACTTAGGTTTGTTGTTGGGGTTGTTAGATTTGTTTTCACTTTGGAAAGTGATTTCTCCCTTTTTAACCATGAATTCTTTGATACGGATGGCATTTTTGATCATCATGTCAAAGCTAGGGGAGTCTTACATTTGTAATGCGTAGTTCAACTCAGGTACCAAGTTATTAACAAAGATTTCCATTTTCTCAGAGTCGGAAGTAGCTCTTGAATACCGTACAAAGATTTTTCTCCACCTTTGTAGAAAGTGTGTAAAGGATTCACCTGTCTTTTGTTTAGTGTTGTACAGATCCATCATAGTCACATCATGCTGTATATTATAGGATTAATTTTGGATAAATCATTGAATTAACTCCTCAAATTTTTTTACCTTAGGTGTAAGTATTGAGAACCATTCCATGGCATTCCCACCTAGGCTTCCAGGAAAGAGCCGCATGAGGTATGTAGGTTCATGCATGTATTCTATGCTCAGAGCACAAAATTCTCTCAAGTGGTCATGTGGGTCGGTCTCTCCTGTATATTTGTCATATTTTGTTCTTGCCATGTTGGGAGGAAACAAAACCATGTTAATACTCTTATCGAAAGGAAATGGACAAATGGAGTCCAAAGAGTATTTCATCTTGGGTTTATCCTTCTCCTATTTGAGAGTCGCAAGCTCCGTTTGCATTAAGATTAGTTGTTTGGCAAGAATAGAGGTAGGAGTTGACACCTCCTTTTATTTTAGTTGTTCCACATCATAATCCTTAGGTAATTTTACGTCAGTGGATGGTAGATGGAGAAAGTATCTCTTTATCTTCACCAATCATCTTTTCCAACATATTTTGGATTTTCTTGCTCTGTTTGAGTTTATTGTATTCTTATTCAGTGATGTCTTCCTCACTACTTGAATCAAACAAAGGATGGTCAAAGTGTGGTTCTTCTTCCTCATCGCTATCTTCATGCTTTTGGTTTTTATCATTGTCATATTCCTCAAAAGCCTTACTCCATTCGTGAGTGGGTCTTTCCATTTTTTGAGAGTCTAAATCGAACAGGGAACCACTGGATGTTTCTCCTTGATGAAAGTGTAGTGATCTTGGAGGTGCTTCTAATTCTTTAGAAGTGTACTTGTTGCATCTTGTGTTAACCATGTATTTGTATCTCAACTTCATCAAAGTTTCCTGATAGTGTCAAGTGGAGTCTTAAATAGTTTAAGCGAGTGTGTCTAGGTAGGAGTGTTGTTTGTGTTTTGGTGGAAGTAAATGATTCCAGCATCAAAGGGTTAGAATTCCCTGACAGCGAGCTGGGAATCAAGTTGTTGTAAAAAGTGGATAGACCACATGTATTGAGACTGATTGCGAGATATTGATAGGACATGCAAGGTAGATGTTTGAAAAAGTATTTTCATACAGCAATAGGGAAACCAGAAAAGAGAAAAGGGATAGAATAAACAGCCAAAATGGCATCCAAATCTACTGAGGTTTTCTAAGAAACTAATCTGTAAGTGCCCACTATACTAGATGCAAGCCCTAAGATACGAGCCAGTAAATACAGTATGCAAGATTCTGATGGACTAAATGCAACCTTTCACTCTAGATGTGATGAATTGCTAAACAGATGCAATGCAAGATACCAGATATGATCTTGCACAACCAAATACGATCCAGGAAATGCAGGATGTGAGTTTCTGAGGTTTTGTCAATTTTTGTTAATTCTGTCAATTTCATCTTGGAAGCATGTGAAGTTTGTTTGACCTGGGATCATGTTTTGGGACTTGTCAGTGCATGAAAAAATAATGTAAATTAAGGATTGAATTTTGTTACTTATTTTGAAGGTGTTATCTCGTTAATGATTTTCAGACATACCAAGCAGTTTTGCATTATTAGGGGTGAACAAAAACATGCTTACACCCTATTTTGTAGGTAGAGGATAAAAATCCTTTCTTGTTGACTTAGGTACACACTCAATTGCCAATTAGAATATGGCCATCACCAAGCATGCAATGGCTCTAGTCATGATGTCATATTGGCTGACTCCAAACACAAGTGAGGGCATGATATGATGAGTGTCTTGGGGAAATTACTTTTTGCCTTGCACAAGGATTATCACCCTTTCAGAGATGAATCAAGTAGTTTTGTCTATGAAGTTCATTGTTTATCATTGGGGCAATCCATTTGAAACCATCTCCCAAAGAATTGCACAAGGCAAAATTGAGGTGTATAGCCCTATGAGTACTCAAATAAGTGTATTCTTGAAAGAAAGATTCAAGCGGCTCCGCTCTACACATACCCAAGCATGTTCAAGGAATGATGTCAGAATTCTGAGAACAAAACCGATTCCGTCTTCTGACACTTTGACCTATGAGGAAGCAATTATTTATAGTGAGTTGGAAGGGTTGGCGTAAAACCTCTCCTCACTTGGGTCATTCCTGGGAGATTTTTTCCTCCACCGACAGGCCCTCTACTATTAAATAAGCATACAAAGGATTGGCAAGCATAGGATTTCTAGATTTTTGATTCTTCAGAAGAAGAAGAGCATACTCTCCTAGTTTATTCCCAAAACACTCCAATCAAATGTTTATTCCCTCAAGCTATTTGAGCTCGATTTAGATATTCCTAATTTATGATAACATAGTACGTGAAAGAAAAGTTTGATTGTTCAGTTTCCCCAGAATTAGGTGATTTGCTTATTCAATTACTATTTCCAAAAAAATTTAGACAATGAAGTTGTTCAATTATCCCACAAAATTGTAATGCTTTGTGTTGTTCAATTACTTTTCCAAAAATGAAGTTTAAACAGTGAGTTTGCTTGCCTTGTTTAGTTACCCCAAATTCCTTTCAAGTTTTAAATCAATGTTTGACTTTCTGATTTTCATTTAAAGGAAAAGAGCATACTTATCTAAGTTATTTAACAAATGAGTAGAAAATGTTCTTAGTTTGAAAGATAAAACAAAATGGTGGTCAAGATAAGGGGATGACAATTTGAAAAACCATATATTAGGAATCTTTCTCTCACTCTTTTAGCTCTGACAGCAATCTGTAAACACTAGATAGGCTACTCAAAGGATCAAAAAACCAAACTAGTCAAAATGTTAGAGGTTAGGCAATGGAGCATGAAATTTTTTTAACCAGATGTGATCCGAGAAATCCAGAATATGATGCAATATACCAGATGCAAGCCTCTGCTACCAGATATGATAGACTATTGATCAGATGCGAGCCTATACTGGAAATGACTCAGGAAATCCTGGATGCGATCCTAGATTTCTGTGATGCGAGGGTGTAGCAATGCGAGGGTGTAGCTTGGATGTGAGGGCGTATCTTGGATGTGAGACTTTAGGACCAGAAACGAGCCTATACTTGAAATCTGGGAAGACAAATTAGTAAAAAATAAACTTGAAATGAGGCAAAATATGAAATCTAGCCCCATGGTGGGTGCCAAAAATGTGTGTGTTAATTAGTGCACCTTTTATATGCAACACAACACTTCAATAGATCATTATATTAGTGAAAACTTATAAAAAGCGAGAGTTTGAAGATAAACACTAAAACTGATCTATTGCTTCCTATCTAGGAGGAGTTTGAAGAATGCCATAATCATGCCCTCAGATTATACACAAATCAGTGACATATACAACCTAAGAATGGAATATTTGAATGAAAAGTAATCCAAATGCTCACTAAACATGCATATTATTTCTAAAAATGAAGATAATAACAATGCATAATATTAAATCTAAGATGCAATATGGATTTACAAGTAATCTAAACAACATAACAATGCTTTTCAATTTTAAAATTAAGGGCCATTTGAGCTCAAAAACTCATTCTATTTATAGAATAAATGAGGAGAGAGGGGGGACAAGGGTCATTAATGGAGGTGTAAAAATCATTAATGAGGTGTAAGAGACATTAATGCCAAAGGCATTGATGAGGCATGGGCTTGACGAATCTCCATTAATAATGCAATAATGAGAGCAATTAAGAGGCATGGTGAGGGGTGTAAGTCCAAGCTTGTAAGGTGGACTTAGAGGGAGCCAAGCTTGAGAAAGTTGACTTTCTCAAGTGGGTTGGATTCCTAATCACAAAATTAGGAATGTGACAACATTAGGAGCTGGGTTAGGATATGATTAAGATTAGGATTAGGCTTAGCATGGGGGGAATAGGTTGGGATGGGTTTGAACCTAGGGTTAAGGTGGTTGAGATAGGTTAGGTTAGGGGTTAAGGGGAATATTAATGAAATGAATTATAATTAATATATTCATTAAAAAATAAAGAAATTAATTATTTAAGGTTTTTATTGCTTTAGATAATTAATTAGGACTATAGCCAATTAATTAGATTAATTTTAGGCTAGAAGACATGCTTTTGTAAGTGATAAGATATAATAGGGATTCTATTTAATTCCTTTTAAATTAATTACCTTAGCCAGGTATTGATTTGAATTGAATTGTATGGAATTGATTGGTTTTGATTGGCTAAGGTGATTAATAAAATTTAGTGATTGAATCTCTTAGGAGATTAAATCTGATTCGAATGAATTATGCCAGCCAATTGAAGAGTTGTCTGGACATAATTGGGGGTATGATCACACTTAGGGAAAATAGGGTCTATAGTCAGAGTAGACCAAATTAGGGTGGTTACATATATCATCCAAATTTATCTCTTCTATTGAATTCTATTTCCAATCCAGGCTCGAGAGACAATCCACTCACTCAAAAAAAATTGAAACCTTGTCACCCCATCTAACCTTAGTAACAACCTTTATTTTCTCAAAATGACCCTTGAGGTCTAAGAATAAACTATCATCCCAGGAGTCAACCCAAAATTTTTTATTTTCCCATCACCTAGTTTCAAAGAGATACAATCTATAATAGTTGATCTACAAATGAGAATAAAAATCCCCAAAGCTAATCTTCTTAGAGGGTATTGAATTTTAATAGTCCTAGTATTGGCATTATTATCTAAATTTTTCACCTTTTACATAAAAATAATGGGGGTAAATGGATGATGGAAGAGATATGGTATATCTAAGGTGTATGCAAGATATTTATCCATCCTCTTTCTTAATGCACACTTGGAAGATAGATAACCCAATAGGCTCAAGTAGGACTAAAGCACTAAGTGAAAATAATGATTATTTACTTTTTATGATTAGGAATGAAATGGATTTGAAAAATTAATATAATGATACAAGGTAAATGATTAAAGTAAGATAAATTAGACAACTTGAAGAAAATGCAGACTGACACAAACATACATAAACCTTTAATTACTAGAAATAGAAAGTTGTAAATTATACCAATCTGATTTCTAAATTTGAGGTTGTTCTTGGTGGAACAAAATTCTCTAAGTGTTCTATTCCATTGAATAATAAGATTGAGGTGTTTTGTTCCCTAGGAATCTGCCCAAGATTTTGATTAACAGTCCCGAAGGTCTTGACCTTTCTCGATCTGTTCTGAAAATTGCACCACCTATACCTGCACACAAAAAAATAGGGAAAAGGTTTTGGAAAGGGATTTTACCTTGTCAAATCCCTATTTAGGAATCAACCTTGAAAATGAAATAATATTTCATAAAGTAAATTAAATCTGAAGGTAAATATTAGATCTACCTTGTGAATGCCTTCATGAAAGGATGTTGAGATCATACATATTCATGAGGAAGCTTGAATGCCACTTTTATTGAATTTGTTGACCTTTAAATGTATAATGGAATAAAGGATGCGTTCACAAATCTTTAGATCTATGAATCCCACTCTTAGATCTTCAATGTTGTTATGCTTGATTGAACACTTTCTATGAAGGAATAATGTATGCAAATGGACAAAGGATCTTATTTCTTGCTTGAGAACTACTTTAATTGGTCATCATGGGAGAGAAGATTTCTACAATAGATAATATTTCCTTCAAGTTTCATTGGATTATTGGAGAGAGAGAGTAGATCTTGGATTATTTCCTTAAAATCTTGAATTCATTGAATTGCTTGATTGCTTGAATGCAAAATCTTGTTTATGATTGCTAATAGATCTCTTGGTTATCCTTAGTTCTAGTTACTAAAATAATGAGAGATAGGGTGATTATATTCCACATCACACATTTTAGGATTCAAAATTAAGCCAAGTTGATGACAAGATCTAATTTCCCACTGAAATACTGCAACTGGGCTCTAGTTCAAACTTGGGCCATTTCCCGGAGAGCAAAAAGCATGGGATATTTTTCCTAGGAAAAAGCACAAAAATTCAAATGGGAAGACAAGAAGATAGATACCATATAGGGAATAAATAGGTAGTTGGATCTGTATCATATAAAATAGTGAACCAAATGTGAGACATTTAGTCCACAAAGTTATGTGTATATTAGGGAAAAGAGGAAGAAGAAGGCAGGGAGTCCCTCAAATGTAACCCTTGGAGGACTCAAATCAGATTAGCCCAAACCAAAAGGATGTAGGGGAAAGTAATGAAAAATACAAGTCATTTTAGGGGTTTCAATTCAAAGATCTCTTTGTTTTTTCTTCCTTGAATGTTCTTTTCCCTTTTGTTTATGTGTTTTGTTAATCGCTTAGATGAAATGCAAGTAAAGAAAGTACATATGCAAGTATAGACAATAGTAGAGTTGATCAAAATAAATTCTATGAAATGAAAAAGAAGGAATATACTCACCTTGAGGAAAAATGAAATATGCAAGTTTAGATATGGAAAATGACTGTCAGATTGTGTCAGAAACTGAAACTATGCTAGATCTGAGACCTGCAGATTGGAATCTACTGACTGTGAAATTTTGGATGTCCATTGAGGAACAAGTCAAATTCCTTGGTATAGTTTTCCTTGGGGTAAAGGTCAAGGTCAACCTATACCTGATAGACTAAAAACTAAAATTTATGTTGAGAGATGAAATATGTAACCCTAGATCTACTTATTCTAAGTTCAGAAATATGAAAGTACGCGAATATGATCTTGCACACAAGGAAAAAAAGGGAATTTGTTGGGGGGGAAGGGGCTTTCCTGGGTCAAGACCATGTTTAGGAATTAACCTTGAAAATGAGATAAAGTATGTAAAGCATGTAAAAGAAAAGACAAATGTTAGTATTCATCTTGCTTGTCAAATATCCATGAATGGATTCGAATCTTCTATCCACAAAGATGTATGAATGCTTGTAGGTGTATGAGCCTGTAGAATGTAGAACGTCTTCACAAATGAAATGGATTTATAATCTCCAAATCATAAATCATGGATGTACATGTACTTGATATACTTGAATGAGGATGGGTGTGAAATGCAAGTGAAAATGTATGTAGATCTCCTTAATGGTCAACTCCCCTATCTCCTATGAAGAAAGAAGCTAGATCAATAGAAGGAAATGCATGCTTGAGTGGATGGATGAATGCCTTCAATGAATACTTTCTTGGCTTACTTGAACTCCTTGAATGCAACTATAACTTGAAAGCTTTCTTGCAAAATAGATAAATAACTTGCATAATTTTGTCTCATGTATGTGTGGGTATGTATCATGAAATGAAGGAAAAAGATATCCTTTTATAGCAACTCAGAGTTCAAATTTGTGAAGGTTGAAAAAGGAAAGAAGGAAAGAAAGATGCCTTGCATCAGACCCAAGATCCAATCAAAATTGAAAACCATGGGTATAGGTTGAGGTAGACCTATACCTCAAGGTTTAAAAACCAAGAAAAAACTCCCAGATCCCGAGAGGTATTGAGGGATTCCGGGGAAATGAGGTGGAAAAAGTGGGAAATTAAGAAAAAATGCATCCATGTTCTAGGAGATCACTAAAATGGGGCCTAATAGGTCCTTTGAGCTTCCAAATTAATGGGTGATAAATTTTACGATGATACATTTAGCCCACACTTTAGTGGGAGTATGAAAGCTTATACTCATGGTAAAGTAGATCAAATGCATAAGATGGTTATCAAGGCTAAGGAGACAAGGGAAAATCAATCCCCCAAGTGTCTTAATTACTCATTAAATCCAAAACTATGAAAAGAGAGATATTTATAACAAAGAGAGAGAAATGAAAAAGGGGGTGTGATTACCTAGGCCCTGTAAGAATGCTTGTCTTACTATGAATCACACAAAAGGCAAAGCTAAAAAAGATGGCATTGATAGTATAGAAAGGTTTGTGTGTCGTGCTAGTCAACCCATCAAGGGTCTACCCTTAAGGATTTCATCTCCAAAAAAGGGGATTCTAACAAAAGCGATTAGGCATTAAGGATTTGTGTGTCCTCAAGGGATTGCAAGTGAAAATGTGGGGATCAAGCCTGAAGGATTTATGTTTCCATAAGGGATCTAAAATATACAAGGGATAACAAATTGTGCATGTTTGAAAAATGTGAGCAGAATGTATGCCCCCATGTTAAATCTTTTACAAGTGCCTTAATGGGAGAAATGACTTTAACAAAGTGTATATGCATCCACTAAAGAAATTTCCACTATGAAATGCCCCCAAGAAATGACATATCAAGGGGAATGAGCACATGACAAAAAGAGAGCACAAGAGATATCTACCAACTCCAGGGTCAGCATGATCATATGATAATATATAAAATATTATGCCCAAATGGAAAATGATCATTCCCCAAAGGAATTAGAACTAAAACACAATGGAAGAAAGACATGTAAGAGTCACACAGAAGAGTCTTATTGGTATGGAATCACAGAGACCAGAAGTAATTGCATCATCCCAAGTGAACAATCACAAAGGCATAGTTACAAACAATGACACAGGTACAAAACAACATGTAACAACATATAGAAGAAGTGAGATACAAATGCAAGAAAGATTATGACATTGTGCTTCCTTTATCACCTTGAAACAATGGAGAAACAAGGGTCGTTTAAAGAAATCTAAAGAAAACATATAACAAGAAATACATCATGGGGGAATCACATTATGACAGACAAACACACAAAGATCTACCATACAAAAGGAGCTCATCAAGTTTATCGATGCCCCCTATCTTGTTCCATAATAGTTAGGGAAGGTGGGAAACTCGTAATAGGAGCAACATCAAGAACGATAAAAGGAACAATAGCCAGTTCCAAACAAGGACAATGCTGTGAAGATAGGTCACTTTTTTCATTACTAGGAGTAATAGATAACTATTTTTAAATCATAGATGGTAAATCATTATCAATATCAATATCAATAGTCTGATACATATCACAAGAATCTCTAGCATGCATATCATTATTAGTAATATGAACATCATCATCAATATTATTTTCTTCATCAAGATTAATTGAAATAGAATCCAAGATATAAATAGAATTATCATTAACATTGTTCAAATTCACTTCTTTCATAGGCTCAAGCATGGGATGGTAAAAGGGAAGTGAAGCATGAGAAGCACAGGTGCAAGATCTAGCACAATGCTTATGAAGATGATCACGAGCATGATAGTTATGTTTGGTCTCAATAGATAGGTGAGGTGGGGTAGAATCAATTAGCATCGGGTCCTTTTCTTATTTAGGAGGAAGAACTGAAGGAACCACACTAGGCTGAGAGGTAACATGAGTAGGATGCATTGAAGCAATATAAGGTGGAACAAAAGAAGATAAAGGGGGAATACGTGGTATAGGAAGAAGGCCATGAATAGGATCATCATTAGGTTTGTTTAATTCATAAATATTTTGGATCTTGAAGGATTGGTAGGATTGGAAAAGATAATCAGGACAAACTCTAGCTAGTTGATGCATAGAGGGCCAAACAAAATCAAGGTTAACTGAGTCATGAGGCACAAAAGGTTGATAAATACTATGGTTAAGAGTCACAATTTATCCATTATGAGGGAATTTAAGGTATTTATGGACAAGAGAAGACATGAATTTCATTGAGGTAAGCCATGGAAGACCAAGTTTAACTTGGAATTGATCAGAGGTAGGAATGACAACAAAAGTAGTATCCACAATTTTACCACAAACTTCCACAGGAGAAGAAATGGAACCATTGGAAGATTAAATAAAACTATCATAATTTTGAATCAAAAAATCATATTTATCATAGGAATCCTTAGGAAATTATCTACTAAAAACATGCTCTTAAGTTATCACATTTATCATGCAAGTAGGATTAACAAGGGTACCACGAGAAGGAATACCATCAACACTAGTAACAATATAAAGAGGACCATCAGGTATAGTAATTATTTTAGTGGGATCAAAGGTAATGCAAGATTGAGGTTGAGGTTTAGGTTTAGGTTTAGGTTGGAAATTCTCAACATGGTTACCAACATGATTGGCTTCTTCAACTTTTTCATCATAAACAATGTTTGTGGGAGAAGAAGGTTGCACAATAGTATTGGTTGAATGAGATGGAAAAAGATTGGGGTATATTTGAAAATTTTGGTTAGGAGGTGCAACTGATTTGTTTCAATGATTAACATCAGCATCAATAGATATAACATTAGAGTTGATGAGGTCTTGGATTGTGTTCTTCAAAGAAAACCAGTTTTCAGTATCATGGCTAGTTTGATGATGGTATTGATGAACTATAACTAATTGAATGCTTGAAGATGATATGTTGATGATCACCGAGATGCAAAAGTAAATGAAAGACATTAAATTAGTTAATGTATTGTATTGTCATTGATGTCAACTTGATATGGTTTGATTATTCATACACATAATATAATAACCTTGAAGATTTGAAAAGATAAAGTTTATGTGGTTGGTAAAACTTAAAAGGTCTATATAAACCGAGGGACAGTGAACATCGAGCAGTTCACAGTGTATACTGAACACTGCAATAACCGAGCAAGTGTTACTGAGCAAGAGCTAATTATCGAGCATAACTGAAGTTTTTATCAAACATAACTGGAGTTGATGACCGAGCAGAACTAAAGTTAAAGAATGAAAAAATTGCTTAGTTGACAGAGCTACAATTTAGGGATTGGCTGATTGATTTCTTTATTTTCAATGATTAGTTAAGCTAAAGCAAAGAAGAATATATAAAGCATGTTTTATTCACAATTATCATGGAGATATTTATAGAATAAAACTAAAGGAGAGCTTTATGGTATAAAGAAACACATGGCAAATTTTACGGATCAAGAAGAGATCTACAAAAAAAACAATGAGATTGAGCGGCTAATCATGTCTATATAAAGAGACAAGGAAATAATTATGAAAATAGGGATGCTGAGTATAATTTGTGTGAAGATAGAATTCTTCATGTAGACTTGGTCATACAGGCTGAAGAACAGAGCCAAGGAATTCTACAGACACTGAGCAACAGAGGACAGAGAATTCACCAAGTAGAAGAAAGAAAGAAAGCCAAAGGAACTGAAGTGTACATTGATCAGATAGGTATTATTGGACTAACAATAGATCTGAATATTTGCAAGTTAAAGTTTTATTTTGAATGGATCATTTACTATATCATTTTAACTATTGATTCAAAAAATCTCTTAACCGAGTGGGATTTAACAGTCCTTATTATATTGAGATACTCAAGAGTATCAAAAGGTTTTCTTGTTGATAACATAGTGAGTTCTAGGTAAAAAGATAAACTGTTGGTTTTAAATCCTCTAACAAGGCCGCACTTAACAATGTGTATTGTAACCTTTTACAGGGTTGGTTCTTCACTGAGCTCACTTTAGAAGAGTGAAAATATTTTGGGTTACCGGTCCCAGGTGGTTTTTCCCATATTGGGTTTCCACATTAAGATTCTATGTTTCAAATGTGTATATGTTTCATTGCATTGATATTTTTATTTAGATGTTATTGAAACTGGATTGGTTAGTTAACTCTAATTGTATTTGTTACTACTCGGTAAAGTCTAGAAAAGATAAATAGTATATCTCACCGAGCTGTTTATATTTGTTAAGTTTATTTATAGCATACATCTTGATGGAATGAAATATAACTGGGGGTATTATATTTGAGATATAATTTTTTGGTTGGATCTTTTGGATTTATTTTTAAGGCCGTTGATTCACTCCCCCCTCTCAGTTATTCTAATAGGTATTGACAAAAAGCTTTGGGATCAAAAGATCAAGGAAGAGGTTTGTTTAGATCAATTGTTTTACTAGGATGAAGTTTAATAATGTTCACATTTATAAAATTCATCATCAAATTATGTAAAGATTTAGATAGCAGAGTAAAATAATGAGAAGGTCTAAAAATAGACGGCAAATGAGTTAGAACTTTGGATGTTTCTGCCACCTGATCATCTACTATATTAGATGATTTATTGATTTTGATGTAATTTTTAGGTTTATGAAACTTGTTGGAATTGGATGCATCATCACTATTATCAATAGGAACAAGAGCCATTAGAGTGTTTCTCTCAAACTGACTCACTTGTAGTTAATAATGATTAAGCACTGCACACAATTGTGAAAAGGAAGAAAACTCAGTAAGGACAATCCTATCTCTAATGTCCTTTTGTAAATGAGAAACAAATATTAATTATATATCAATATCAAGCACATGATAAGAAATTTGAGCGTGAAAATGCTTAAATATAGAAATGAAGTCACTAAATTTTTCTTTAACACCTTAATGTATAAATCAATCAAAGAAATTTGAGGACCAATGTTGTTTTGGAATTATTGGATAAAAGCATTAGCAATTTTTTGGAAGGAATAAAAAAATGAGGCAAAGAAAAATACCATTGCAAAGCTTTATCTCTAAAGGTTCTAGTGAAAAAATTACTCATGAGCCTATAGTCATGAGCAAAATCACTACATAAGGTTTGAAATATTTTACATTAGTCACAAGATCACCTTTACCACTATAAGTCTCAAGATGAGGATTCTCAACATTTTGTGGGAGGACAACTCAGATGATATCTAAAGACAAAGGGTTGACAATATCACATGTAGGAATATTGAACTTGGATTTAGACAAGGAAGCAAGTTGTTGTTACAAAGAGGACATGGTTTGAGCAAGGTTATTAATTGTGGAATTGGTGGAAGAAAGGATAGGAAGATAAGTGTTTGAAATGTTAGGAAAGTTATTGTTTGAAGCAGAAGAAATATTTGAAGGAGCATGAATAAAATTAGGAGTGTTTTTGGAAAGGGAATTGGAATATGAAAAGGGCACATTATGATAAGAAGGCATGGATGAATGCCATGAAACATATGGAACACTTGTAGGAAGTGAAAGAATGAGATTAGGAATTACTCACATGCATAGGATTAGAGGATTGATTGGAGGTTGTTATAAGAAGTGGAGCATAAGTGAAGATTCTAGGAATGGATGTAGAGATAGGTAAATAGGTTTCAACATGTGTAGTGGATGGGACATAGCCTAATTCTTGAGCACATTTAGAAATAGGTTTAATATTGGAATCCACAAGGTGGGAAATAGTACGCAAGAGGTAAAGACCATGTTCATCATTACAAATAATCTTCCTTAAGGCCTCTAAAGTAGAGATAATCTTGAGACAATGATTATCTTGAGCTAGCCAATGTTCTAGTTTTAAAAAAAATATTTAGTGAGTTTGTCAACTTGGGGAGGAGGAAATATTAAAGCTTCATCTTCATAATGGGAAGAATGAGAAGATTTATTCTCTGTGAAAGGATTAGAATCATGAGAGACATGTTAGTTTCATAAAGATTCTTAGGAAAGAAGGGAGGTTAGGGGTCAAAGGAACCCATGAGTCTACAAATTCTTCTACCTATAATGTTATAGGTTGGAATCAAAGTGACAAAGTGCATGCACAAAGGTGTGAAAAGAAAGGAAAATGCAATGCAATAGGAAATGAACTGTTAATATAGCAAAGATGCAATGCATAAAAAGTAGACCCTATGTTTAAGAATCATAATGCATGCAATCAATATCTAACTACTACATCAAAAGATATGAATATATACTATGATGCAAATTAAATCTAACTATCCAATCAAAAGGATGAAGCAAAATGTAAGACGTCAGGTTCACCAAAATGTAACATATAAAATGGTGAATCAAATGTGAGGCATTTAGTCCACCAAGTTATGTGTACATTAGGGAAAAGAGGAAGAAGAAGGAGGGGAGTCCCTCAAATATAACCCTTGGAGGACCCAAATCAGATTAGCACAACCCAAATGGATGTAGGGGTACTAATGCCAAATCCAAGTCCTTTTAGGGGCTTCAATTTAAATATCTCTTTTCTTTTTCTTCCTTGAATGTGATTTTCCCTTTTGTTTACATGTTTTTTTAATTGTTTAGATGAAATGCAAGTAAAGAAAGTTCATATGAAAGTATGGACATTAGTAGATATGATCCAAATAAGTGATATGAAATGACAAAGAAGGAATATACTCACGTTGAGGGAAAAATGAAAGATGCAAGTTTAGATCTGGAAAATGACTATCAGATTATGTTAGAAATTGAAATTGTGTTGGATCTAAGACTTTGAGGCTGGAATCTGCTAACTATGAAATTTTGGAGGTCCCAGGAACATGTTGACTTCCCTAGTATAGGTCAACTTTGGGTATATTTTGAGGTTGACCTATACTCTACAGATTGTAAACCAAAATTTCTGATGTGAGATGGAATCTGTAACCCAAGATCTTCCTATTCTAAGTCCAAAAATCCAAAATTCGATAAATATGATCCTGCACAATGAAAAAAAAGGAATTTATTGGGGGGAAGGTGATTGCCATGGTCAAGCCCTTATTTATGGATTAACCTTCAAAATGAGATAAAGGATGTAAAGCATGTAAAAGAAAAGACAAATGTTAGCATTCACCTTGCTTGCCAAATCTCCGTGAATAGATTCAAATCCGCTATCCAAAAAGATGTATGAATTCTTGTAGGTGTATAAGAATGTATAATGTAGAGCGTCTTCACAAATAAAATGAATATATAATCACCAAATCATAAATGTATATATAATTGATATGCTTGAACGAGGATGAGTGTGTAATGAAAGTGCAAATGTATGTAAATCTCCTCCTTGATGGAAAACTCCTCTATCTCCTATCAAGAAAGAAGCTAGATCGATGAAAGGAAATGCATGCTTGAGTAGATGGATGAATTCCTTCAATGAATCCTTTCTTTTCTTGATTGAACTCCTTGAATGCACCTTGAACTTGAAATCTTGATTACGAAAGATGTAAATAAATTACATAATTTTTGTCTCATGTATGTGTGGGTATGTATCATGAAATGAAGGGAAAATACCTCCTTTTATAGCAACTCAGAGTTCAAATTCATGAAGGTTGAGAAAGGAGATCAAGAAATAAATATACCTTGCATCGTTCTTAGGATCCAATCAAAATTAAAAACCCTGGGTATAGGTTGAGTTTGACCTATACCTCAAGGTATAAAAACCAAGAGAAACCTCTTGGATCTTGAGAGGTATTTAGGCAGAAAATGCAAGAAAAAGTGGGAAATCAAGCTCAAATGCATCTGTGTTCTCAGAGATCACTAAAATGGGGCCCAATAGGTTCTTTGAGCTTACAAATTAAAGAGTGATAGTTTTTAGGATGGTACATGATCACACATAATGGACATGAAATCTTAAAATTGCCAACATAGGGCCTAACTAAGTATTCAATCATGGGTACTAACATTTTGGGATGATACATTTAGCACCCACTTTATCAGGGGTATTAAACAAACTCATGCTCATGGTAAAGTAGATTAATGCATTGGGAGAATTTCATCAAGGTAAAGGAGTCAAATAAACACCAAGCCCTCAAGTGACTTATGTCCTCATCAAATCCAAAACCAAGATGAATAATACAAAAATTAAGAGAGAGAGAGAGAGAGAGATATTACCCTAGTAAGGTATTGCCTTACTATAGATCATGCAAAGGGAAAATAGTGCCAAAAGATGGAATTGATAGTCTAGCAAGCTACGAGGTGCTAGTCAACCCATCAAAATGGATTATTCCTTAAGGAAAGCTTGTCTCCATTAAGGTATCTAGAAAATAATTCAGTGAAAGGACAAAATGATTAGTCAAAGGACCAAATGATAGAAGGAAAGATTAGTCTTAGGGTCTACTGAATAATGCATAGGGCATGATAATGTAAACATGAATACCAGGAAAAAAATTATCTCCTTATCCATCCACATAAAAATGCATTGAATCATTTTGTGTGTGTGAAAAATGTGAAACAAGGAGTGGAGTGTATGCCCCCATGTTAAGTGATTGCAAACACCTTAACATGAGTAATTATTTTAACAGAGCATACATGCACCTACAATAATTGTTTCCACTACAAGATGCCACCAAGTAAGAACAAACCAAGGGAAAAGAACACATGAAAAAAGAGAGCACAAATGGGATCTACTAACTATGGGCAAAGTATGATCATATGATAACTCATTTATATATGAATTATATCAAAATAAACTATCATCATTACCCAAAGGTAGTAGAACTAAAAGCACAATGGAAGGTCACATAAGAGATACAAATAAGAGTCTTTTTGGGTCAGGATTATAGAGACCAAAAAGAATGGTATGTACTATTTTGCATCATCCCCAATCATACAACACAAAGGAAAAAGGGATTCATTTATCACCTTGTTCCAATAGAGAAACAAGGGTTGTCTACACAAATCTAAATAAAATATTTAACAAGAAACACATCACTAGGGAAGCACATTACAAGAGGAAAACACAATGAATCCACTGTATACAAGTAGCTAATCAAGCATATTGCCTGCATGTTTTAGGGAAGGTGGGTAACACACAAGAGGAGAAACATCAAGCATGAAAGATGCAATAACAGCCAATTCTAAACAAGGACCATGCTCTAAGGATGAGTCACTTTGTTTGTCACTAGGATTAAGAGATAATTTTTTTACAAAGTGAGCTGGTTAATCATGATTAATATCAATAAGCTCATACATATCATAAGAATCGCGTATGAACATCATTTGTATTAGAAACTTTGAAATCATCATCAAGAGAATATTCTTCATGTAAATTAATCAAAATAGGATTTGTGATATGAATATAATCATCATGTTTGTTTAGTTTCATCTTTTTGAGATTAACTTCCTCCCTTAGGCTATGCATAGGCTAATCAAAGGGAATCAAAGAATCAATAGGTGTCTTAGGGGAGGAAAGGTTTTGGGAAGCATGTGCATGATATCTAGCACAATATTTATGGGGATGGTCACATGCACAATGATTAAGTTTTGTTTTGTTTAAAATTTGATTTAGTGTAGGATCAATCAACATCGAGTCCTTTTCTTATTTAGGAGGAAGAACTGAAGGCACCACACTAGGCTAAGATATATAAATTGAAATTTTTTTATACAATATAGGAGGTTTAACTAAAGCATAAATAGGAGGTATAGGAAGAAGTCCATGTCTAGGGAAATGAGATGGAACTATAGGAGAGGAATTTATAAGTTCACAAATCTTCTTAATCTTGAATTTTTGATAGGATAAGAAATAGTTACCTTTGCGAGGTTGAATCGCCTGAGGCATGGAAAGCCAAAATAAATTAAGTTCAAAGTTCCTTTGAGTAGCTAAAGGGTGACAGAGACTATGGTTAATTGTGATGATTTCTACATCATCAGGAAATTTTAGACACTTGTGGATAGGAGAGACTATATATTTCATGGAAGTGAGCCAAGGAAGACCAAATCTAACGTGAAACTGATCGAAAGTTGGGATGAAAAAAAAGGTGACATCTAAGGTTTTCTTACCAAATTATATGGGAAGAGTAATGGAACCATGGGTAGGAGAAGTGAAGACAATGAATGTTTTTATCATCACATCAAATTTATCATAGAAATCTTGTTGAAGTTGTCTAGTGTAAATATATTCTCTAGTTATAACATTCACTATGAAAGTAGAATCTATAATGAATCCACTAGAAGGAAGACCACCAATCTTCATAGCTATGTAAAGAGGACATTGTTGGCCTTGATACTCTCAGTGTCAAAGGTCACAATGGTAGGATATTCAACAAAATAGGTAGATGAAGAAGAAATGGAAGGGTTATACTCAATGCTATTGGTTTAATGTGAAGATAAAGGGTTGGTTTAGGTTTGCAAGTTTTTATTGGGAAGGGAACAAAATTTGTTCCCTTGATTGTTAACACCCTCAACAAATATAAAATTAGAGTTAATGAGGTGTTGAACAATAGTTTTCAAAAGGTAACACTTCTTAGTATCATGACCAAATTGACCATGATATTGGCAAAAATATTTGGGATCAAAGTTATTGTTGGTTTTTTTGGAAGGATCAATTGGCTTAATGCGAGGAAGTGTTAAGACATTAGCATTAATCAACTTTAACATCACATTATGAAAAGATTCAGAAAGAGATGTAAACTTATGAGAATGTTTAAAATAAGATGAAAAGGGATCCACTCCTTTGGATGTTGATGCCACTTGTTCATCAACATTGTTTGATTAATTATTGATCTTGATGAAGTCTTTTGATTTTTGAAACTTCTGAAAAGGTTGTGATGCAACATCATTGTTATAAACCGGAGCCATTGGAGTGATCCTCTCAAATTGACTCACTTGAAGCTGATAATTATGAAGCACTGTAAATAATTGAGTAAAAGAAGATAATTCATAAAGCAATATCTTATCCATAATGTATTTTTGTAAATTAGCAATGAAAAATATGTTGAATATCAACATCAGGCACATGATAAGAAATTTGAGCATGCAAATGTTTATTATCTACAAATAAAATTTGTCACTTTTTCTTTAAGACCTTCTTTAAAATGCATCAAATCAGTCAATAAAATCTTAGGACAATTATTGTTTTGAAACTGTTGGATGAAAGAATTAACAAGTTTTTTGAAAGAATCAATGGAATAAGGAGGCAAAGAACAATACCATTGCAAGGACTTACCTCAAAAGGTTATAGTATATAGCTTAGCCATGAACCTATGATCATGATAAAAGTCACTACACAATGTTTGAAAGGTCTTAACATGAGTCAAGGGATCACCTTTACTATTGTAATTCTCTAAATGAATTATTTCAATGTTTTGAGGAATAACAACATAAATGATATCCAAGGACAAAGGGATAGAAATATCAAAAATAGAGATTTCAAACTTGGATTGACTTGTAGAGGCAATTTTTTATTGCAAGGATGAAATGGTTTGAGAAAGGCTATTGATAATGGAATTGGTAGATAGTTTGGTATGAGATAGATATGAAATGTAGGGACCATTATGGGAAATGGAAGGAACATTTGAATAGGAAAATAGAACATTGTGTTAGAATGTGAGGTTGATGAGATCAATGTTGTTGTCATTAATATTGTCATTGATGTCAACATGTCTTTATTCTAGCCTCTTGGTGTGTCAATTTTTTTAGAACCAAGTGGTTTTGGCATATCAGTTGTCTATTAGTTGATGTGATTTGATAGTTTGTATGTTTCAGTTAAGGTTATCCTTGACAAGTTTTAGTGAGATATCTTCATTGGATGCAACATATGGTTGATTAGATCAATCCTATTTGGATGTGTATCCATTGTATATTTTGGTCCCATATATGTATGTGTAACGGGATGATCATATCTCTTATAACTGAGTGATTTAGAGATGGTGTAACATGTTGGATTAAGCGAGGCATGTTGTAATGTTCGAGGTGGTCCTCACTTCATTCATTAACACCATGAGAATGTTTTGGTGGGACCTATTTCAAATTGTCTAGATGATCTGGTGGATCTCATGATGTTTCATATATAAGAGCGAGGAGTTCTATTGTTTAGCATCAAGGATTAGAATATATGTGTGGAGCAATATCTATATCTGATAAGACTCATGTGTGGTGATATGCAATGTGTTAGTGAATATGTGTTCTTGTGCAAAAGTGTGTTGATCTCGGTGGTGGATTCTATCTCTTTTCAGATTTTCTCATTGTGAGCCTTATTGTATAAGCATTGAGCCTCTATATATTGATAGTAAGCATGTTTATATTGGTAGTCATCCCTATGTATCGATAGTGAGCCTTTGTGTATCTAGCAATGAGCCCTTGTAACAATCACCATACCGTTGTCACCTAAATAGGTGTTTAAAATTTCATGAAAATTATCTTGTCCATGGTTTTTCCCATCTTGGGTTTCCACGTAAAATTTTAGTGTTCTCTGTGTTGATGTTTGTGTTACTAATGCTTATATTTATGTGGATGTTTGATGTGCTTAACCAAAAAATCTAAAATTGTTAATACTGTTGACCAACAGAGGAAACAATTTTATAGGTTGTGTGGGAAAAAATGATTCAACCCCTCTCATTTATTTATCCTATTCAATAATTGATATCAGAGCTTTCTTTCTTAGTAAAGAGATTAACCTCTTGAGGGAGATTCGATGATGCACAAATTGACTATTTTTTTTTTTGACGGATCATATTATAGTTCATGGAAAGATCAGATAAAAGGATACTTGGTATCAGTTGGTTACAAGACCTGGAAGCATGTGGAGACAAAGATGTATTTCCTCATAATGGGCTTACCACTCATGATGAAATTGAGATAGATAAGGAAAATGAAAAGGCAAAGTATGTTATTATTTTCACTAAGTATTGCACCTGCAAGATCTAAGTATGAAACTCAACATTCCTATGAAACATGTGTTGGAATCACTAAGAGGGGGGGTGAATCAGTGTTTAACTAATTATTCTATTTAAGAAACTTTAAACATAAATCAATTATAAATCACTTGAAGCTTAACACAAGAAAACATAACACATGATATAATTACGGGGAAACCTTGATTAGAGGAAAACCCCGATGGGAATTAGTACCCACAAATATTGCACTAGTATAATGAACTTGTTAAAGTTCCTTTTTCCTATTAGGAGCAGTCTTTACAATGAAAGTACAATGACCTGGTCAAAGGCCTGACCCTGTTAGAAGTCTTTTACAAAAAACCCTATTAGGGGTGAGGACTCATTGTCCAAGAGCTCACTGCTCAATGAGAAAGAAGGCTACAACCTCCTGAGAATAGATATGCACTATATCCAAAAGTGAACTGCTGTATATGACATAGATGTCTGATCAGTTTTGGTTATACGCTTATGCTCTTATCTTTTTTAGGGGATCTATCCCGTACTGACATCTTTATACTAATATTTTATATCTCTTCTCTACATATTTCTTTGACACTTCAAATATATCTTTTCATTACATATATATGTTTATGCCTAAATAGACGTGACTATAAACAATACCTTATTCGGCCCAAAAATAATATGCACAATGCTTCCAAAAAAATTTGCTTAAGTGTGTTTACAATAATTTTTAATGCATGATTAAAAGATTACTACAATAGGCGCTAAGCCTTTACACAACACAAGATTACACTCTAATAAAAAAACTTGAAATCGGCTCCATAATCTGTATTCTGAACTATTAGTGTAATTGTTCTTTTTGTAACTTATCTGTACTGACATTCTGTATCATGTGTGTATAGGGTAAGCATAAAAACATATCATAGAGCTTATGTCTAAAGGCACTTAGTCTAAATTGGCCATACACACATGCGCTGGTGCTCTGATCATCTATGTATCTCTGTTCTATATTGTCTTCTATACTTAGTCAATTTCCACTACTAAGTTTGTTGTCAAAACTTCATATGACTTTTTTTCCATAATGACAAAAAAAAATAAGTCATATACTCCCTAGGAGTCAACTTGCCAACAATCTCCCCCTTTGTCATTAATGGCAACAAAGGAATGTGGCCAAGTTACTCAAAATTGACTAACACAAAAAACTGTATATTCTCTTCTCTTAACATATACTATATATTTCTTTGCATATATATACACTACTCATACATACATTACTCCCCCTTTGACATTAATGAAAAAGGAGTCAGAATTGTAAGTCTCTAGATACTTACTCCATGTATACATCTAGATAGGCTATCTGCAGATTCTTCATCTCTTGCTGCCAGAATGCCTTTAGTGCATCAATTGTTTGTAGATGGGCGCATAGGGCATATGTGAGATTTTCCATCTTTGTCAAATCCATGCTGGGTCCTTGATCATAGGTAGCAATGCTTGCATCAATTTGTTTAATGTTCTCATCTAGAACTGCTAAGGAGGGTGCAAGTGCATTTCTTAGTTGAGTCTGCCCGATCCTTATCTTACTGATCTCCATGATTGGTGTCTCATTACTTTGATTATCTTCCTCTTTATTCAAATATTTTGAATCTTTAGAGGGAAATTCATCTTGTTCTAAAAATGTGTCATCAGTGCATACCTCCTTTGTCTCTCCAGTGCTTACAAATGATTTTTCAACTTTGTCCATATCATTGTCAGAGGTGGTCATGGATATCTTGATATCATCAATCACTATAGTATCTCTTGAATATTTTACTATATCAGAGGCTATTGAAACTTAAGGCACTAAAACCTATGGACTTGTCTTAGGTGCATTCTGAATCATTGGTTTTGCAACCTATTTGGGAGGAACTAGAGTTACCTTTGCTGTAGGCGCTGTTGAAGGGTACATATGTCTATCCAGAAATACCTTCTCAAAAGATTTCTGAGTCTCTTCACCAACCAGATCATACTCCTTATTCATGATATGGAGAACTCTTGTTTTGGTTCTTAGGTGAGGCTTCACCAAATCCAACATAATGGCTTTCTCATCATGCGAGCATACAGGGAGAAGACTATCTAGTGTTTCTTCTCTTATCTTCATATCCTCTTCGATTTCTTATCTCTTTAATACATCAAGTATGTTCCATACCTTGTCTAGTATGACTTTCTTGAGTTCCAATACTGTCCGTTTGAACTTAATCATGTGAGAGATGATCATAGAATAAATTTATATTTTGTCTATCTCTTGGTATTTTTCATAGCCATTCTTGAGAGATTCTAGTCTTCCTTCATTAACAATTCTGTTCTTTAACATAGTTAGACTAGGTCTAAATCCTACCTCAGGAGGGGCTTGTGTGTTCTTTACCTTGCTACTTGTAGTTCTTGAGGATGGATGACTTGTAGAAACTTTCTTCTTCCTTCTAGTCAACTTGCTGGGTATAGAAGGTGGAAAAGATTCTAGATCAATGGTGGTTGATGGCACAAATGTATCTTCATTTAATTTCTTCTTCTTCTTCTTCTTAGGAATATCATTAGACTTTTCTATTTTTACTTCAGTGGGATTTTTCTCAATTTCTTTGGCAATCTTAGCTTCCCAAGCTCTGTCTATGTCTTCTTGTGTAACACCATGAACTTTTAAGATATTTGAGGTAATCCTTGATGCCTTCCTTTTGTTGTCAGCATTATATAAGACATAATCAAATTTATTTGTCTTTTCTCTATAAGTACCCCATCTAGGTTCATTGGGATCCTTGGGAACAGATAGGAGGACTTGTGTATAACCTTCCAATACATGTTCTTCAACTTCATAACCGAGAGGGTGAATCCATTTTGTTCTCAGCTCAACTGCCTCCATGCAAGTACAGTCAGTTTCCATCATGAAGCATATGGTGTCTTTGTATTTCTCAACTATCTTCTCAGGTATCCTGAACCTCTTCTGTATCTTGATCCTAAATGTTTTGATATCCTGGTCCATAGTATCTTTTGCACTACTCTCTAATGTAGCTTTTAGTGATATCTAAGACATAGTAGGTTTACTCCTATCCAGGTAAAGATTTGCAACTTTACCAACAATGTGGAAGTATAGGTAGATGATCAAAGAAAAAAATCGGAATATCTTTCTCTTGTCATGCTTAATATCCTTGATGTTCTCAATTAGCTATGCACACAATAGTTCATAGAGATTGTAGTGAGTGTTATCTCTCACTATCCTTATTGCTGCCAGAACTGTTGCTATGGACACACTATTCAGTCTGCTTGCCTGCTGAAACTTGTATCAAAGTATCATAGTGAGTAGTTTGATGTCATTCGCCTTAATAGGATTGACAATCATGCCACACCTATAACTTTTAGATAAGAAAACTTGTTCAACCTGCTTCTTAACATCCTTACCAGTAGGAAGAGCTGGTCCAGTCTTAGGAAGTCCAGTCATTTCATGAATTAGGTCTGCAGTGATATAGATAGGAACCTCACCAATCCAATACAGGTCATCATGTATCCTACTTAGTAGTATCTTAACCCATTCTGGCTCATAGAACTCATGCGCATTATAATACTCAAAGATAGAGTTATCAGTGAGATGCACATATTCATCCTTGAATGAGTAGTCTAGTTTCATCATTGAACCCATAAGAGTTGCTATGTTGTTGTCTCCAACTATTTCCTTCTTGCAGTAGATGCATGCGTGAATGTCTTCTATTTGTATGAATCCTAGAAGAGTCTTAGAGAGTACTCCTTCAACATCATCTAATATAGACTTGAATGGATACTTATTAAAGACAAATCTCTTCCTTTCAACAATGTCAAATACAACTAGGGTTGCCATACTTACTTGCAACTTGATTAAGTTGGGTTTCACAGTAATTTGAAATGACATGACTGCTAGGGTTTTGTTTCAACTTGCAATCTGTTGACCAACTGATCAAACTGATACCTTTGATTTCTTTAATGCTTAGTGCTTCTATGCTTTGCAAATTTTTTGATCTCAGATGTAAACAATGAGAATAATCAATCAATCCACCGATTTATATAAAGTTTTTCTACATTTAATGCCATAAGTGCTTTTACTGAGACTTTCAAACTTTATTCAGAATGAAGTATAGACAATGCGTGAATGTATACTGCATTCTTTTGTTATCACTGACATTAATCCAAAGGCTCATACTCAGAGGTGAGTATACCGGTCATGCAGGGGTTCAAAGCTAGAATAGCTCCCCCTAAGACCATGAGGGTCAACTATCCAGAAGTAGAAGGTGTGTCCACTAAGGATGCATCTACTACCTTTTTCTCTTCATTATCCTTCTTTACTTCAACCCATATTTTATCTGAGTTATCTTTAGCTTCCACAAACTTAACTTCTCTTGATTCTTCAAACATAGACTTTTTAGAATTCTCTTGACCTACAAAACCTTGAGATGTGTCTAGCTTTTCCACATGAGTGACAAATGATAGGAGGTATGATGTTGATGTTCATCATGCTGCACTACTTGGCTGTGTTTCCATTGTAATTAGATATCTAACATGTAATGTTCTACAATTTTCTTTGAGGTTGATTTCTTTGATTGTATTGACTCTGATTCCTTTGGTTCAGTTGTGACTGATTTCTTTGATTTGTCCTGCAATGAATAGCCGTATGACCAAACTTATTACAAGAGTAACAGTAACCATTGAAGGGTATTACATCCTTACAATCTATTGCCAAGTGTCCATGTTTGTTACATGCATAGAATGTATGGTTGAATGCCTTGTGCTTATCTTTTGGTGTTTTTGCTTTAGTCTCTTCATGATTCTCAGTTTTCTTTTCTTCTGTAGATTCTGTTTGAGCTTTCTTTCTTTCTTGAAATGAATTAATCTCAATTTGAGCTATATTGTATCCCATACTAGTGGTATCACCTTTTAGCTTTTGTGCATAAAGCTATGATTGAATTAAATTAGAACTTGTGTGTAGTTTATCAATCTTGTCTTTTTCTCCTGATAGTTCAGATTCAATTTTATTCTTGATGTTTTCCAACTCCAAGATTTTCATATTGGCTTGCATGAGTTCTTCATCTAACTGTTTATTTTCTTTGTTCTTCTCTTCAATAGCTATTAGGCTATTAGTTAACTGATCATTCAGTTCTTCTATCTTATCCTTTAAAGATAAGTTTTCTTCATTTAGTTTCTTGACCATTTTACCCAAATCATTTGTAGAGCAATCTTTTAAATCTTTTCTTAACTTTTTGATAAGCATTTGTGAGCCATCAAATTTTAGTTTAAGTTCCTCATTTTATTTCTCAGATCTGTCTAGATCTTCAAGGGTTGCTTCAAGATTTTTTTTCAGATGTTTTTCTTCTTCTGAATCCATGATCTCCTCAAGTGGTTAAAATTTCTTATAGAGGACCAAAGCTCTGATACCAATTGTTGGAAACACTGAGAGGGGGGTGAATCAATGTTTAACTAATTATTCTATTTCAGCAACTTTAAACATAAATCAATTATAAATCACTTGAAGCTTAACACAAGAACACATAACACATGATATGATTATGGGGAAACCTTGATTAGAGGAAAACCCCGGTGGGAATTAGTACCCACAAATATTGCAATAGTATAATGAACCTATTAAAGTTCCTTTGCCCTGTTAGGAGAAGTATTTACAATGCAAGTACAATGACCTGGTCAAAGGCTTGACCCTGTTAGGAGTCTTTACAAACAACCTTGTTAGGGGTGAGGACTCACTATCCAAGAGCTCATTGCTCAATGAGAAAGAAGGCTACAACCTCCTAAGAATAGATATGCACTATATCCAAAAGTGAACTATTATATATGACACAGATGTCTGATTAGTTCCGGTTATGCGCTTATGCTCTTATCTTCTTTAGGGGCTCTATCTCATACTGACATCTTTATACTACTCTTTTATATCTCTTCTCTACATATTTCTTTGACACTTTAAATATATCTTTTCATTACATATATATATGTTCATGCCTAAATAGATGCGACTATAAATAATACCTTAGTCGGCCCAAAAAAAACATTCACAATGCTTCCAAAAAAATTGGCTTAAGTGTGTTTACAATAATGTTTAATACATGATTACAAGCTTACTATAATAGGCACTAAGCCTTTACACAACTAAATATCACACGCTAATAAAAAACCTAAAGTCGGCTCCATACTTTGTATTCTGAACTGTTAGTGTACTTGTTCTTTTTGTAACTTATCCGTACTAACATTTTGTATCATGTGTGTATAGGGTAAGCATAAAAACATATCATAGAGCTTATGTCTAAAGGAACTTAGTCTAAATCATCCATAGATACGTGCGTTGGTGCTCTAATCATCTGTGTATCTCTGTTCTATACTATCTTCTATACTTAGTCAATTTCCACTACTAAGTTTGCTGTCAAAACTTCATATGACTTTGTTGCCTTAATGACAACACAAAATAAGTCATATACTCCGTGGGAGTCAACTTTCCAACAACATGGGAATACTTTCAAGTTGTGGGGAACCTATAATGAAAGTAGACCTCTGGATTAAGGGTTGGCTTCCCCTTGAATCACCTTGAAACTTAAAATTTTTGGAGGAAAAGGGTAGAGAGAAGTACAGAAATGGAAATAACTAAAATTGAAACTTAGGCAATTCACCAAACTTTAAGGATCCTCAGATTGAAGATATGCCCACAATGAAACATGAAATAAGACTTTGTAACTCACAAATTGATCCTATTATTCTAATATTCCTTGGAACAAAGAGGTACTGGAATAAAAGGAAGGGAAAAAGTTTCCACAACCTAAACTCAGATGTACACAGGTTAGGACTAAGAATAACAAAACAACTTCTGAATACCCAATTTGAACAATCATGCAAAGTAAAGGATACAAACTGAATCACAATAAACTTCAAATGGAATCCAATAAGAAAACTTAGAAATAAATAGGAACAAGAAGGACTACTATTGTATATTCAGTAAAAAGGGGCCAATTACAATCTGTATCACTAGATCTACAAACATTCAAATCTCAGAGTGAGATAGAATAGAAGAACTACCCCAATCACAAAATGTAAGAGGAATAAATAGGAATGAGGTGGAATACTGCACATCCAAAGAATCTAGAAATTACCATGCCTAACTCCACCGAATTTGGGATTGGATGCAGGTGTATCTCTGAAGAATCTTATAGAATCTCGGGTAGGTCTAAAGATGCTACTCAAATCTGGATGACATGAATCCTAGATTCATAGGGGTAGGTGAGAAGAGGAAATTTTTAGAACATATTCCTTAAAATCCATCCTTTATTAAATCAAATCCACCCTAACCCCTAATTATTCTTTGCGTAATTATTTGACAAAATGATTTATAATTGCATCATTTGTCAAATATTTTACAATAATGAAAATACATGATTTTACATTAAAATATCTCATTTTAAATAATTCCCCCCAATACAAGATTGACATTACCAATAAAAACACCTAGGTGTTTAGGGGTCACATATCTAATTAGAAAAATAATACTGAGGACTTAAGAGTATAGGTCCACATCTCCAATTTTGCCTTTTGTAAAACTCACTTCCTTAAAAATAATTCGAATTTTTTAAAGAAAGTTCATCTTTACTTTTAAATCCCCTCCTTAATTAGGCAAAATTAACCCCTAGAATATCCCATAAAATGATTTTATAACATACCCACCTCTACCTAATATTCTCATGAAATAAACATTAAAAAGAAAAGCCCCTCTTTTAATATGTTTTTTAAAAAAACATATAAAAAATCTGATTTCTTAGCTTTTTAAACACTTCTCCTTCCCAAAAAACTGAGCTTTACTAGAGTATTTTGAATGGGAATATAATTTGATCTTTGGGAAAGTTTCCTTATTTTTGAAGAGGTGAGTAATGATTTCTTATTCATCCGAAATTTCTGATTTTGCTGCTTTGTTTTTGCTCGTGGCTGCTCCTTCTTCAATCATTTCATTGCTTTAGAAGTGTTATTTGCCGGTTCTTTTGACTCCATAGCATGGGGACATGTTAATGTTGCTATTGTTTTTTATCATTGAGGGCATCATATAGATGTTCTTTTGATGACATGTATTGCCATTTTTACATGCAAAATTGCAGATTTATGAGATGTGCATATGCAAATGTTGCTTCACTTTTGCTTGGGGATCACTTCCATGGATATCGTGTTGTTTCAATTTTATTGAGAACTTGAAAAATACACCTCTGTTGCTATTTGTAAAATACTGATTATGTTGAGATATGTATCACTGTTGTGCCCTTTTCTTTGAGAGATGCAAATGTATCAAGAACTCTTATACTGCTTTGATGTCGTTCCTTTCTCCTTGAGAGATACACATGCAAATGTATCATATTTTTTGTTTTGATCCTTGAAAATGCAGATTTTTGAATACATGTATGCAAATGTAGTATTTATCTTTGAGATACATATGCAGATTTCTGAGATGCCCTTAGGGTTTGAGATACATATGCAGATATCTCTGTTGCTCCATTACCTTTATCCTGTAGCAATGATTTGTTTATCTTATCATGGAATCATTGTAGATGATCACCTCACACTTCTCATTTTGATGTTGGGCTCCGTTCAGTGCCCTTTTACATTTTGTGCATGCATTACAGATCATTGTTTGAAAGAGAATTGAAGCATACTATTATGCACTTGTGATCATACCTTCTCTGCTCATAGTGGAAAGATGCATATGTCTACCTTGGATGCATGATCTTAATGGAGAATCATGCTGATTTGAATTAATTTTCTGCTCCTTACCATGCACTTCTATGGCTCCTTCATGCATAGATTATTTTGAATGATGCATTCCTTCTTTCCCTCCTAAATGTTTCATTGAGTACTGTTGTTTTTTGGTGCATCTTCATAAGTATTTTTGATCAGACAAATCTATCCTTGAAAGGTGGCTTGTGAGGGCTGCTCTTGAAGGTTCTGATTTTCTGAGCAAGGGAATTTATTACATATCAATGCAATTTCATAGATTTTCTATATGTGCACATGGAACAAACAAGTCAGTGAAAATATGGCACTCTTCTTCCTTCTGTAACATTTTTGTGAGTGTGCACATACCTGGAGCATGGTCCCTTCTTCTGGTGTATGGTTGATTACATGCATGCATAACTCTAGGCGTAGATAGATAATTATTTATCATGCATTGCTTAGATCCATAGGATCTAACCCATCTGTCTCCTTTTTCAGGTTTTGGATCATACAAGAGCATACTGGAGTCACACTAGGGTCAACACCTCTTCCGCTCTTCAGGCAATGTTTGGTACCCTTTTATTTATTGGTGCAGGGCACCTCCCTATTTAACATTTTGGTGTGATTTAGGGTTGTCTTAGGTTTTTGTGTGTGTGTTGGAATAATGTCCAAGGGGTTGGATGCAATGAAAAATTAACTTCATGTTTGTAAGAGCCATAGTGCTCATTAGGTGATTTAGGGTCACTTTGGGCTAATTTGGGAAAAGTTGATATTTTAGTGCAACATGGGTTTGAGGGGTGTTTTAGGACCCTACATATCCTATCACCCATCGAGTTGACAAGGAAAGTCAAAATGCACAAAGTGCAAAAAGCTGCTAGCAAATTTGAAAGTTGCTCGAGCAACTTTTGCAAGAAATTGCAAAATGTAGTTAGATTGGTTGTAACTACCCCATGCTCAGTATATGAGCATGGATTCAATTTTTGGGAATGGTTAATGATATTTTTTATTGCAACACTTATTTCTAACACCTCTGTATGGATGACTATGTCTACATTCTTGTAATTTGCACTATTTCTCTACTCCTATACGACTGTGTATGGATTGGGGGAGGAGATCGGGATCCATGGGAGTGTAGTGGATTCATTTAGATTTCATATGCAGTAGTTATATTGTTTTCAAGTTCTTGCATTGTAAAGTTAGAGAATTTTGTAGGTCACTGGTGTGTCAGAGACAATATAGTGCTACCTAGTTAGAAATGGCTCTAACCTAGAATCCGACCGGAGGAATTGACTGAAACCATGGGGGAAGTAGGGTTAGAGTCTGTAGATAGGTTTTTTGTTTTCTTCCTTGCAGTTGCAGTGGATCTCCTAGGACAAATAGAAAGCCCTATGGCTAAATGGTGAATCTAGGTGAGCTAGGACAGGGAGAAGAAGGGATTTGATCAAGCACTCATGACCTTTTTGGAAAGACTTAGTGGCATTTTTAGATGTCCTAGATAGTCTTCTAAAAGGATTCAAAGGTGGAAGGAGGTTAATCAAATATTGGAGATCATTTTGATAATTTTTTATGTTGATTGGTCCAGAGGCCTAATTAATAGGCTAAAATCTAGGGCCTGCAAGAAACTAGGGTTATGAGTGCTTTCATAAGTCAGGGTTTTAGATTATGATAGTTTTGGTTGATACCTTAAAGATTTTCAAGTTCTTGTGTGGGGTCATTTGGGGAGTTTTGGAGTAATGGCCCTAACACTGTGTAAATGGACCTACTAGGAATTAGGTAATTAGGCCTCCTAGTGAAATATTGACCAATTGGATTGGTAAAGAGTTTTGAAGTATTGGGAAGAGTTTAGAATGACCTAGGATGGGTCAAGAATATTGTTAGGAGTCTTGGTGGATGTGTGGGAAGATCCTAATTAGAGGTTTGGCATTCTAGGAGGAGTTCTAGTGAAGAAACTAGGCATTTGGTGAACTAGTTGGACTAGTTAAGCCTAGGAACTTTGGAATCTTCTAAAGACCAACATACCTTGGAGGAGAAGTTGGTAGTGAGGGTCTTGTAGATCCTAATTGAAGGAAGATTCAACAAGGAACAACCATTGGATGTTTGGAATAGACTAACAAGCATCTTGGAGTGAGGAAAAGCTCTAGAGTACCAAACTCTCTACATCAGAGTGGTATCAAAGCCATATTTTCTTGAAGGTTGTGTATGTTTGAAGTGGAAGAGAGCCAAGAGGTTGATAGCATGCCTCCTAAGTAAATGAGTAGGGATGCCATAGTGGAATTTGTTCAGGGCCTCTTGGAGAAGGCTACTGTGTCTAAGACAAAGGGCAAAAACAAAATCACTGAATGGGGAGATGAGAGTGATGGAGATGATGAAAGTAAGATAGAAGAGTCATCAAACAAAGGAAAGGAACCTAAGATGGATAAAGAACAAAAGGTATTCTTGGATACCTTTAAGTCCCTTAACAAGGATAGCATGGAGCACATACCATATTACTGTAGTATCCTGAATGGAGAAGAGTTGTTGGATTGGCTTGAAGCCATTGACAACCAATTTGATTACAAAGAAATCTCAGAGGAGAACAGGGTTAGATATGCTAAGGCTAGGCTAAAGGGATCTACATTGGTGTGGTGCAACATGATTTAGGATGATAGGGAAACCAAAGGAAATAAAAAGATAGTTTCTTGGGAGAGGATGAAAATTAGATTGAGGGTACAATTCTTTCCTACTGATTATGAAATCCAAATGTACCAAAAGTTGTAGAACTTAAGACAGAAGGAGATGATAGTGAGTGCTTACACCGAGGAGTTTCACAAGTTGAGCTTAAGGTCTAGAAGACAAGAAGAGGAAATGGAGAAGGTGGCAAAGTATCTCAATGGGTTGAGACAAGGGATACAAGGTGAGATTAGCATGGTGGCTCCTGATAGTATGCACAAATGTTTCCAATTGGCCTTAAGAGAAGAGGATAAGGCTAGGAGGAGGAATGACTTCCATCAAAGAGGAAGAGGTGGTAATAATAATAGAGGTTTTAGAGAGGAAGGAGTAACTTTGGTAGGGGACAAGGCCCTAATCGACAAGAAATCTATGGATAATAGTGGGAGCAATCAGTTTTGGGGATCTTTTTAGAGAGGAGGATACAGAGGAAGAGGGCCTCCTAGAGGATGATTTCAATCCCAAGGAAGATCCAATTCATTCTTCATTGGCAGGTTCTATAACTGCAACCAAGTGGGTCACACAATGGGCATGTGTCCTAAAAAGACTTCCTTGACTTCAATGGGGGATAGAAGGAATCAGTTTGTACAAGAGGATGACACACAAAGTGTTACTTCTCCCATTTCCAAGGTAGGGCCAGTAATGGATGGATAGAACTTGATGTTAAGGAGAACTTTGTTGAAAGTGCCTAGCACTATGGAGCCACCTCAAACGAAGAACTTGTTTAAGACAACTTGTAAGTCTCATGGAAAGATTTGCAAAGTAATAGTGGATTCTGGCTCCACTAAGAACATAGTATCCACAAAGATGGTGGAAAAATTGAAACTAAGGAGGATACCTCATACCACACCCAATAATATTTCATGGTTGAACAAGGGTCATAAAATAGTGGTGGATGAACAAACTTTGGTGGAGTTTGAGATTGGAGAGTATAAGGACAAGGTCCTATGTGACATACTACCTATGGATGCATGACATCTTCTTCTAGGATGTCCATGTCAGTATGATGTCAAAGCAATGCATGATGGGGAAAGGAATAGTTATGTGATCGCCAAGTTGGAGAAGAAGTTTCAGATGGATCCTTTACTAGAGCCTAATAAGGAGAAGCATGTGGGGACAAGTGCAATGTTATTGAGTGGGAAGGAGTTTCTAAAGGCCATGAAGAAGAAGAAAGGAGTCTATTGTGCAGTAGTGATAAAACCAAAGGAGGAGACTAAGGAGAAAGTTAGTTTGCCACCAAAGATACAAGAATTGTTGAAGAAATACCATGACATAGTAGATAATGGTTTTCCAAGTGAATTACCACCTATGAGGGATGTGAGTCATCAGATTGACCTCATTCATGGAGAAAATTTTCCAAACAAAGCAGCATATAAGATGACACCAAAGTCAGAATGTAAAGATAGCAAAATAGATTTAGGATTTGTTGGATAAGGAGTTGATAAGGAAGAGTTTAAGCCCATGTGTTGTGCCAATAGTACTTGCACCTAAGAAGGATGGAAAATGGAGGATGTGTATGGACTCTAGGGATATAAACAAGATCACAATCAGGTATAGGTTCCCAATGCCCCAGATAGAAGATTTGATGGACAATTTGGGAGGTTCTTGCTATTTTTCTAAGGTGGATTTGAAGTTAGGATATCATCAGATAAGAGTGAGGCTTGGTAATGAGTGGAAGATATCCTTCAAGACCAATGAAGGGCTATATGAGTGGCTAGTAATTCCCTTTGGCATAAGTAATGCACCTAGCACATTCACAAGGCTCATGAATGAAGTGCTAGCAGAGTTCATTGGTAAATTTGTAATAGTTTATCTTGATGATATTTTGATCTTTATCAGGTCCAAAGAGGAGCACATGAAACATTTGGAGATGGTCTTCAGAAAGCTACATCAAGAGAATTTGATGATAAATCAAGAAAAGTGCAAGTTTCTCAAAACTGAACTAGTTTACCTTGGTTTTGTGGTTGCTAATGGATGCATGAAGATGGATCTTGAAAAAGTTAAGTCAATATTGGAATGGCCTATACCTAGGTCCATAGGGGATGTTAGGAGTTTACATGGGCTGGCCTCCTACTATAGGAAATTTGTGAGAAACTTCAGTCATGTGTGTGCCCCTATTCTTAACACCATAAAAGGTGGAATCAAATGCAAGTTTGAGAGGACTATGGCAGCAAACCAAGGGTTTGAAATGTTAAAGAAGAGGATTGCAAAAATACCTACTCTTAGGCTCCCTAATTTCAATCAACTATTTGTGGTAGAATGTGATGCTAGCAAGTTGGCTATTGGAGCAGTACTAATACAAGAAGGACATCTTGTGGCTTTCTTCTCTAAAAAGTTGAATGAGGCTAAACAAAAAAAAGTACTCCACCTATGATTTGGAGTTATATACTATGGTACAAGCACTTAAGAAGTGGAGACACTACCTATTACCTATGGAGTTTGTGGTCTACAGTGATAACCATGCTCTACATTTTCTGAATGGGAAAGAACAACTGAATCAAAGACACTTGAAGTGGGTAGAATCCTTACATGCTTATACATTTGTCATAAAGCAAAAGAAGGGAGTTAACAACAAGGTTGCAGATTCTCTTAGCTGAAGAGTGCTCAAAATACAAGAGATACAATTGCAAAGTGTAGGGATGGATGATTTGAAGGACCTCTACAAGGAGGACAAGGATTTCAGAGAAGCCTATGAAGCATGTGTGAAGTTTCAGCAGGGTTTCAAAGTGGATTTTAGTGAGTTTGTGTTACAAGAAGGCCTATTGTTTAAAGGTCACCTTATGTGTATTCCTCAATGCTCAATGAGGGAAAACATTATGAAGGAGAAACACCAAGGCAACTTGGGGGGCCACTTTGGAGTGTATAAGACTTTGGAGCAAGTGAATAGGAACTACTATTGGCCTAAGTTACAATCAGATGTGAGGATATTTGTAGAACAATGTCAGATTTTTCAGAGGGCAAAAGGAAAAAGCAACAACAGTGGGTTATACCAACCCTATCCATACCCCAAAGGCCTTGGGAGTGTCTTAGTATGGATTTTGTTTTGGGGTTACCAAAGACACCTAGGGGTCATGACAATGTGTTTGTGGTGGTGGACCATTTTAGAAAAATGGAACACTTCATTCCATGCAAGCAAAAAAATGATGCTTCTCAAATTGTAGGTCTATTCTTTAGGGACATTGTGAGGATCCATGACTTGCCCCTGAATATTGTAAGTGATAGAGATAGTAAGTTTGTGGGTCACTTTTGGAGGACCCTATGGAAGATGCTTGGAACAAAATTGTCTTTCTCTTCAGCCTACCATCCACAATCAGATGGCCAAATGGAGGTAGTCAACAGGTCACTTGGGAACTTGCTAAGGTGTTTGACTAAACAACATGGTCAATCATGGGATCATATCATAGGGAAGGAATAAATTTCCTATAATGAATCCATTAATAGGAGTACAAGGAAGAGCCCTTTGAGATAGTGTATGGGGTCAACCCTAGAGGGATCTTGGAGTTGAGAGATCTTAGTTTGAAGGAAAAGAGAAGTGCACAAGGAGAGTCATTTGTATAACAGATGAAGGAACTGCATGAACAAGTCAACAAGACTTTACAGAAGCAAGTGGAGAAGTACAAGTCCAAGGATGATCATCCAAGAAGAGATTTTTAGTTCAAAGTAGGGGATCTATTCCTTGCTTACCTCAGAAAGGAGAGGCTACCCAAAGGCCAGCCAACTAAACTACTCATGAAGAAGATAGGGCCACTAAATATTTTACATAAGTATGGCCAGAATGCCTATGAAGTGGAGTTGCCTCCTAATTTGGATATTTCACCCATTTCCAATGTTTGTGACTTGTATCCCTATAAGGGATCATCTCTAGGCACATGCCAGTCTACATTTGTAGATTGGGAGGATGATGATTGGGTGAAAGACTTGGCTATCCCAATGCCACTGAAATTGGAAAGTGTATTGGATTCCAAAGTGATAAAAGAAGATGAGGAAGGGTAACTAAAAAGAGTACCTCATCAAGTGGTAGGGACTACCGGAAGCTGAGGCCACTTGGATGACAGATCTGGACATTCTGAAACATGGGGTCACCATTGAAGACCACCTAACTCAAGGGACTTGAGTTCTTTTGTCCAGGGGAGTATGGTGCATGGAACCTCCCTATTTGATGTTTTGGTGTGATTTGGGGTTGTCTTAGATGTTTTTTTATGTGTTGGAATAATTTCCAAGTGGTTGGATACAATGATAAATTAACTTCATGTTTGTAAGAGCCATAGTGCTCATTAGCTGATTTAGGGTCACTTTGGGATAATTTAGGAAACATTGATATTTTAGTGAAATATGGGTTTGAGGGGTTTTTTAGGACCCTACATATCCTATCTAGGGTCATCAAATTCAAACTCACCCATCGAGTTGACAAGGAAAGTCAAAATGCACAAAGTGCAAAAAGTTGCTAGCAACTTTTGCAAGAAATTATAAAATGTAGTTAGATTGGTTGTAACTACCCCATTCTCAGTATATGAGCATGGATTTTATTTTTTGGGAATAGTTAATGAGATTTTGGATTGCAACACTTATTTTTGACACCTCTATACGGATGACTGTGTCTGTAACCTTGTAATTTGCACTGTTTCTCTACTCCTGTACGACTGTGTATGGAATGGGGGAGGAGATCAGGCTCCATGGGAGTGTAGCGGATTCATTTAGATTTCATATGAAGTAGTTAGTTTTTTTTCAAGTTCTTGCATTGTAAAGTTAGAGAATTTTGTAGGTCACTGGTGTGTTAGAGACAATACAGTGCTACCTAGTTAGAAATGACTCTAACCTAGAATCCCACTGGTGGAATTGACTAAAACCATGGGGGAAGTAGGGTTAGAATTTATAGATAGGTTTTTTTTTTTCTTCCTTGTAGTTTTAGTGGATCTCCTAGGCCAAATAGAAATCCCTATGGCTGACTGGTGAATCCAAGTGAGCCAGGACAGGGAGAAGAAGGAATTTGACCAAGCACTCATGACCTTTTGGGAAAGACTTAGTGGAATTTTTAGATGTCCTAGATAGTCTCCTAAAAGTATTTGAAGGTGGAAGGAGGTTAATCAAATATTGGAGATCATTTTGATAATTTTTTATGCTAACTGGTCTAGAGGCCTAATTAATAGGCTGAAATCTAGGGCCTGCAAGAAATTAGGGTTATGAGTACTTTCAGAAGTCAGGGTTTTGAATTTTGACACTTTTGGTTGATACCTTTAATATTTTCAAGGTCTTGTGTGGGGTAATTTGGGGAGTTTTTGATTAATATCCCTAAAACTGTGAAAATAGACCTACTAGGAATTAGGCAATTAGGCCTCCTAGTGAAATATTAACCAATTGGATTGGTAAAGAGTTTTAAAGTATTGGGAAGAGTTTAGAATGAAATAGGATGGGTCAAGAAGATTGATAGGAGTCTTGGTGGATGTGTGGGAAGATCCTAAGCAGAGGTTTGGCATTCTAGGAGGAGTTCTAGTAAAGAAACTAGGCATTTGGTGAACTAGTTGGACTAGTTAAGCCTAGGAACTTTGGAATATTATAAAGACCAACTATACCTTGGAGGAGAAGTTGGTAGTGAGGGTCTTGGAGATCATAATTTAAGGAATATTCAACAAGGAACAACCATTTGATGGTTTTAATAGATTTTTAGGAGTTGTCTATGCTCACGACCTGTTTGAGCTCAGATAAATGCTTTACTTTCCTTCTGCACATATTTGTCATTTATGCTCAAAATCTGAATATGATCCAATATATATACCATTTCATTCATTGGATAGCTTAGTTTCATTCTTTTCTTTTCATGTATTTTCCAATTTCATCTCAAGAAATTATGAACACAAATTTAATCTAGATTACTAATAATGTGCGAACAAGGTTATCTTAGCAACTCACCTAGTTAGTAGGCTAACAATCTTAACCAATTAAATAAAAATAAAATAATTAGGTAACATGTTTGGTGACCTTAGTTGAGTTCTTGCTTGCTAAGTACCCCTTTTACCAGTTGCCTTCCATTATCCATTGGGCATAGAGTCCTTTGGCTTCCATAACTAAAACTTGGCTCAAAACCTGAAAAACAACAACTCCTTCTGAAATAAAACAACTAAATGACTGAGACATATTGGAATTATTTTGAGGGACTCATCATGTGAGTATGAATGGTTTCTATCAGTGGGCTCTCAATTCACTAAACCAATCATTGATTCTTTCTTAATGAAGCTTGAAGAATGACATCAATGTACCTCTAGCTTATTCCTAACAACTAAAAGTAGGGATAACAACAATTGAAACTAAAACACACATGTAATAAAGTACTTAGTGAACATAGAAAAACAAACCTATCCTATCCTAACAAAGTGTAAAAATTTATTAGACAAAACCATTGACTGGCTCCCTAAAATATCTTTCTTTCCTTCACAATTTGGAATGTTTTACAAACTTGTAGATGGCTAAGGAAAGATAGAGAATGAAGAGATGCTTTATAATCCAATGAAACAACTCTTTAAAGATGAAAATGAATCATCCTACCTCATTAAGCTCATGATTCATGAAATTTTCCTGAAGTGGATATGTGAGTGGAGTTTGGCTCTCTTGGGCTGCAACTTTCTCTTCTTGAGCATCCTCTTTATACTTGGCCTCTATTCTGGAAAATTACTTGATTGGGCATCCTATTGAGAGAATGAAACTAAATTTCTCCTTATTGGTCTCTTGTTTATGAATTGTCTTTTCAACCTCTCTTGGTTGACTAGAAAGAGTTTCTCTATGTAATTCAGCTTGAAACATGGCTGCTTCTTGCACTTGATAATGTTGCTCACAAACTTATGCCTCAGGAAAAAATGATTCCTCACCAAGAATTTCAAAAAAAAATTCTATGATACTCTCAAAATAATTTTCCTCAAGGCTTCTATCAATTTCTACATGCTGGAAAGCTTCCTTTTTAGTTGCAAGTTCATGAATTGACATATCATCACAATAATTTACGCCCTCCAACTATTCCAAACTTGTTGTTGATGTGGTCATGACCATATGTTCTTCATCTTTCTCAACAAAAATAGGAATCTCATTAAACAAAAACATAGCATCCTCTTCTATACCAACCTCCTCTGTTATCATTTCAAGCTCAACACTTGCTTCCAATGCATGAACCAGCTGTCCCAACTGGTTTTGATCTTCAGTTACTTCTAGCAAGTTTGATTGTTTCTTTTGAAAATCATGCTCAAGTGTATCATATTTTGGGTTCTCATGGGCTAACTTTGCAACTGAAAAGACTTCTCTTGGGGAATGTTGAGCCAATTTTCTTCAAGTATAGGCTCTTGAAAAGAATGATTGCTCTTAAAACTTGGAATTTTAAATTTAGAGAGCTCACATTTAGACTCAGGGGTCATACCTTGATTGAAGCTTTGAATCTTGAGGACCTTATATTTCACTTGTTGTTCCTTTGCAACCAGCTCCCTCACAAGTCCCTCCTCATAGTTTCTATGTTGCATTCCCATCTTAGGATGATATATTTGACAAGATACTACTTTTTGCTGCAACACTGCTGACTTTTCCTCAAAATAAAACCCATCTTGTTTGAAGCTAAGTATATTGAATCTTGGAGTTCCTTTCTTAAAGAATGGATTTGGAAAAGTTGTGGCTGCTTAGGTTTCCATCTTGTGCACTTGAGAAAACATTGTAGCACTCTCTTCATATTTCCTTTGTGCCTCTACCTCCTTCTCACAGAGATAATCCTAGTAAGACAACTCCTCTTACTGTAGATTCACTTCCTGTTGTCTCTTGATCTCAGACAATTGCTTAGTCAAGTCAACCAACATACCTTTTATCTCATTTATTTCTAGATTTTCCAAGTTTTGAGGCTGAATAGAAATATCTTCATGTTGACATGGCATGAAATAGTCTGCTTGAGGCTAGTTTATAATTTGGGTATGTTTTCAATCAGGTTGAGCAAGGATGGGTGGGTGGTAAGCATGATGAGCTTGCTGGGCATATTGGTAATTTATTGAAGTAGGGTTCCTTTGAGGAAAACCAACAACATGGTGGTTTTGATATGGCTGATATGAAGGTGTATAGATAAAACCTTCATAGAATGGATAGTGATAAGGTATGCTATTATCAAATGAAAACATGTTGAAACATTTATATAGGCTGGAAAATAATTTAAATCACTAAAAATTGGAAAAACAAACAAACTTGTTTATCCCACATACCAACACTTTATCTATTTGAAACCAATAGATATCCTTCCAGAGTTGTGAGGTGTGCTTCTTTCTATCCTCGAAAGGCAGAAATATTTCTGTCCACACCCAAAAAAACAATACATGCAATAAGTTTGAACCAAGGTAGTTAAAAAAAAGTCCCACTAGGTGTGCCAAAAACTGTTGTCACTAAGGATTGCACCCACAAGAGCTAAGTATGAAACTCAGTAATCCCATGAAACATGGGAATACTTTTAGGTTGTGGGGAACCTATAATGAAAGTAGACCTCCAGATTAAGGGTCAAATTCCCCTTGAATAACCTTGAAACTTAAAATTTTTGGAGGAAAGTGAAGAGAGAAGTGTAGAACTAGAAATAACTAAAATTGAAACTTAGGTGATTCACCAAACTTTAAGGATCCTCACATTGAAGATATTCCCACAATGAAACATGAAATAAGAATTTGTAACTCACAAATTGATCCTATTGTTTTGATATTCCTTGAAATTAAGAGGTATTGGAATAAAATGAAGGGAAAGAGTTTCCACAACCTAAACTCAGGTGTACACAAATTTGTGTGTGTGTGTGTGTGTGTGATTTTATGCGCCTGTTGAGATTGACACAACACTTCAATAAGTCATTATATTAGTGAAAAATCATAAAAATCAAGGGTTTGATATTGATCACTAAAACTGACCTATTGCTTCCTATCTAAGAAGAGTTTGAAGAATGCAATAATATTCCCTCAGATTATGTATAAATTAGTGACAAAAACAACCTAGAATGGAAGATTTAAATGAAATTAATCTAATATGCTCAAGAAAAGTCCATTTTAAACTCCAAGATGAAAGATTATAACAATAAAACTATAAGAGCTAAAAATAAATATAAATCCTGAGAAATATGAGCAACATAAGTTTTCTCTTTCAACTCTCCAAATATGGGCAGCATAAGGATGCTTTCAAATATTAAAATTAAGGGTCATTTGAGCTCAAAAACCATCCAATTTATTGAAAGAAGGGAGGAAGGGGAGAAGGCTCTAGAAGGGAAGCCGTTAATGAGGGTGTAAGACTCATTAATGAGGAGTGTGGAAGAGAATGTGTAAGAGGCATTAATGCTTCATTTATGAAAGCATTTATGAGGTATGGGTGAGGGTTTAAGAAGCATGGGTGAGGGTTTAAGGTCAAGGTTGAGAACGTTGACTTTTGGGGGAGAGTTGAATTCCTAATCGCAAAATTAGGAATGTGACAAGCTTAGGGGTAGCTTAGGATTAATATTAAGGCTTAAGATAAGTGATTAAGGAGATAGAGATGGGAGGAGAGAGAATGAGTGGAGGGGGGATTAGCTAATTAGGGTTAATTAGCTAATTAAGAAGAATTAGCATGTGAGAAGGGGTTGGAATGAGTTTGAACTCATGGTTGGTTATTTCAGATTGGATAGGTTAGAGGGAATATTAATGAGATGAAATATGTAAATAATATATTCACTCAATAATAGGGATTTTAATTAATTATTTAAGTTATTGATTGCCTTGTAATGATTAATTAGGACTATAGCCAGATTGAATTAATTAGGCTAGGGGATTGATTTTCTCTCTTTTGCAAGTGAGGAGTTTGCAATTGGGATTTTATTTAATTCCTTTTAAATTAATTATCTTATCCATGTATTTGATTATTTTTGAATTGGCTAAAAATGATTAATTTAGATTAGTGATTAGATCACTTAGGAGATTAATTTTGATTTCAAAAGAATTATTCCAACTGATTGAAGAGTTGTCTTGACATAATTAGGGGTATGATCACACTTAGGGAAAATAAGGTCTATGGTTAGAGAAGAAAAAATTAGTGTGGTTACATTTGCCCGTCTTTGAATTGATGTGTGAGCAACACATTGTTTCAAAGAAAGTTTATTGGTTTCAGAAAGTTTGAGAATTCCATCTTTGATCGAGTGAAATGTCTGATGAGATCAGTCTCACATTTGATTGAACTAAGACTGATAGTATTGACTTTGAACTTGATCGAACAAAAGGTCAATAAGCAAAGATCTTAAAGGTACCAATTCTGAACTTGGTTGTCGTCCAAGAATTGATAATACTGATGTTGAACTTGATTGAATGTAGGTCAGTATGATGCTGCTAAGATCTTAATAAGAATCTTAAGAAGAGGTAGACATAAGATATCTAGCTTGTGAGAACCGAAGCCTTCCATCCAACAGTCTTGACTTCGTCAAGCAACTATTATGCCTTTAGTATTTTGACGATGAAGTCATTTTAATGCTATTTCGAGCAAGAATTTGATTGATGATAGTGTGATGATGCCCCCTTAGGAATGAAATCGAAGGAAAAAGAATAAAATCCATCTATAGAATGATGCATCACTTGAATTGATCGATTGAATTGAGAAAGAAATAATTAGAAGAAAGGATGAAGCGAAGATGTGTTTAAGAGAAAACACAAGCTTACCAAGTTAATACGTTAAATGTGAGTTCAAAGTTTTGATAAAATGATGTCAAACCAAGATTTTTGATGAATAATGTGTGATTTTGATGATAGAGAACCCATAAAATTGAGTGCACGAAGCCTACAAAGCATATTCAGTTCACGCATGGAGAAAATCTGTAGTTTTGGGAACAGGCATAAAATTTTACTATACCATGTAAAATGGCATAGGAACCTTTGATTTTGTTCCCGATTTATAAAAGAGAGAACAGAATGGAGTTTCAGGTGTCGGGAAGGAGTTTTGGAGAACCTAAATAGCTCAAAAGTCCATTATATATCCCAAAAATTACCTTTTGCCTATTCATTTTCACTTTTACCCTTAGTAATTTTTAGAGCTCTGTAGAGAAGATGGTGGTCCCCATGGAGAACCACCATTTTGAGCTCAACCGTCAACATAAACGCCTAGCCAACTACCCACCTCTAGTAAGTACTTGTAAATCTATCCTGTTAAATTTGAAAATTCAATTTTTATGCATTTGTGTAGAATTTAGAGCCAATTTAGTTTTGTGTCAAATGCGGTATGTCAGATTGTACCCTGTCAATACCGTGTCATATCTCATGGATACAAGAATTCCTATGTTGTATCCAAGATTTCTTGGATCATACCCTATTTTTAAATTTTGCATCATATTCAGTAGATTTAGAATAGCTTTTGAATTTTATAGTACCCTGCAAAATAGGGTCGTACGCCGCATCCTGTGTTGCACCCTGTTAATCTTGCATCATATTTGAGATGCCCCATTGCATCCCAGAAATCAAGGATTGTATCCCGTAAAAAGCTCATACCCTATAGATCTAGAACAATTTCTAGTTTTTAGACTTAGAATACTACCAACTGTGAACTTTTTCCATCCGTGGGTTGTCAAAACACTTAGTTGATTACTTTTCTCTGTAGTTATCATAGATAGAATTCTGATTTGCTTTTGTAATTGGTATCTTAAAGTGAAACAGGTCCCTTTTGAGGTAGTATCATTCTGAGGACCATACCCAGGTTGTGTTCTTGCCTTGTCCCAACAACTGACAGATGATGAGAGTGAGTTAGTTGCTAGGGTGGGACTTTTATCCTTGTCTGATTTACCCGATATTAGGGTAAATTGAGGGTTTTTGAATGCTCTTGCTGAGAGATAGCACTTAGAGCACAAAACCTTCCATATCCTGACTAGCGAGATGACTGTCACACTAGAGGACATGTGGTGGATTCTGCGAGTGCCTATGATAGGGTGAAAGGTGCAGTTTGATTCAACCTCTTGGATAGCTATTGCTTCAGCGCGTCATTTCTTTGGAGATGACACCATTGCACATAGATACATTACCTGGGGTTACATGTGTGATCACTATGATCATATTGATGTATACTTAGTTGGACTGATTGGAGGCATCTTGATGCTAGATAGAGGACAACACATTTTTCTGGTAGGATGGGTAGACATGCTGGAGTAGATGGTTGTATTCTCTCAGAGATTTTCCTGGGGGTAGTTGCATCCTTACACATATTTATAGGGAGTTACATGAGATTGTATACCAGCATTCCCAGAGCATGATTGTAGGGATCCTAACTCTTTAGATATGGGCCTGGGAGCATATCCCAGTTACACGGCTGATAGTAGATAGGTAGTGAGCACCATAGTAGCCTTATGTATATATGTACTCAGGTCTTATTCAGCAACCCCATCTGGGCAAGGTAGAGTACTGGCATCACCTTTTTGATGACATGACAGTAGTGGTATAGCAGCCATACTTGTATTGCGAGGAGTGAGCATCAGACATATGATAGATTCCATTCTTCTTTTAGAGTAGGTGCTTGATTGGCCGAACCTGATATATCATAGAGTGTTTCTTACACACCCAGGTTTTGAGACAATTTGGCCGAGTACAGGGCAGGTGTTAGGACATGACCGTATATGCCAGAATCCAAGATGAGGCAGCAGTGTGGGGTCCCCAGTTGATGTATGGTAATACTCATTGGGAGATTAGGGAGATGGTTGGATTTGCGTGGGACCTTTGCCCAAATGTTGTAGATGTAGGGTGTTCTGACGGTTATCTTACATAGATGCTCTAGCATCCCTTTCCATGGTTCACTATACCTGATGAGGCAATTCCTCATATAGATGAACCCTTAGATTATGATCCTATCGAGGATCATCCTATCAGAGGTAGAGGAGGAGCTCAGAGAGAGAGGGGGGAGCTGGGAGAGATGGTGGGTGACAAGATGGGAGACGTCCTCCTCCTCTAGATAGAGGATAGGGTCTGGATGACGGTGATGATGGTGGAGATGATAGGGGTGGAGGAGATGTGGGCGGTAGTGGTGGTGCTAGTGGCAGTGGAGAGGGTCATCAGACTCATTTCAGATTTGTTTCTCCATAGAGAGATCCTATTCCATTACTTACTAGAGAGTAGCAAAGACAAAGGCAGTAGGATACCTAGCAAGATAGGCCATAGGATAGGCCCTCAGGACAAGACATAGGTAGAGGCTCTGGCGGAGATGGAGATGCTTTATCACAGTGTGAGCATGAGTAGGAGCAGCTCAAGGCTAGGATCACCACATTAGAAGCCTTGATTATAGACAGGGATACACAACTTGAGCCCCTTAGAGAAGAGCGAGATAGGCAGTGTGATATGCTCAGAGTGGAGAGAGATACATAGGTTCAGATAGCCACACACTAGGGATAGAGAGAAGCCTATTATTTTTCTTTATACCATGTTGCAATTCCATAGGGTCAGAGAGCACTGTCCTTTCACGCATTGCTCAGTAGTCAGAAGGAGCTATGCCTCCTCCTCCTCCCTTTGTTCCACCTCCTCCCCCTCTAGATCAGGGAGAGGGTGGGAGTCAGTATAGACATTGTACTTTTGTCATATATTCAGAGATTATAGTGTATACCTGGATCCTTCTGAGATCATTCTTTTGTACTATGACATTTATACATGTATATCTAATTCATACTGATATTCTGATACTCTTTTTGTAGACATTTCCATAGTTTTGATCTATTTCCATGATTTTATATATATATGATGCAGTTGTTCCTGATTCTAACATGTTTATGGGTTATCTTGGCTTTGATAGATGTTGATATTTGATGCATGTGTGATTTATATCCTTGGTCTCTTGATGAGTTAGATTTAGATGATGACATCATTTATTATCTATGACTGATTACTGATATGGATGTGTTTCAAATGATGCTATGTGAATATGCAAAATGAATATTTTTTGAGTTTTTCTTATGCAAGTAAATGTATGGATGCATTTTTAAGATGTAAAATAAATGCAATGCATGAATGCTTTGTTTTTGTATTTTCCCTTGCTCTTTATGAATGCAAAATGTATGTCATGGATGTACAATGACATTGATATCAGTAATATTGGATTTATGTGATTAACTTGGATTTAGGATGAAAAATAGAGATGATTTTGAGCTCAAATCCTTATGCTAGTTTTTTCTTCTTCTTTTTGTTAAAAATGAATCATGGAATCTCTAAAATGCATCTACATGCAGACTCTTTAGGATTGTCACTGATTTGTATATATTATACCATTTTATCATCATTGGGCAGTTGTTTGTAACATAAATTACCTGATAGTACAATTGTCACTAATACCCACTGGTATCATGAAAGTATGAATACTATTTGTATTGGATGTAATGTCGGAAATAGACTTAGGCATCAAGGCATAGAATCTAGGACAACAATTTAGTTATCTCCTTTTAATGTTTAGGTTCAAGTTCTGTTCAAGTGTGATGTAAGATATGTGACCTGCAATGACCTTGAAAATTTATATCCTTGGGTACATAATGTTTTGTACACTTTAGTGAGAATCTGATTTAGAAAATAGACAAGGAAATTATTTCAACGTCACCGTAGTTTACACATAACAAAGATTGAGATATATGCGGCTATCCACTTATGTTGGCAGCTCTTACCATAAACATCCAAGTTAGGTGAAATTTATAGGATCATTCAAAACAATCACCATGCATAGAGAACCAAGAAAATGTTATGCCCCCTATCCTTGTGACTCTGTCTTTGAATAGACATCATGGAGTAACTCGGAAGACATAAAAATTTTCAATTGAGAATCAATCAAAGAAAATTTATAATTTATTAGATTCCCCTAGTAAGAAACATCATGGGAACATAAAGGAATTATAATCAGATCAAACAAGGTGTTTAAGTAGTATTGAGAAATACTACTGATTAATTTTTCAAGTGCAGTAAAGATTCATCAATCAGAATTTGGAATGTAAGCAATATGTTTTCCTGTCTGAGTGCAGGCGAGAGTAATCATGTTAGTAATTGCAATCCAATGTAGTTCTTAGAGACATTGGTTAATGAAAGTGTTTGAGAAACACTTGTTTGTTTTAAGTTCTTGGATTTCAAGTGTTTAGAAACACTAGTTTGATGTCTGTTACCATTTTGGAGAGGTGAACCATCCTAGACAAGATGCTTAGGACAACCTAGCAGATGCGAACTAACTATGCTAGCAGAGATGCCCCTAGTGCATAATAACTACTCCTAAGATGCAAATGCAGACAAATCACAAGCAAGGATAGGACATCTATAAGGAATTAGAGTCACCAAATAGCATAGGTGCAAGTATGAAGTTTAGGGTTTCTAGTGTATTGATAGATATAACACAGAGTTTGAATGACGCATGTTTGCCAGGTTTTCACCACTTAGAAAAGCTTCTTCTTTTTGCTACCAAGATTCCTATTTGCCAGGTTTTCATCAAAGCATTTTTTTTCTCTTTTTCAATTTTTTTACTATTTTTGCCTTTTTATGTTTTTGTAGTACCAAGGTGCTTGTTTGCCAGATTTTCACCAAGGATACTTTTTTTTTTCAGGACTTTTTCCACTATTTTTGGATTGCTTCAGGATCAATTTTTTGATTTTTTTGGTATTTTCTGAGATTTTCACTGCATAGGATCTGTTATCTAGACATCAAGCATAGAAACACTTCAAATACAGAGTATTAATGGGATCAGGAAGAACATCTCCCTCAGGTGTAGCTAGCTGATAAGCTCCAGTCCCAAAATTTGCAGTAATGACATAGGGTCCCAGCCAGTTTGGTTCAAACTTTCCTTTTTGATCTCTGTTAGGCTGGTTGTTAGGATTCTCTTTCAGAACAAGATCCTCCACTTGAAAGTTTCATGGTTTGACCTTTTTATTGTACCCTTTTGACATGCATGTTTGGTACACTTTTAGATGATCGAACACCTATTGCCTGCGCTCATCAAGTAAGTCTAAAAAATTTACCCTATCAATGCGGTATTGTTCATCAGTAACAAGACCTTATAAAGATACTCACAAAGATAGGATTTCAACCTCAATAGGTAATACTACACCAACACCTTAGACCAAGGCAAATGGCATGGCTTTAGTTGGTGGTCTGATGCTTGTTCTGTAGGCCCAAAGTGCTAGATTAATTGTAAATGCCAGTCCCTGCTAGACTTACAGATCTGTGTCAGATCTTGAGAATATTCTTGTTAGATGCCTCAGCCTATCCATTACCTTGAGGATAATAGATTGATGAACATTGTTGAGTAATGTGAAACTGTGTGCAAAGGTCTTCGATGTCTTGGTTTTTAAATTGGCCCCCATTGTCTGTTACAATTGAAGAGGGTATCCCATATCTACAAATAATGTAGTTTAAGATGAACATAGCCACTTGTTTGCTAGTGGCTTTGATCAGTGGCACAGATTCAACCCACTTTATGAAATACTCAGTGTTCGTAATGATGTATTTGTGTCCACCTGAAGAATTAGGATATATTTGTCCAACCAAATCAAAGGCCCATTGCTGAAATGGCCAATGAGTTATGAATGGTATGAGTTCTCTAGCAGGAGAATGGATGAGATTTCCATGTGTTTGGCATTTATGACATGTTTTTGAAAATTGAATAGCATATTTTTCCATTGTGGGCCAATAATAGCCTACTTTGAGTAGTTTCTTAGCTAGTGAAAATCCATTTGAGTGTGATCCACATACTCCTTCATGGACTTCTTTTAATGCACGATCTAACTCTTCATGTTCTAAAAACCTAATAAGTGTACCATCAAGACCTCATCTATATAATTTATTAGTAATGAGGACATAACATGATGCTATCCTTATTAAGGCTCATTTTTCATTTATGGATAATTCATTGGGTATAATTTGATCAGTTAGATAAGCAATAATTTTACCATACTGAGATTGGTCTTGGGTGTTAAAAGCATAAATTTTTTGGTATTGGGGGTATCAAAGGCTGGGTAGGATAATTCTTCCACCAAGAAGTCATAGTGGAATTGATATTCCTCCAATTGTAGCATGGATGCCAATGTAGCCATAGCATCTGTAGCTTTATTCTTTGTTCTTGGTATTTTTTGGAATGTGACGAAGACAAAGTACTTCCTTAGGTCATCAACTAGTTGTTTATAGGGCATCAACTTCTCATTTTTGGTCTAATAATCCTCATTTACTTGATTGATAATGAGCTGGGAGTCACCATACACATGTAACTCTACAATCTTCCACTCCATAGCAAGTTTAAGACAATTTACCAATGCTTCATATTCAGAAATGTTATTTGTGCCTAGAAACATTAATTTATAGGACTTGGGTATTTTTTAGCCTTGAGGAGTTATGAATAGAACCCCTGCTCTAGAGCCTTGTTGTGTAAAAGAACCATCAAAGTATATCTTCCATGGATACTCAGTTAGATGCATAATTATTTCATTAGGGAACTCAATTCTTAAAGGCTCATCATCTTGGAGTGGTGAATCAGGTAATTGATCAGCGAGGAATTATCCTTTAATATCCCTTCTGTCCACATACTCAATGTCAAATTTGCTTAGAGTCAGGACCCACTTTGTTAGTTTTCTTTTTAATGTTGTCTTTATTAAGAGGTACTTCAAAGAATATATCTTTGCAATGAGCCTTACTATATGTGATAGCATATAATGTCTCAATTTATGTGATGCAAAGACAACTGCTAAGCAAGCTTTTTCAATTATGTTGTAATTGAGTTCATAAGATACTAGTATTCTACTGATATAGTAGATTTCTCTTTCCTTTTTAGTTGCATCCTCTTATGCTAGCAATACTCCCAGTGATGTAGTTGTATATGAAATATATAGGAGTAATGGATTTCCATGAATGGGTGCCATAAGAATCAGAGGAGTAGCCAAGTACTCTTTTAATTCTTTAAAGCTGGTTTCACAATGTTCATCCCATTTGAAGGTGACACCTTTATGTAGAAATTTGGTAAAGGGTTCTGCTCTGTCTGCAAGTTGTGACATAAACCTCATGATTGACTGGAGTCTCCCTTGTAATGTCCTCATTTTCCTAATGTTGTGTGGAGGAGTCATTTCTAGTATAGCTTTGACTTTTTCAGCGTCTCCCTCAATTCCTTTTGCTGAAACAATAAACCCTAAGAGATTTCTTGATTGGACTCCAAAGGCACATTTCTTTGGACTGAGCCTGAGTTGAAATTGCTCCATGCAATCTAATAGCTTCTGAAAGTCTTCAATATGAGTAGTCATTTCTTTTGATTTAGCTAAGGTATCATCCATGTAATCCTCCATGTTTTTATGCATCATATCATGGAATATAGTAGTCATAGCTCTTTGGTATGTAGCACTTGCACTCTTTAACCCAAACGACATAACGTTCTAGCAAAAGGTCCCCCTTGTGCATGTAAATGTAGTTTTGTCTTGATCCTTAGGAGCAATTTTAATCTGGTTATAGCCTGAGAAACCATCCATTAATGAGTACATTGGATAACCTGTTGTTAGATCTATGATCATATCAATGTTTGGTAGTGGAAAATAATCTTTAGGACATACTTTGTTTAAGTCTCTAAAGTCTGTACAGATCCTAATAAATTTATCTGATTTAGATATTGGTTCCACATTAGAAATCTATCCTGTGTAAGTGATGACTCTTATGAATCCTGCCTTCAATAGTTTTTCCAGCTCTGCTTTCACCAGTAATGCAATATGAGGATGCATCTTTCTTAGTTTCTGTTTCACGGGTTTGATCCCAGAAGCTATGGATAAATGGTGCATTATTAATTTAGGATCTAGTCCAGGAATATCTATGTAAGACCATGAAAAGTTTATCTTTTTCTCTTTCAGGAACTTAGTGAATTGTATCTTCTCCTTGTCTGACAAAGATTGTGCTAGGTGAACAATTTGAGGGACTTTAGCTGTGCCCAAGTTAATTGGTTCTGTTGGTTCTATCAAAACTGAAGATCTTTCTTGAAAGTGCTTAGGGAGGATATCAAGAATCTCATCTTTTGGTGCCTCTAAGAGGTTTTCACCATTAGAAACATCTTTTTTTTTACTATTTTATAATCTGACACTGCCACAACATGGTTTTCACTGTCAGTTCTTTTCTTCTTTTTATTTTTCAATTTGTGAATGAGAAACTTGATATCCTCCTGTGACACGTTCATGCTCCTTTCAGTGGTGGAAGAAGGGTAAGGTTCACAAGAATTTAGGTAGCAAGCCAAAGTGTAGTCAATTGGGAAATTCATAATAGGATTAGGATCTAAATTCATCCAATCAATTAGGTCCAGGTTTATTAAAGACAAGGATTCAAATTTTGGGAAGGACATCGCGTCAGCATCAAGACTATTAACTGACATCACATGTTCTGTTAAGTCTATTTCTACAATGTTTAGATCAATAAGAGTCAAATCATCATTATCAAAGTCATTTTTAGTTATATGTGGACTAAACTCTAGTAACTCATAAGTGGAACTTTCATCTTCATCTCTTCGTAGAAGGATTCTCTTAGATTGTAGCCTCTGAATTTCTTCTAGACCTAGGAGAATACCAGTTTCTTCATCAATGATTTAGGGAAGGGATAAATCCTCTTCTTTGGGAATATCAACAATATTAGGAGCAGTGTTAGAATACTCTTTGTGTTCTGATGGAGCTGCAAACATGTGAATCACATCTATTTCAATGTCCTCTATGTCAACAGAGAGATCATCCCTCTCATAATCATGGGAGTCTGTTATTTCATCATCAGACCTATTTAAGAATTCAGAAATAGCTACCTGATGTACTTGTTATGCCCTACATACCCATCCCTACATTTTGTAGGAAAAATGTTGGGTCCCACTTTTCACTTTTGCTATTTTCCTTGGTTTCTTTTGTTTCCTCTATTTTCCCTCCGGGCTTTGCTTATGTGAGGGCTATTTTTTATTTTTTTTCTTCTTCTGCCTTCGAGACCTGGTACTAGATCTCATTTGTTCTTTTGAGCCATCCAGATCCTAGACTCCAGGATTCTTTGTCATCATGTCTTCTTTTGCAAGGAGATGTGGCTGCATGGAGTCCCTGGGCCTGGAGTCCAGAGGTTTGCTTGTTCTGGAGTTTGCGGAGAGAAAGAAACACATTTTTACCCTAGGGGTATAAATAGAAGTTACCTATCATTTTCACATTTACTACAATCAAATAGTTAGAGCAATCAGAGTAATTTTAAGGTGATTAAGATGATTTAAGCACATTTTGTTCCCCATTCTTAGTGGTTGATTAACAATAATTTGCAGTGCTTGCTCACGATTGCTTGAAGGTCAATTTGTTGCAGAGTGCCTCCTGTGCTGGTCTTTCCCACATTCCCCATGTTTCTAGGTAAGCCTTCGGCTCCCTCCTCCCTGGTTTCTGGTTCTTATTTATTTCTTGCTTATTTTCATTTTACTTTTCATTTTGTTTCTCTGGTTTGTCTTGCTTTTTGTCTAGTTTTATTCTTTTTTTGTTTGCCACATATTTGTGTTTGCTATTTTATCACCTCCCATTGGTGGGTTGGATTTACCATAGGGTTTTCCCCCTCTGTGTGGTTGTAGGTTAGTGTATATTTTGTAGATGTTTGTAGAATAGTGTAAATGCCTCTGTATATTGTGTATATTCTATAAAATATGTAATATTTTGTATATGCCTGTATATTCATCCATTTTTAGCTAGCCTAGGAGTCGTGCTTCAGCCCTCGTTTGCGCTTTGGCTCTGTCTATACATTATTTGTATAACATGCTCTGTCTAGTGGTGAGTTCTTCGCACTTCGTGCGTTAGAATCCCCAAATGTGGATCTTGTTCAAGAAAGATGTCTGCCTGGTTTGAACTTGAAACCTTGCTAGTTTGAGCCATGGTGGTTTTCTCTCTCCTCTATTAAGTCAATCTTAATGATAGAATAAGTTCCCATGTGAGCATTCAAGTCTGGCCCAAGTGGCATTCATTTCCTCACATGTTTGGATAGTTGTCAGCATTAATTCTATTACTCCCATTACTGCATGGCCATGTGACACTCCCACGTCAACCTAATACAGCTTATTTCCAGTCATGTCAGTAACGGTTAGTTTTCTAGACTCTGGGTCCCAGGTCTTCATTTGGTCCTTATTTCATTTTTATCACATATGCTAGGATCCCTGGAGGCTTGGGTAGAGGTTAAATTCCCTAAGTCACTCTTATTATATGTATATATTTTTTCAGGGTTTGATGTGAGAAAACAATTATTTCAAGAATAGGTGTAATGCGATGGTAAGATCTCCAGAATCCAAAATAATGCTCTATTTTATATAAATATTGACAGTCATATTGTTTGTAGGTTGCCAGAATTAAACTCACCAATCATGTTGGAGGCATCTACATCACCCCCACCTAGAAGTCCAGAAATTCCCACTATTGCTACCACCCGGGTAGCTGTCAGGACAAAGGCCAAGAAGACCCTGGAAAAAATCCCATTGACAATGAAGTATCTGAAGGGAGATGCCATTGTGAGATCAATGATTGATTCCAAACTTTAGTTGATCATTGACACCATTGTTGGAATGTGGGCCGAAATGAAGGCCCTGGTAAAAATGATGTTTATTAAACGGACGACAGGAGATCCATTGGCCATCAATGTGGCCAACTCCAGGATCCTCAAAGCTACTTTCTTCCCCTTCTTTGTGCAAGCCTTGAAGCTCATTCTCACTTTGGTGGGACATTATAATATTATCGTCTGGGCCATCATGCTTGCCGCCCCAGTCCCAACCAGATACCCAACACCTATGGTGTCTGTAGATTCCATAACTTTTCAGGCAGGGCTAGGGATTCCCCAACTTGAGGACACAGCCATTCTCACCTGGGCTCTAGCCTTGGAGGAATTTCAGAAACTAGAACACATGGCTTGGCAGTATCTCAACAACAAATGGCTCCAGGTGCCAAGGAAAGATTTTAAAAATATGAAGCTAGAGATCCCACGAACTGAATTCAAAGAAATCATATAGATGGGGATAATCGCACTATGAATGTTCTTTATACAACCCCATGCCTGGGAATTCTCAGTGTGGATACACTATTTCTTGTTGGGCATCACCTTTGGTAGGAAAATTTTTGATTGGGCCACTATCATTGGAAATCATGTGGACTCCCAACTTCTCTAGGTCACCAAGTCCTCCAAATTCTAAATGGCATCTTATGTTTTGTGGGCACTAGCACAATAATGCCCCGTGACCTAGGGATTAATTATAGCAGGTGAGATCGAAACTGGCACAGGCTAGAATGCTCCATGGGATTATTTCCCACGGATCCAATGGGAGGCTAATTTCCTCAGCTTCTTCCAAGTGAATGATGCCTTCATTTACTACAACCACCTCACACCTACTCAGGATGCTGGTACCGGCTCTCCAAAGAAGTAATGGACTTGGTCAGAACTTATGGCCATTATTACATTCAATATCAGCAACATACATACATTCGGGTGACTGGCTTCTCTAGGAAACCCTATTTATTACCCAAACATTGTGGGAATAAAATAATTCTTTTGGAATACTGCAGGCAGATCCTAGAACTACATGGAAAATCCTGGAACTACATGCCCTCTTCATGGTGAAGAAGGTGACAAATGTCTCGTTCCTAATCACTTGTGGGAACTACTCTTACAGCCTGGCTATGACAAAGAAGGTGGACAATAAACTCAAAAGTCTGGGGCTGGTAGAGTTTTATGTAGAGCAGAAGAATTTTGATCCACTAGGCAAAATAGCAATGACACTTCCCCAGGTATCAAACCCCCACGAGTTTCACATGAAATATTTTTTGGAAGATTGCCAGGACAACTTCAAAGTCCAGAACTGGCATTTTGTTTGGATGATAATGGGAATGATGAAGAGGCTCAATGTTTGAAAGTTCCCAGATGACTTTTTTGATAGTGGGTCTATGGTGGACCCATAATATAAAGAAAAGGGAGTAGATAAGATGGCCCTCCCTCTGATAGATTGGAATGTGTAGGAGGGTCCAACAATAGATGACATTACCCATGACATGATTGAGCATAGTCATGTGTATTTCAAAAAGGCCTGCCCAAAAAGTACATGCAAAGTTGGCCCATTTGTGTGAGGTTCAACTTTCGGGGCCAGAACCTCCTCGCAGGGTGAGGATAGAGGAAAGAGGAAAATGGGGACCCTGTCTCAATTCCTGGATGTGGTTCCCATAGTGGAACAAATGTAGAAGACTCTAGTGGCATCTCAGCAAATGAAAGAAAATTTAATCACCCAATTGGCCACCCCAGCTATTATGGTCGGACCTGTCCGCCCTTTAATTTCTCCTTCAATTGCAGAACTAATGATCTGAGTGGTAGTGACCGGAGTGAAGGAAGAAAAAGAAGCCATGTTGGATGTAGGGCCCCCATTGGTAACAAGGAGGAAGAAGAAAATAACAACTGATCCTCAGCCGAGGGTGGAGCTATAGCTAGGGATGCCTAGCAACCCTAAAATATAGATTGTTTCCTCATACTCTACAGAGGTGGACAATCAACCTAAAGATCCCTCGGAGACCTCCCCTCCACACAATGACTTTGACGAAACGTTCTAGGAAGATGAGCTTGTAGAGATACAAGGGGATATCAAGAAGGCACTAGAAGAGATATCTTCCCAGGAGGAAGTGGTGATCCCTGTTGAAATGGAGACCCTAGAGAAATAAGCTTCCATGGAGTAGGAAGGCCGGGAAGAAAGAGAGAAGGAATAAGAATAGATAAACATCTCTGATGTCTTGGAGGTACAGGTCCCAAAGACCAACACCATGGGGAAAAGGTAGTACAGAATGAGAAATTGGCATCCACTGAGAGAACCAGACCTACGAGAGCAACCGTAATCTCAGCCTCCATTCTTTAGACACTGCCTCCTACCCTAAAGAGGGTAACATGTGGTGAGGTAATCACAGTAGCCCAAACACTAAATCTTAGCCTGATACCTCCACCACCTCTAGAAAATACACCAACGGAGGAGAATATTCTAGCAAAAGAGGCTGATGAAGAGCAACAACAGAGCAAAGTGAGGGGCAGAACCCCAAAGATACAGATGTCAAAACTGATGCTACTAAAGACGTGGACACCGGGGTAGATGATACTAATGCTGCTAAGGTGGATAATGTTGGTGGACATGAGGATAGAGGGAAATATTTTGAAGAGACTCAAAATACTAGGGATGTGCAACAGAACCCTGGATGGGATTTACAGGATCAAACTCTGGTAGCAAGGCCACCCATGCCACCATAATGGTTGCTGGATTCTAGAAAAAGGAAAGCCCCAGCACTGGCCAAGGTCCATTTCTCTTTGGTGGAGATGATGGCATAAGCACAAAATACCCCTAAAGAAAAGAAATCTCGGATAGTCCATACCCTCCAGACTAGGTCGGGTGGAGACATAGTTGTGGTAGTTGCAACACCTTCATCAAAGGTAGACGCAGTGATAGCAAAGGCCAAAGATTATGCAATCACAAAGATATCTCTAGGGAAGAGGGGAAAGTAGGGTGAATTGGACCTGCTAAAAGAAGAAGCTAAGGTGGTAGAATCCCTCTATGAGAAGGAAGTCCAAAAATTCAAAGAAGAAAAGGAAAAGAATGCAAATCTTGTTGGGCTATTAACAGAGCTTGTGTAGCCCATCACTACCATACCCCCCGGAAGCTTCCACATTTGGGGCACCGCTCCCATAGGGTGACATAGTTGTGCTAAGGAGTATGAAAAGGAAAGTGCATACAACTGATGACTGGGTGGCTGAACAGGAGGGAAACATCCAACATTTCCTAGTGGCCACACTCCCGAACCTCTACACAACTAGCCATGTTCTACACCAGGCCAAAAATACCATTACCATCTGGGAAGGAGAGGCTGAAAAGTACAAGGCCTAGATGGATGAGTTGGGAGAACTCTTGAGCCTTGGGGAAGAGATTGTTATCGAGGCTAGAATTTTGGGAGAAGAGTCCTTCAACTTTGTCCGGACCCAACACTCCAAACTTGATCTCACATTGGAGATAATCAAGCAACTGGTAGGGGACCTATGGGACAAAGTTCTGGAGATAGATTATTCTTTAAATTTATACAAGGCATTTGTTTCAAGGGTTTTGGGAGTTGATCCCTTTAGTACTGAAACATGTACTCTAGAGGAGTATGTCATGGGGAAGTTTGACGAGCTAATGGAGTCTCGATACCAATCCCCAGAGGGAATAGACAGAGAAAAAATTTCATGTATATCATGCGTGGTACTCCAGGGTCATGATGTGGAAAAGATGGCTATAGAATTCAAGGAAAATAATCTGAATCTGGGCGAATAGGTGGAGGCGGCCAAGTACCGTCAGGCCGGCCTCAAGGACATTGATGAGGATGGAATCGCCCAGCTCCTGGAAAAATTCACAAATAGTAAGGAGCAATAAGGTTCTCTGGAGTCTTGAGATTTTCACCAATAGAGCATATTTTGAACATTCTTTATTCTTTGAGCATAAGCTCCCAGATCCCTAAGTTCTGGATCCATAGTTTTGCATTCTTTTGATGACCCGTGTCTAGGTTCCCCAGAGCTGATTGGTCATTATCAAGTAGTTAATAAGGGTGTTAGAAAATAGGTGACCCCAGCAAGGCACGTCAAATCAAGGAATGGTTTTGACTGGTGGTATTCCCATGGTGCCACTCTAGCATAACACCTAGCACATCGGGGATAGTGAGCCACTTTTACATTGATGAGGCATGTAGCCTCGATCCCTAGGGAATCAGATTTCTTCTATTCTTCCTCTGGTTCTCTTCTCAAAGCTGATTCTTCCATACCTATTTTCTTGTCTTCTTCTGCTAATCTGTCATACCTCTTCTCTCTTTGAGGTTGTTGTAACATGGTTCAAGTAGTACCGGCCATGAAAAATTGTATTTTATTGATTGAGTGTAAAGTTAAGTTAGGTTAACTTTAGGGCAGATATGTGTATAAATAACAAGTCTGACCTCATTCTAAGGGTCGACAGAATTTATGATTTTGCAGTCCATAGCTATAGCACTTTCAGCATTCCATTTTCTTGTAGTTGCAGAGCTCAATGCTCCTTAGTTCTTAGAAGCTCTCAGTAGATAGATTCTCCCTTGGAACCATTATTATACGCACCAGTGCTCACTGGAAAACCATTAATGAATAAGGAAGGATTCTCGCAATGCTGTTGTTGGTCTTCTGATCTCTAATTTGATACTCTTTTATGTTTTATGTTCCTAATGTCCCTTTCTCTAATGTTTTAAGTAGATTAACAACCTTCTTTTCCCCTCACTATTGAATATGTATGAACTGATGGTTCCGTATGCATTTAGTATTTAGTGTAGCAGGTTAGAGCTTGGTTGATGTTTCAAATGTATTTGCATAACTATAGGTAGAATAGAATACTTCTAACCCTGAAATATCTTTTGAATTTTCTTTGATAATCCAAGTGCTTATAGGAAACCCGCCCTAACGAAATCCCCAGAGAAGATGAGCCAAGAAAACCCGCTATCCCCCCAAAAAAAATAGTCGCACTCCCAACTTAGTTCCCTCACTGTCGAGACCCGACTCTCACGTGCTTGAAGGACTGGAGAATTTATTCCCCGGACAAACTTTACAAGCAAATTTGGCCGGTACCCTGGTACCTGGTGACAACTTGCACTCTGTTGGCAGTACTCTATTAGCCCCTTGTAGATCAAAGTGTGGTAAATCTAGGACATGTGTGATTGTTACCGATTGCCCCCAATTAGGATGTGAATTCTGTGGTTGGGGTGTTGTTGGAATAATCCCAAGGATAACTAAGAGGGGGGGTGAATTAGTTATCAGTCAATTTAATTCTTTTCTCTTCCTTAAATGTAATTTGATATAAAGTAAATGCACATTCAGATAACACAATAGAGTACTCAACAATTTTGATTACGGGGAAACCAAATAGGTAAAAACCCCGATGGGAATAGCACCCACAAATAACTGCACTAGTTTATAATGATCCCTGTTAGAAGATCTTACAACCCTATTAGGAGTTAATCTTTACAATGCAAGAAGTATAGAGACCTGGTTAAAGGTCAGACCCTGTTAGGAATCTTTTACAGATAACCCTGTTAAGGGTGAGGACTCACTATCCAATAGCTCACTGTTAGGATGGTGAAGGCTACAACCTTCAGTACAATACATATACACTATATCTGGTAAATGAACTATTTAAGTAGACCTACTGTCTTGATAAGTTCCAATGAATTGCAATCAACTTCTGTTTCTTCACATAGATCTTCAACTTTATTCTTTCTAACTTTCTTCCCTTCTTTGTCTTTTCTTTTTCACATCATTTCTCAATACTTAGCGAACATAATAGAACTTATATATGTATCTTCACCAAGGATAAGGTCACGGCGGTATCTAGAAACACTTCATCAACTTTATTTTTGGCTCAACCAAGCACACAATCAAAGTTAGGACCGTACAACTCAAACTAAATAGATGTGACGCTTCACAAAGTCGGCTTCACCAAATTAACTCTAACATCAATATTATATTGAAATATGTTTAGTGCCTTTGGATAATTATCTTTAAATCATAACTAAACATTAATACAAACACACATATCCCGAAGATAGGTACAACTCAAGAGACACTGTATTTACGTCGGCTCTTAATAGATAAACTCCAGAAACTGTAACTGCCATAACTGATTAATCATAACTTAATTGTAACTACATATCTGACTCAACGTGAATGCACATAGCATCTAGAACATGTATACACCATGGAAATTAACATGCATAGTACCAAAACATCTATACTGATAATTGCATATAGGATACCTACTGTATATTATATGTTGTCATTAATGAAAAAGATACAATCAATTATTTGCATAGAGGAAAATCTCCAACAACCTCCCCCTTTGACATTGATGGAAACATATGGTATCATCAACTCAAAGTGTCTTCCTTCTTTTTACAATCTTCTCAATATCCTCATCAAAGGTTCCTCTCTACTGCTGCTGCTCTGTATACTCCCCCAGAGTATATGCTCCCCCTTACTAATACTCCCCCTTTGACATCAATCACAAAGGGTGTTAAACACCATTAAGCATAGGTACTACTCCAGAAGTGGAGTAGTCAACCATTCATCAGTCACTAAGGACTGATGTTCTTGCTGCAAGTTCTAATCAGACTCAGGAAAGGGAATTACTCCCAACTTCTCCCTAAGATACTCAAAAGTATCTTTTGATGGAGGCTTTGTAAAAATATCTGCTAGTTGTTCTTTTGTGCTCACATAATCAAACTTTACTTCTTTGTCTGCAACATTTTCTCTTAGGAAGTGGTATTTGATCTCAATGTGTTTTTTCTTTGCATGCATCACAAGGTTCTTTGACATATTGATAGTACTAGTGTTGTCACAGTGAATAAAAATAGGATAATCAATCTGAATACCAAGGTCTTTAATCATCTGTTTGATCCAAACCATTATTGAACAGTTCAATGCTGCTACAACATACTCAACTTCTATTGTTGACTGAGATATACAATTCTTCTTTTTACTTGTCCAAGTGACCAATCTGTCTCCAAGAAATACTGCTCTTCCTGATATACTCTTTCTGTCATCAACACAACTTGCCCAATCTACATCTATATACACATGAAGTTGTATATTCTCTGAGCTAGGATACCATAAACCATAGTCAACGGTTCCTTTTAAGTATCTAAATATTCTTTTTATTACCATTAGATGATTTTGCTTGGGTTTAGCTGCAAATCTTCCAACAATGCCAATTGCATTAGAAATATCAGGTCTAGATTGAGTAATATATATGAGTTTTCCAATCATAGACTTGTATAGGGTCTTGTCAACTGCTGTGGAATCATCATCTTTAGAAATATTGCTTCCTGTTATCATTGGGGTGCTTACTGGTTTGCAATCTTCCATCATGAAAGTCTTCAATATCTCCTTCACATACTTAGACTGATTTATGAATATGCCTTTGTCTAGTTGTTTTACATTCAACCCAAGAAAATATTTGATAGGTCCAATCATGGTCATTTCAAATTCACTTTTCATTTCTTTGGCAAATTTTGCACTGATTTTGTCATTACCTCCAAAGATAATGTCATAAAAAAATAGAAATGAGTAGTAGTCCTTCATCTGTCTCTCTTATGAATAAATTATAGTCTGCTGCTCCTTTTCTGAATCCTATCTTTGTTAAGTAACCATCAAGTATCTCATACCATGCTCTTGGGGGCTGTTTAAGTCCATAAAGTGCTTTCTTTAATCTGCATACCATGTCTAGTTTATTTGAAAGTTTGAGTCCTTCAGGCTTCTCTATGTAGACTTTTTCCTTCAAGTCACCATTCAGAAAAGTTGACTTGACATCCATTTGGTATACCATAAAGTTCTTGAATGTTGCATAGGCCAAAAACAACTTGATAGCTTCAAGTATGCTCACAGGGGCAAATGTATCAGTGTAGTTTATTCCTTCTCTCTGTGCATATCCTTTACATACTAATCTTTCTTTGTCCCTTACCATTGTGCCTTCTTCATTTATTTTGTTCATGAATATCCACTTAGTTCCAATCACGTTCTTGTCATGAGGTCTAGGGACCAGTTCCCATGTTTCATTCTTGATTATTTGATCTAATTCTTCTTGCATGGCAGTTTTCCAATCTGAATCTTTGCACACATCTTCAACACTTAAGGGTTCAATCTGTGAAAGTAAGCATACCTCTTCATCAGTGGTGGAACCTTTTTCTCTAGATCTTGTCAATACTTTTGCACTCTGATCTCCAATGATATCTTCCTTAGAGTGGTATTTGGATGTGTATCTTGAATTCTTAGGAGTGATACTTTCATCTGTAATTTGTGATTCTTCTTCACTTGGTTCAGGATTGTTCCATGAAAAATCAATACAGTCAAACATTTCTTCAATAACTGTGTCCTTATTTATGGGTCTGGGCTCATCTTCAATAATGGGAGCATAGTCATAATATCTTTCTTGAATCATAAACTTCTCATCAATATTCACATGAGTAATTTCAATTATCTTCTTTAATCTTAGATTAAAACATCTATAGGCTTTTATTTTAGTAGAGTAACCAAGAAAAATACCTTCATCGCTTCTAGCATCAAACTTGCCAATGCTATCATCTCTCTTGATGTAGCACTTGCTTCCAAAGATTCTAAAGTATTTTACAGTAGGTACATTACCAAACCAAAGTTCATAAGGTGTCTTGTCTATGCCTGGCCTCAATTGTATTCTATTGATAGTGTAAAATGTTGTATTGACTGCATCTCTCTAGTAGGTATGGGCAACCTTACCTTCAATCATGATAGTGTGTATTGTGTCAAGTATTATCCTATTCCTCCTTTATGCTATTCCATTCTATTGAGGGGTTTTGGGTGCACTTAACTATATCTTGTTTCCATGTTCTTCACAATAGTCATAAAATTGGTCAGGGGTGAATTATCCTCCTCTATCAGATCTCAGACATTTTATCTTTAATCCAGATTCATTCTCAACCTTACCTTTGAATACTTTGAACTTCTCAAAAGCTTCATATTTTTATTTTAAGAACACAACCCACATCATCCTTGAGAAATCATCAACAAACAAAATAAAATACCTTTCTCTGTAGAATGATTTTGTTTGAGTAGGTCCACATAGGTCTGTATGTATTAGATCTAATTTATTTTCTGCAGAGTCTTATTTGCTCCTAAATGAGGTCCTCACATGCTTCCCCATCACACATTACCTACACATGGTGTCTACTGGTCTTGCAATGGTAGGAAGGTCTCTTACTGCCTTTACATTACTTATCTTGACTATGTTGTCAAAATTGATATGACAAAATCTCTTGTACCATAGCCAACTATCATCTACTTTTGCAACAAAACAACTTACTTCTGAGTTGAGTTGAAAAAAATTACCTTTGGTCTTTGAGCCTGAATCAATCATGTATCCTTCTTTGTTGTTGATAATGCACAGGTTGTTTTTGAATTCCAACTGATATCCTTTATCAAGCAATTGTCCAACACTTAGTAAGTTATGATGCATACCATCAACATATAGAACATCATTTGTCTTGTTCTTTCCATCTAAGGTGATAGAACCTCTTCCTATGATAGGTTTGGGAGTGTTATATCAAAATCTAACCATGCCACCTTTGTACTTATCCAAATGTACAAATCTATCTTTGTCTCCTTTCATGTGGTGTGAACATCCGCTGTGAATGATCCAGTCAATTCTGATGCCAGCTTTTGAAACTAATGCTAACTCCTATTCTTTTACTTCATCTTCTTTGTCCATTTTTCAAGCATCTTCTCAATGTATTTAATGGAAATGAATCCAATTTCATCTTCTCCTAAGTCATCATTAGTTACACCATCCTTAGCATGATAACATTCTTTAGTGTACTTAGGTTTATAATCTGATCTAAACTTCTTGACTCTTGTAGGGCGCTTGGATGCAAAGTGACCAACTTTGTTGCATGAAAAACATTTGAATGGTAGCTATCCTTCATATTTTCATTTACCTTTCCTTTCCTTCTTGGAAATCATAGCAATGATTTCTTCTAGTTCTGTATCCACTTCTTCATTATTACTAGAGCTGCTTATAGATTTCTTGTTGTGGACTGTGGCTTTAAAGGTTGTCTCACTTTTAGGTTCTGTCTTCAATCTAGATATCTCAAATACACATATTTTGCTGATCAAAGTCTCCCTCTTGAATTCTTTTGAAAATTACATAGTATCATCTAAGATATTGATCTTTCTCTCATAATCTATTGCCAATGTGGTCATTAATTTGTCCATTATATCTTCTTTTGATATTTCTCCACCATTGTTTCTTATACCTGATACTGCTTCATTAATCCTCCGATTGTAAGCTCTAATTTTTTCTTCAGGTAACATCTCTAAATTGTTGTATCTTTTCTTCCATGTCATTCTGTGTGCATTCTTTGCTTAGATGTCTCCTTCAAACATATCTTCTAAGTATTTCCAAATAGATTATGCTTTATCTATCTTCTAGATCTCAGAAAATTCACTATCAGATAGGGCACTAATTAGGGCTTCTTTGGCAATTGCATTATTAGTGAACACTTCCTTTTGTTTCATAGTAGAGTCTTCTGCTGCAAGATCTTTCAAGGTGGGAACTTCAATTTCTTGAGTGGCAATCTCATAGATCTCAAATCCAATGTACTGAAGATGTGTTATCATTTTGTTCTTCCAATCAAGATAGTTTTCTCCATGGAACTTAGGACTCTCTTTCCTAAAGTATGCCATCTGATCTACCTTAAGTTGTTAGGCTTTTTCTCCAAGGCACTTTTCTCTGATACCAATTGTTGGAATAGTCCCAAGGATAACTAAGAGGGGGGGGGTTATATCAGTTATCAATCAATTTAAGTCTTTTCTCTTCCTTAAATGTAATTTGATATAAAGTAAATGCACATTCAGATAACACAATAGAGTACTCAACAATTTTGATTACGGGGAAACCAAATAGGTAAAAGCCCTGGTGGGAATTAGCACCCACCAATAACTGCACTAGTTTATAATGATCCCTATTAGAAGATCTTACAACCCTGTTAGGAGTTGATCTTTACAATGAAAGAAGTACATAGACCTGGTTAAAGGTTGGACCCTATTAGGAGTCTTTTACAGATAACCCTGTTAAGGGTGAGGAATCACTGCCCAATAGCTCACTGCTAGGATGGTGAAGGCTACAACCTTCAGTACAACATATATACACTATATCTGGTAAATGAACTGTTTAAGTAGACCTGTTGTCTTGATCGGTTCCAATGAATTGCAATCAAGTTCTATTTCTTCACATAGATCTTCAACTTTATTCTTTTTGACTTTTTGCCCTTCTCGGTCTTTTCTTTTTCACATAATTTCTCAACACTTAGCGAACATAACATAACTGCTATATGTATCTTCACCAAGGATAAGGTCATGATAGTATCTGGAAATACTTCATCAAATTTCTTGTTGGCTCAACCAAGCACGCAATAAAAGTTAGGACCGTGCAACTCAAACTGAATAGACGCGATGCTTCACAAAGTCAGCTTCACCAAATTAACTCTAACATCAATATTTTGTTGAAATATGTTTAGCGCCTTTGGATAATTAGCTTTAACTCATAAATAAACATTAATACAAACATGCATATCCCGAAGATAGGCGCAACTCAAGAGATACTATATTTACGTCGGCTCTTAACAGATAAACTCTAGAAACTATAACTGCCATAATTGATTAATCATAACTTAACTGTAACTGCATATCTTACTCGGTGTGAATGCATCTAGAACATGTCTACAACATGGAAATAAACACACATAGTACCAAAATACATATAATGATAATTGCATATAGGATACATGCTGTATATTATATGTTGTCATCAATGACAAACATACAATCAATTATTTGCACAGAGGAAAATCTCCAACAAGTGTGTCTTCAGTAGTTGTTTCTATCAATGGTACCTCTGGAGTGTCCTCTATTTCTTCCTCTACCTCTTGAATAGTAGCTTGTGTTAACATAGGGATATGAGCATCTTGTGGTGTCTCAAAGCTTGGTACATATCTTTCTCCTTGATATTCAGGATACTCTATACCAATATGTAATAATCTCTCATAGGTCCATTGTTCTAGTTCTATTTATTCTTCTTCATCACTTCCTTCATCAAAGATCAGACTATCGCTTGAATTAGGGTTTTTAGGTTTATTATTGAAACCTACTCCTATTTTATCTTTGGTATTTCTAAATTCCATGGGTATAGGTTCAATAAGTCCCTTTCCGTTGTCTCCTAAAGGTCTTCTTCCTTTATATCCCATTTTTTTGAGGAGATCATATCCTTTAACATACTTTTTTGGGGATATTTCCACATGTTTTATCTCATTTTCCTTTGGTTCACCATGGTAAAGCCAGGCCAAGAATGCTTGTTCTTCATTGTCATCCCCTTGAGAGATAGATTCTTTAACCATACCAGTTTCTTTGTGAATTTATAGCTTTTTATATGTATGACGTGTGAAATATGGGGAAGGTTTCCCATAGGATCTTGGTGACACCAGAAGTTCTATCAATGATGGGGTCATGTCCAGCTTGTATTCTCCCATACTAGTTTCTTCAAGTTTTAATGTCTTTCCAAAGCTCTTCGTAACCATGTCCTTAGTAGTTTCAGGTACAGTTTCTTTTGGAAATTCCTTGTTATGAGGGACCATACTATCTTCTTTAACATTGTTACAAGTATAACTGGCATCTGCAGGAATCATCACTTCCACCCCATTATGTGGGAATTTGATACATTGGTGGTAAGTAGATTGTACTGCCTGCATTTCATGGATCCAAGGTCTCCCTAATAGTATGTTGTAAGCCAAGGGTAGATATAGAACTTGACATATCACATTTCTTTCAACAAGTCTTATTCTCATTGGTAGAACAATGAGACCTTTAGAGGATATTTCTTCTTCATCATAAGCTTTGATAGTGATCTTTCTTCTTGAATCAATGGTTTGTTCTGAGAGACCCAGATTTTCGATTAGATTGAGAGTACAAATGTTCAACCCTATGCCTCCATCTATCAATACATGTCTAACACAGGATTTATGAATTAGGACTTCAATATGAAGAGGCCAATTATGTGGATGTGTCAATGATTTATCATCTTCTTCTGAAAAAGAGAGGTAATGTGGCGCTAAGATATGATTAACCATTGCTTGGAATTTGTCTACATCAATGTTCTTTGGCACATTTGCAGAATGCAGGGCTTGTTCAAGAATTTCCCTATGCACTGAGGATATTTTAAGTAACTCAAAGATGGAAATTTGAGCAAAGGTTCAATGCAATTGATCCACCAAGTTATAGTTTGTTGCTAGAATGGTAACTATTTGTCTTGCTGCCTCTGGTTTGGGAATAGTGACAATAGGTACCTTGGAAGTTGTTGTGGGTTTTGATGAGGAATTAGGTCCTTTGATTGTGACCTATGCTTGACTTTGGGTTACCGCATTTGATTGGGAATATGTGTCTTTAACACATTTGATAGTGGCCACATTAATTGATTCATATTTAATGTCTAGAATGTTGATCACATTATCATTATTGGAGTAGGCATAGTTTACTTCATTTCCTTTTCCTTTAGATTCTTCCCCTTTCTCATAATTAGGGAATGGTTTGTTAAATGTCGTATGGTCTTCATTAGTGGTGTGCCCTTCCACTTTGATCTTACCGCCTTCAATAAGGTCTTGTATTACGTGTTTAAGTTTAAGATAATTATTAGTCTTGTGTCCCTTGTTTTTGTGAAAGACACAATAAGAATTGTCATCCCACCATCTTGGTTTGACTTCTGGTTCCGATGGTTTTGAATCCGGGATCGTGAGAAATTTGTTGTCCAAGAGTGTCTTTAAAACAATCTCAAGAGGTTCTCCCAAAGGAGTGAATGTTCTTTGAGGCTTGGAATTCCATGGTTGACCCTTGGTGCTCTCATTGTTTGCTTTACGTATTGTAGTTGTTACCTTGGAATCTTTACTTTCTTGAATGATATTCATCAGATTGAACACTATTGGTTTAGGATTACAATTAGACACATCCACCACTCCATCATTAACAACATTTTTTTTTTGTTTCCACCATTTAGGCTTGTTGTTGGAGTTGGTAGGTTTGTTATCACTTTGGAGAGTGATTTCTCCCTTTTTAACCATGACTTCTTCAATACGGATAGAATTCTTTATCATCCTGTCAAAGCTAGGTGAATCTTGCATTTTCAATGCATAGTTCAATTCAGGTATCAAATTATTAACAAAGATTTAGATCTTTTCTGATTCAAGAATAGCTCTTTAATATCTTGCAAAGATTTTTCTCCACCTTTGAAGAAAGTGTGTAAAGGATTCACTGGTTCTTTGCTTAGTGTTACATAAGTCCATCATGTTGTATATTGTAGGAGTAATGTTGGATAAACCATTGAATTAACTCCTCAAGAGATTTTACCTTAGGTGTGAGTTTGGAGAACCACTCCATAGCATTTCTGCCTAGGCTTCCCAGAAATAGTCTCATTAGGTATGTAGGTTTATGCATGTACTCTATTATTAGATCACAAAACTCTCTCACATGGTCATGTGGGTCAGTCTCTCCCATATACTTGTCATATTTTGGCCTTGCCATGTTGGGAGGAAATAGAATCATATTAATACTCTTGTCAAAAGGAAATGGACAAATGGAATCCAAAGAGTATTTTGTCTTGGGTTTAGCCTTCTCTTGTTTGAGATTTGCAAGTTCAGTTTGCATCAAGGTTAGTTGTTTGGAGAGAATAGAGATAGGAGTTGATACCTCCTTTTCCTTTAGTTGTTCAACATCATAATCTTTAGGTAATTTTACTCCAGTGGATACTAGATGGAGAAAGTATTTCTCTTTGTCTTCACCAATTATCTTTTCCAATTTTCTTTGGAATTTCCTACTTTGTTTGAGTCTATTATACTCTTCTTCAGGAATATCTCCATCACTTTTTGAATCAAAAAAAGGGTTGCCAATTTGTGGTTCTTCTTCACCACCGCTAGCATCATCTCAATCTCATTGGTCTTTCTCATGGTTATATTCTTCGAAGGCATTATCCCATTCATTCCTAGCAGCATCCATTTTTGGTGCATGTGAGTCTATGTCAAATAAAGGATTGTGAGATGTCTCTCCTTTCTAAAAATGTAGCAATTTAGGAGTTACTTCTGATTCATCAGAAAAATACTTGTTGTGTCTTGTGTTAACCATGAAGTTGTATCTTGACTTTGTCAAAGCTTCTCAATAGTGTCAAGTAGAGTCTCAAATGGTCCAAGTGAGTGTGTCTAGGTAGAAGTGTTATTTGTGTTTTGGTGGAAGTAAATGATTCTAGTGTCAAAGGGTTAGAATGCCCTGTTAGTGAGCTGAGAATACAGTTTTTTTAAAAATTGAATAGACCACATGTATTGAGACTGATTGTAAGAGTTTGAAGGGACATGCAAGGTAGACATATGAAAAAAGTATTGAAACAATGACATAGAGACCAGAAAAGGGCAACAGGACTAGACTAAAGAGCCAAAAGGGTATCCGATTTTACTAAAGTTTTATGAGAAGAAAATAAGCACGTGCCCACTATCCTAGATGTGACCCTCTGCATGCGATCTAGGAAATATGGGATGTGAGCCTTTGATGAACTAAATGCGAGAAAGGAAATACGAGATGCGACCTTTCTCCTTAGATAGGATGCAATGCTGACCAGATGCAATTCAAGATAGCAGATGTGATTTTGTACAACCTAATGCGAGCCAGGATGGACTAAAAATGAGCCTCTGTCATTTTGTCAAATCTTGTCAACTTCGTCAAATTTGTCTTGGAAATGCATGAATTTTTTATATTATGGATTGTTTTCTGAGACTTTCTAGTGAGTGAAAAACATATATATCCCAAGGATTTGAATTTTGTTGCTTGTTTGATGGTGTTATCTTTTTAATGGATTTTCAGGCACATCAAGCATTTGTTGCATTGTTAGAGGGGAAAAATCACATCCTTACGCCCTATTTTCTAAGTAGAGGATGAAAATCCTTGCTCATAGACTTAGGTACACACTCAAATGCTAATTAGAATATGGCCATCACCAAGCACACAATGGCTCCAGTTATGATGCCATATTAGCCGACTCCAAACGCAAGTGAGGGCATGATATGACGAGTATCTTGGGGCAATTACTTTTTTCCTTGCACAAGGATTATCACCCTTTCGAGGATGAATCAGATAGTTTGACTACATATTTTGTTTGTTTATGATGGGGCAATCCATTTGAAACCATCTCCCATAGAATTACACAAGGCAAAATTTAGGTGTATAGCCCTATGAGTACTCAAATATGTATAGTCTCACAAGCAAGATTCAAGCGGCTCCGCTCTACACATACCCAAGGATGTTCAAGGAATGATGTCAAAATTCCAAGAATAAAAATGATTTCGTCTTCCGAGGCTTTGGCCTATAAGGAAGCAATTATTTATAGTGAGTTGGAAGGTTTGGTGTAAAAATTGTCCTCACTTGGGTCATTCTTGGGAGATTTTTGCCTCAACCAACAGGCCCTTTAATGTTTAATAAGCATACAAAGGATTGGCGAGATTAGGATTTTGAGATTTCTGATTCTTCAAAAGAAGAAGAGCATACTCTCCTATTCCATGCCATTTTATCCCAAAATAATTCAATCAATGTTCATTCCCTCAAGCAAATTTGAGCTTGATTTAGATATTCCTAAAATATGAAAACATAGTACTTTGAAAGCAAAGTTTGATTGTTCAATTTCCCCAAAATTAGGTGATTTGCTTGTTCAATTACTATCTCCAAAATGTAGACAATGAATGTTCAATTATCCCACAATCTTTAGTGCTTTGTGTTGTTCAATTTCAATCCAAAGGAATTATACAACGACGCTTGTTCAATTAGCCTACAAAATTAGATGTTTTGCTTGTTCAATTACTTTGCCAAAATGAAATAAAACAATGAGTTTATTTGCCTTGTTCAATTACTCCAAATTCCTCTCAAATTTTAAACTCTTCAAATTAGTGAATTGGCTAAAAATGATTAATTTAGATTAGTGATTAGATCACTTAGGAGATTAATTTTGATTTCAAAAGAATTATGCCAACCGATTGAAGAGTTGTCTTGACATAATTAGGGGTATGATCACACTTAGGGAAAATAGGGTCTATGGTTAGAGAAGACCAAATTAGGGTGGTTACAATTAGGAATGAGAATAACAAAACATCTTCTGAATACCCAATTTGAACAATCATGAAAAGCAAAGGATACACACTGAATCACAATAACTTTGACACAAAATCAGATAAGAAAACTCAAAAAAAATAGGAACAAGAAGGAATACTGTTGTATATTCAGTAAAAAGGGGCCAATTACAATCTGTATCACCAGAGATACAAATATTCAAATCTCAGAGTGAGATAGAATGGAAGAATTGCCTCAATCACAAAATGTGAGAGGTATAAATAAGAATGAGGTAGAATACTGCACATCCAAAGAATATGGCATCACCATACCTAACTCCACCAAATCTGGGACTGGATGCAGGGGTATCTCTGAAGATTCTGACAGAATCTCGGGCAGGTCTAAAGATGTTGCTCAAATCCAGATGAGAGGAATCCCAAATTTATAGGGGTAGGTGAGAAGAGGAAAATTTTAGAGCATATGCCTTAAAAGACATCCTTTATCAAATTAAATCCACCCTAACCCCTAATCATGCTTTGGGTAATTGATTGACAAAATGATTTATAATTGCATCATTTGTCAAATATTTTATAATAATGAAAATGCATGATTTTACATTAAAATATCCCATTTTTAATAATGCCCCCCTAAAAAAGATTGACATTACAATAAAAACAACTAAGTGTTTAGGGGTCACATATCTAATTGTAAAATTAATAATTAGGATTTAGGAGTATAGGTCCACATCTCCAATTTTGCCTTTTGTAAAACTGACTTTCTTGAAAATAATTCCAATTTTTTAATAAAAGTCCATCTTTACTTTTAAATCCCCTCCTTGCTTAGGCAAAATTAACCCCTAGCATATCCCATAAAATGATTTTATAACATACCCACCTCTAATTAATATTCACATGAAATAAACATTAAAAAGAAAAGCCCCTCTTTTAATATGTTTTTTAAAAAAACATATAAAAATCTGATTTCTTACATTTTTAAACACTTCTCCTTCTGAAAAAACCGAGCTTTACTAGATGATTTCGAATGGGAATAGAATTTTACCTTTGGGAAAGTTTCCTTCACTTTTGAACTTGCATGGAGATAGAATTCGAATGGAAGATAAGACAAGAGGTGAGTAATGATTTCTTATTCATCCCAAAATTATAATTTTGCTGCTTTGTCTTTGCTTGTGGCTGCTCCTTCTTCACCATTTCATTGCTTTAGAAGTATTATTTCCTGGTTCTTTTGAATCCATAGCATGGGGACATGTTAATGTTGCTACTATTTTTAATCATTGAGGGCATCATATAGATGTTCTTTTGATGACATGTATTTCTATTTTTACATGTAGAATTGCAGATTTATGAGATGTGCATAGGTAAATGTTTCTTCACTTTTGCTTTGGGATCACTTCCATGGATATCATGTTGTTTCAATTTTATTGAGAACTTGAAAAATACACCTCTGTTGTTGTTTGTAAAATACAGATTTTGTTGAGATATGTATCAATGTTGTGCCCTTTTCTTTGAAAGATGCAAATGTATCAAGAACTCTTATACTTGTTTGATGTTGTTTCTTTTTCCTTGAGAGATACACATGAAAATGTATCATATTTTTTGTTTTGATCCTTGAAAATGCAGATTTCTGAATACATGTATGCAAATGTAGTATTTATCTTTGAGATACATATGCTGATTTCTTTGTTGCTCCATTATCTTTGTCATGTAGCAATGATTTGTTTCTCTTATCATGGAATCATTGTAGAGGATCACCTCAACACTTCTCATTGTGATGTTGGTATCTATTCAGTGCCCTTTTACATTTTGTGCATGCATTATAGATCATTGTTTGAAAGAGAAAGGATGCATACTATTATGCACTTGTGATCATACCTTCTCTGCTCATCGTGGAAAGATGCATATGGCTGCCTTGGATGCTTGATCTTAATGCAGAATCATGTTGATTTGAATTAATTTTTTGCTCCTTAGCATGCACTGCTATGGCTCGTTCATGCATAGATTATTTTGAATGATGCATGCCTTCTTTCTCTCCTAAATGTTTCATTGAGTACTGCTTCTTTTTGGTGCATCTTCATAAGTGTTTTTCTCAAACAAATCTATCCATCAAAGGTGGCTTGTGATGGCTTCCCTTGAAGGTTCTGATTGTCTGAGAAAGGGCGTTTATTGCATATCAATGCAATGTCACAACTTTTTTGTACCTTCACATAGAACAAACAAGTCAGTGAAAATATGGTACTCTTCTTCCTTCTACAAAATTTTTGTGAGTGTGCACATGCCTGGAGCATGGTCCCCTTCTTCTAGTGTATGGTTGATTACATGCATGAATAACTCTAGATGTATATAGATAATTGGTTATCATGCATTTCTTAGATTCATTGGATCTAACCCATCTCTCTCCTTTTGCAGATTCTGGATCAAACATGAGCATATTAGAGTCACACCCAGGTCAACGCCTCTTTCGCTCTTCAGGCAATGTCTAGTACCCTATTATTTATGTTTATTTTCTTTATATGTGTATGTAGTTAGCCATAGATCTTTAGGAGTTTTCTATGTTCACGACGTGTGTGAGATCAGATAAATGTTTTACTTTCCTTCTACAATATTTTTCATTTATGCTCAAAATTTGAATATGATCCAATATATATACCATTTCATTAATTGGATAGCTTAGTTTCATTATTTATTTCTCATGTATTTTCCATTTTCAGCTCAATAAATGAACACAAATTTAATCCATATTACTAATAATGTGCAAACTAGGTTATCTTAGAAACTCACCTAGTAAGTAGGCTAACAATCTTAACCAATTGAATAAACATAAAAGAATTGGGTAACTATTATTACTAGTGCTTTATCAAAGACTAAATTAGGAAAGGTTATTTCTTTGAAAACTTCTTATGAAGTTTGGGAAAATTTGAAAGAGTTCTATAAGGGGAATGATATAGTTAAGCTATCTAAGAAACAGACAGCTAAGAGACAATATGGGAATATGAGAATGGAAGATGGTGAAGATATCAAAAGCTATTTTCAGATAGTTGAGGATGTAGTGAATGAATTTATGAACCAAAGAGGCACTATTACCAATGAATACTTTATGGAGAAGATCTTGATGACATTATCAAATAGCTACTGTGACAAGATCTTTAAAATTGGAGAGGTGTATGATTCAAAGAAGTTTACCAAAGAACAATTGTTTGGTGCCTTGAAAAAATTTGAGTTAAGAAAGTTTAGAAGAGATAAGAGCAGATCTGAAATGAAATTCAAAGCAATAAAATCAAATGATGATCTGGATGGTGATTATGAAGAAGAATTTGAAGCAAACTTTGTAAGGAGATTGAAGAAATGTACCTGTTACTCAACTGATGGAGATGATGATGAAGACTAAGACCAAAGGTATACATGATTGTAGAAAGAATTAGATCAGTTTTTATTTTGTCATTGATGTCAAGAAATTGATTTCTGGTTCATATTGAATTGCCATATCTTTTAGAGTTGATTTAATTGGGAAATAGATAAAGATCAGCTAATGATAATACTATCTTGAGATAATTGGTTTCTACTTTATGAAGTTAGTAAAGCAGATTGAGCAAGTCAGTAAGACTAAAGAGTTTATTTACCAAGAAGAGAGAGTCTGGTAGTAAAGGGTTATGTAAGTTGGTCAAGACATTGAGACATTGAAGCACCAAGCAGTGCATGTACCAAGAGTTAGTCACCGAACATAAAAAATGTGACAAAAAAGGATAAGAACACATTTAATGCAATTCTACAACAATCTAGAGGATTCCCAGAATGAAAAGAGAGTTGGTTACAAGATCTACGCACGGGAAAATTCAAGGAAAAAATCTATGGTATAGATTAAGCAGTAAAGTAAAAGTTTTATTTTTAAGAAAAGTGCAAGTTCTAAGGTGATGCCAAAGCGGCTAACCAAGTGTCAAGTTCACTGAATTGGTTTAGAAAATTTAATCTGACGGCTGAGCGTGATTGAAGGAAAACCTAATCCATTAGATTAAGAGGCAAAAATAGAGTCTATTTAAAGGATGAATTCAAAGAACAATTAGCTGGAAAGTTGAAGAGTTGAAGTGCTACCGAGTGATGTAGCGAAGAGAAAAGAAGTGATAAATCTGAGTCTAAGTGAAGAGATTAATCAAGTGTTGATGCTAGTAGTTAGAGAGATCATAAAGGGATCTGATCAAGGAAGTGGTAGTTACAATTATACAGATCATTTACGTACTGCTGCTTATTTTCATTTGTAGCAACAAAATATCTTAACCAAGTGGACCTAACAGTCTTTTGTAAAATCCTTGAGAAAGGTGACATTCTAAAAAATTGTTCAAAGCCCTCTAACTAGGCCAATCCTAGCAGGGTGAAGATCTTAACGGGTCTGAGGTAAATCCCCTAATAGGGTCACATTTAGCAAATGTATATTGTAATCTTTAACATGATAAGATTTTAACCAAGCATACTTCAAAAGAGTATTTTCATTTGGGGGTGACAATTCCCACAGAGGTTTTTCCCAAATTGGGGTTCCTTGTTAAATATATTGTCAAATGTGTTGAATGATTCATGTGCATGATATTTACTATTTATGCAAGTTTCTGCTTAAGTTATTTGATATATTTGGTGATTGAATTACAATTATTTTTTATCCTACCAAGTTGAATCAGAGTTAAGTTTTTAATTATTAAGTATCATAGTTTTCTAATTCACCCCCCTCTCAATAACCCAATAATTGGTATCAAAGTTAAGTACTCCAAGAGATAAGTTTAAAAGGAATTGAGTTAAAGATCTAAAGATGTATAAGAGGGAGACATCTAAGTTGAATAATGATAACTTATCTACATGGAAAAACCAAATGAGGTTGCACCTATCTAGTATTGGAGATTATGCAGTGTATTATGTTGACAATGATTATACACCACTGACAACTGGTCCCTTGACAATTGAGGAGATAAGATAAAAATAAACCACACACAAGCAATTATTGAGATATCATGTACTCTCACCAACCTGTGGTTCAATGACACTATAGGATGTGATACAACAAAGAAGATGTGGGATAGGATTAAATTGATACATGGTGGAGATTGACATGTTATGAAGGAAAAAGCTAAAAGCTTAAGAGGGAAATTTGATTCTATGAGAATGAAGGAATGTGAAAATGTTACATTATACAACACTAGACTAAAGGAAACTGTGAATGCTATTAGAGGTGTTGGAGGTCAAATTACTAAAGAAGATGTGACAAGAAAGTTGTTAAGAACATTGTTACCTATGTATTCCATCTGAGTGTCTATAATACAAGAACTAAGATCGATCTATTCTTCAGATGACTTTTTCACTAGATTCTACTATTGGTAAGTTGATTGTTTTTTAGCTTAATGATTTTGATAACAGTTCATCTGCTACTGCTAGGATTGAGTTTGCATTTAAATCATCTTTGAATATTAGAAGTTCAAGGTGTTAGAATAACTAAGAGGGGGGGAGGGGGTGAATCAGTGGCCTAAAAAATATTCCAATAAATTAACCCAAAAAATTATTACCACAATCATAAGCCTCTAGTTATATTCATTCCTACAAGATGAATGCCTTGAAATAATCTTATCAAATAACTACTACTCGGAGTTCACTGTTAAACTTTATTATTTATCTTTACCGATTAGTAGTCTTTCATTTACCGAAATATAGTAAATTAATTAGTATATACTGATCAATCCAGATTAGTTATGTGTAATGCAAAACACTAAAGTAATGATTCATAAAACATTGACACGTGGATTTTTAACGTGGAAAACCTGTTAAGGGAAAAACCACTTGGGACCAGTAACCCAAATTTTCACTCTTCTAAAGTGAGCTCAGTGAAGAGCCAACCTTTTTAAAGGTTACAAACACACTGTTAAGTGTGACCTTGTTAGAGGATTTAAATAGAATAGTTTGTCACTTGATATCTAACATCTCTATGCTATCTTTATGACCAAACCCTGTGTAGTTTGTCACTTGATATCTGGCATCTCTATGCTATCTTCATGACCAAACCTTTTGATACTCCTTAGGATGTATCTCAATATATAAAGGATTTTTAAGTCCTACTCGGTTAAGATACTTTCTGATCCAATGGTAAAATTGAAACAATAAATGATCTGTTCACATATACAACTATACTTTGCATATTTTTAGATCTATTGTAAGCTTATAATACCTTTCTGATCAATGTACCTTTTCAATAAATTTACTCCACTTCTTTCTTCTTAGTGATGCTGTGCTTCTCTATTGCTTGGTGTCCACATAAATATTAGCTCTATTCTTCAACTTGATTGATTTGGACCGTGTGAAGTCTTTCACCAATTTCTCTTCAGCGTCCTCTTTCTCTATTCACCCCTAATTCATAATGAATTATTTTGTCTTGTTATAGACATGATTTCACCATTTCTAAGTCCTTGAATTTCTTTTTCTTGGTGTGATTTGAAATCTTCGCCTTTCTTGCTTTAAAGCTTTACTTCAATTTTATCCCATAGATTTCTCTTAGAAAACTGGAATAAAACAACTTTAAAACTCTCACTTATCTCTGGCTTTAACTTTTTGATGAAAGCAATGTAAACAACCAGTTAACTCCTTATTTAGCTATCGCCAGCTAAGTCTTTTGTTATTTCTAAACTTCATTTATTTTTTATTTTTAACTCTTTGTTAGCTTGGTCAACACTTTAGTTCTCCTCGGGCATCTTCGTTGGGGTTGTTTGTCTGTCAGGCAATACTGTGAAGTTCTGATCGAGTTACTTTGGTTCTGCCTATTGGTAATGCTTGCTTGGGTTTCTTTCTTGGGTTTCTTGCTTGGGTATCACTGTGACTTTCCTCTTTGGGTTCTCTATCCGTTGGGGTACATTGATCATCGGTGTTTGTTGTCACTTAGTTCATACTGAACTTTTATGCATTACTAAAAGCATAACCTTTATCTCTCTGGTTCATTGAAGTCTTTGACACTTTATATATAACCAATTAAATTATATCAAGTTGACATCAATGACAATACAATACATTAACTGATTTAATGGCTTGCATTAACTTTATGCAGCTTGTTGATAATCAACTTAACATCTTCAAACATTCAATCAGTTATAGTTCATCAATCTATCCCTTTGGAATTGATGGCAACACACTACATTATCACACTAAATTATTACTAATACAATATGAAATATATCATTTCTAGTTCATTAATCTACCAATCTTATTGTTCTATAACCAATACAAATGTCTGGCTCTCGGTAAGCTCATATAGCTTAGATTTTTTTCTTGCAGAGTGCTATCTTCAATCTTCAATCTCTTCACTGGATAGATGTAGCAGCTTCTAATTTTGTCTTTGGTGTTGTCTCTCCCTTTGACTGTTCCTCTCCTTCATCATCTATTTTTCCTTTGACAGCAATATAGAGTACTCTCTCCCTTGAGTCATTTCTTCCTTAAGTCATCTCTCCCTCATGATACTTCTCTCCCTTTTGATATTCTCTCCCTTACAAGTTACATCTCTCCCTTATGATAGTCATGATGGATATTTCATATGTAATCTCTCCCTTTGGATATTCTCTCCCTTTGAAAATAATGCCAAAGTTGTATCCTTTCTCCTTTTTATAATATACTCCTTGAATTTCCCTATCCATCAGCATTACAATGACTCTGGTATTCGGTGTAGATATGTACCTTTCTATGTATTGATGTACCTTTGTAGTCCATTTCTTTGCTTGCATCAACATGAATGATCTTCTGATTGAGTATAGGCTGATGCAGCCTTCTAGTCAGCTTACTGACCAATAGACAAGGGCCAGACCCCTAGTATTTTTCTCAGGTACTCAAATGTATCCTTAGGAAATGGATTTGTGAATATGTCAGCTAATTGTTCCTTGGATTGAACATATTCTAGTATCACCTCTTTCTCTTGCACTTGTTCTCTTAAATAATGATACTTGATTGCAATATGCTTAGTCTTAGCATGCATGACAAGATTCTTAGAAATGTTTATTGCACTAGTATTATCACAGTAGATAATCACTGGTTCAAGAATTTTCATATTCATACCTTCCAATAATTGTTTGATCCATGCAATGTTAGAGAAGTTTGCAGTAGCAACCACATATTCTGCTTCTGTAGTTGATTATGAGATGCATCCTTGCTTCTTACTTATCCATGTGACAAGTCTGTCACCCATGAAGAATGCTCCTCTAGTTGTGCTCTTTCTGTCATTAAATTTTACAGTCCAATCAACATCTATATAGACTTGAAGCTCAAATTTGCCTTTTCTTTTATACCATAAGCCATAGTCCTCGGTGTTCTTTAGCTATCTCAGAATTCTCTTGACAGTAGTCATGTGTGATTCTTTGGGATTAGAAGAGAATATTGCAACTATTCCAACTGCATGTGCTATATCTAGTCTAGTATGAACGACATACATTAATTTTCCAATAATTGATCTATACAAGGTTTGATTTACCTCATTTTATTTGTCTTCTTTTGTCAGCTTGCATCCGGTTGCCATAGGTGTTCCAACTGGCTTGGAATCTTCCATTTTGAATCTCTTCAACACTTCCTTGATGTATTTGGATTGTGTTATATATATGCTTGCATCTTGTTGAAGAATCTGTAGACCAAGAAAGAATTTGATCTCCCCAAACATTGACATCTCAAACTCTTTTCTCATTTCATTAGCAAAATATTTACATAACATATCATTACTCCCAAATATGATATTGTAAGGAAGAAAATGTTTGTGTTTATGAAATTTGGATTCATTTAACATAAAATCCCTTACATTCAAATATTTTATGGGGATAAATAAGATGCTCTCCTTCTATCCTTAGATATGCAAATGAAATGTCCAAGTTGACTAACCCAAAAGGAAGGATCAATGCATAAATGAATCAATCATTTGGAAACAATAATAAGGAAGGGAGATCTTAGGTACCCGGTTTGATTTTTTAATTTGAACGTATTTTAGATTTAGATAGATTGATAACCTTAATTGAATTGAATAGAATAAATGTACTAACATTTAAATATTGCAGATCTGAAGAATGTTGTTTTCTGAAGCCTATGTTGAGTTTCTAGAAAATCTAAGACCAGATCTGGAATAGAAACATAGAGACAGATAAAATCCAGAAATCTTTTTCTATTTTGAGACAGTTCTGATTTGTACCCTCAAGTCAATGTCACCATTGGCTAGAATTTCCAATTGCGCCCTAGGTCATAATCAACCTAAAAGTCTCAGACTGAAATTCTATTTTCAGATCCTGGAAGTTTTCCAAAAAGGGTATCTAAATCTCTGTCCTGATCTGCTATTCTGAACCTATACCTATAGGAAAAATGATTTGTTTGTAGGGGGAGGGGTTTTCCTTGGTCAAACTCTAGTTTTGGAATTAACCTCAAATATACAATTGAAATTGCAGAAATAAACAAAGTAAATGAAACAATTCACTGTGCTCATGTAAAATTTCTTGTGGAGGATTTGAATCCTTGAACCCACAAGTACAGATACACCAAATGGATGTAGACTGTAGAATGGATAATGTAGGATGTCTTCAATCAATTTATTATAGATCTTCAACACCAATCTTGAATGGGTTTTTGAATTTGGAAGAGGCTTGGAGGAATGTGGATGGAGAAATCTTCAACAAGAGGGCTCCAAGGAGCTTGAATCCTTCAATGGCCACCAATGGATCTCCTTGATGAAACTGGATGCTTGAAAAGTGCTTGAGAATGGATGAATACTTCAATGGCTATTTGGCTTGCTTCAAATCTTGTTTCTTCACCTTTGCAATTCACTCTTCAAGTCTTTGAAAGTTCTTGCAACTATGCTTGATTATCATAGTTGATGGTTAGAGAAAATGAGAGGAGAAAGCTTCCTTTTATATGAAATTAGGGTACAATCTTATAGAGAGGCCAACATAGGAGAATTAAATTCTAATTGGACCCATTCCCCTAGAAGAGGACCTATGTTAAATATAATTTAAGATTTGTTGTCCCGAAGGCCAAAACAGCCGACCCGGAAGCGGAAATTAACTTTTTCCAAAGACTGACATCCGAAAACCTTGAGATTTCTAAAATTTGAACCCCGAGACTAAAAAAGATTGATTGTGACCTAGGTCAAGGTCAAGGCTGACCTTGACCCAAAAAGGTCGACCTTGACCCTGAGGTCAAAGTTCCAGTTTCTCAGTCCGGGGTGCTAGAAATAGATTGGAAAAAGTGGAAATAGGACAGAACAGGGGGATAAAGCTAGATCAAAGTCAAGAACCCATTCAAGATGCTTGACATGACCCCAAACCAATTAATCAAAAGGATAAACTAGTCTACCATAGAAGTGCTTCCATTTTCTGGCCATACAGATATCATCAACAAATATTTCAGCAATCATAAGATTATCATCAAAATCTTCTTTTAAGTACAGATTGCTATTTTTACTTGTTCTTACAAATCCAATGCTTATGCGATAAGAGTGAATTATTTCATACCAGGCTCTAGGTGATTTTTTTAATCCATACAAGGCTTTGTGTAGTCTACAAACCATTTTTCTCTTGTTAGGATCAACAAACCCTTCTGGTTGTTCAATGTATACCTCTTCTTCTAGTATTCCATTTAGAAATGCAGATTTGACATCCATCTAGTATACCTTGAATCCTTTGAATGCAACATAAGAAAGTAAGATTCTTAATCCTTCTAGTCTAGAAATGGGTGCAAAGGTTTCTCCATAGTCAATACCTCCTTCTTGTGCATACCCCTTGCATACTAATCTTGCTTTGTTTCTTGTGACTTATCCATTCTCATTCAGCTTGTTTCTGAATATCCATTTGGTACCGATGACATTCTTGTCATATGGTCTAGGTACTAATGTCCATGTTTTTTTCTTCTTAATCTATTCTATTTTTTCATTCATAACACTGACCCATTATTCATTTTCAAGTGCAGTATTAACAGATTTGGGTTCAAAATCACAAATTAAACATCTAGTGTTTAGTGACTTACTTCTTGTTCTCATTCTAGCCTTCTTTTCTCCTATGATCTAGTTCTATGGATGATGTCTTCTGACATACTTGGCAGGTTTTGGTTTAGCTCTTTGTTCATTATTTTGATCATCATCTTGACCTTCATTCTGATCTCCATTGCTCGGAACATCATTTTGAGTATTTTCCTATTTTTTGATATTTTCAGCCTGATGCTCAGGTGCAATGTTATGTTGCTCGAGAGTGATACACTATTGCTCGAGTAGAGTGTTAGGTTCTTTAGTGTAAACAAACCTATTGTAGTCTTCTGATTCTTTTCTTCTTTCCTCATCATTTTTCTCTACGTATTCATCTATTCTAATATTTGCACTTTCAATGATTTTTTTAGAGGACTTGTTAAGACATTTATAAGCTTTTCTCTTGGTGGAATACCCTAGAAAGATTCCTTCTTCACTTTTGGAGTCAAGCTTTCCATTTATATCTTCTTTCAAAATATAGCATTGACTACCAAAAATTCTAAAGTAACTTACATTGGGTGTGTAACCATACCATAGCTCATAGGGTGTCTTTTTGGTATCTTTCTTCAATTGTACTTTGTTCATTGTGTAGACAGCACTATTGACAACTTCCCTCCAGAATATTTGAGTGATTCTTTTCTCTATCATCAGTGTTCTTGCACAATAAACAATAGATCTATTTCTTCTTTCAACAATCCCATTTTTTTGTGGTGTTCTTGGTGAAAAAACCTATCTTTTAATTCCATGCTCATTGCAAAAGTTAGTGAATTCATCAGAAACAAATTCTCCTCCTCTATCTGATCTTAAGCATTTTAGTTCATTACCACTTTGTTTTTCTACCATAGCTTTATACCATTTAAACATCTTGAATACTTCTAATTTTTCTTTAAGAACATAACTGTCATCATTCTAGAATAATCTTCAACAAAAAGAATGAAATATCTATCACCATAGTAACTCTTTGTTCTCATGGGTCCACATAGATCAGTTTGGATTAATTCTATAATAGCATTAGATGTATGGGTTTTTCTTTTGAAAATAGACTTTTTAATTTTACCTTTTTGACAATTCTTACACATGATATGCTTGGGCTTTGACATGCTCCGTAAGACTCTTACTTTCTTTTTATTGTTTATCTTAATCATGTTGTCAAAATTCACATGACATAATCTCTTATGCCACAACCATATGTCTTCATTTTTAACCATTAAACAAGTAGTGTTTATACATCAAGATAGAATAGGTTACCTTTTGTCTATTCACCAGTTCCGATTAACCTTCTTGATTCATTAAATATCTTTGTATTTTTATTCTCAAATGCAACTTGGTGACCTGTGTTTTCAATTGTTAAACACTCAATGGATTATAATTAAGTCCTTTTCCTAGTATGCATTTTCACATTTGATAAGGTTATTCAATATTATGGTTCCTTCACCTTCAACTGGACAAGGTGAGTCATTACCCATTCTTACTGATCCACCATTATAATACTCAAAAGTTTCAAACTTTTGTTTATCACCAGTCATGTGGTGAGTGCAACCACTATCTATAATCCAGACATCATTCTTACCAACATTAGATATGATTATAGTGTCTACATACCTTTCCTATTCGTCTGAATCATCCTTCATGGCCACAAATACCATCTCAATATCTTCATCAGATTCGGTGTCAGTATATCCATCTCTATTCTTAGCTAGGTAACAAGCTTTCTTCTCTTTGTCCTTGTAGTCTTGGGTATCTCTTCTATCAGATTTTCAATTGCTTCAGTAATCTCTATTTTCACTTCTATCAAACTTATTTTCATATGATTTGTCATTACTTTTGTCTTTTCTTTTGTTAGGACATCTAGCAACAAAGTGTCCAATCTCTTTACAATTAAAACATACAAGTGGTAATTTACCTTTGTATATACCTTTGCCTCTTTGCAATCTTCTAGCCATTAATGCTTCAATCTAATAAAGATCTTGGTCATCACTATCACTTTCACTATCATTTATCATTGTGTGTTAATGACTTGACTTACTTATTTTCAAAGAAGATTTGAATGCAGACTCAATAGATGGTAAGACACTGTTATCAAAGTTAGTCATCTCAAATGAAATGAGTCTACCAACCAAACTATCTACAGTGACATTATTATTTTCTACTACTCTCATCTCTTGTATAGAATATACTATAATAACATATACATGCATTAAAGTTCTTTGGATTTTACTTACCATAAAGAGCAAAGCTTATAAATGTCTCAATAAAGCCTCTAACAAAATTGTTGACAGTGCAAATGTAAAGATAGATGAATTTGTAGAAAAGAATGAAAAGGAAAGCAAAAAACAACCAGTGGACTACAATAGGTTTGTTTATAATTAAGAACCTGAAACTCTACCTAAGCAACAATGTATATCTTCCAAGCAACAGATTATTGCACCTGAGCAACAAATTATTGCACCCAAGCATCAGGCTGAAAATACCGACAATCAAGATATTGCTCAAGATGATGTACCAAGTGATGGAGATCAGAATGAAGGACACAATGATGATCATGATGATAGACAAAGAATTAAACCTATACTTTCCAGATATGTTAGAAGGAACCATCCACAGAACTAGATCATTAGAGACAAGAAGGCTGGTATGAGAACCAAAAGTAAGTGTCTAAACACAAGATGTCTTATTTGTGATTTTGAGCCAAAATCTGTCAATGATGCACTTGATAATGAAGAATGGATTAGTGCTATGAATGAAGAATTTGATAAGATAGAGAAAAAAAATACATGGACACTTGTACCAAGACCAGATGACAAGAATGTCATCAGTACAAAATGGATATTCAGGAATAAACTAAATGAGAATGGAGAAGTTACCAGAAATAAAGCAAGACTTGTATGCAAGGGGTATGCACAAGAAGAAGGGATTGACTATGGAGAGACCTTTGCACCCATTGTTAGGCTAGAAGGAGTGAGAATATTTCTTTCTTATGCTGCATGTAAAGGATTCAAGGTATACCAAATGAATGTCAAGTCTACATTCCTAAATGGAATACTTGAGGAAGAGGTATACATTGAGCAACCAGAAGGGTTTGTTGATCTAGACAAGAGGAACATGGTATGTAGATTAAACAAAGCCTTGTATGGATTTAAATAAGCACCCCAAGCCTGGTATGAAATAATTCATTCCTATCTCATAACTATTGGATTTGTAAGAACTAGTGAAAACAATAATCTTTATTTGAAGGAAGATAATGATGCTAACATTTTGATTGTTGAGATATTTGTTGATGACATCATATTTGGAGGCAATGATATGCTATGCAAATCATTTGAAAATGAAATAAGCAAAGATTTTGAGATGTCTATGTTTGAAGAGATCAAGTTCTTTCTTGGTATATAAATCATGCAACAAGATGAAGGTATTTTCATTACACAATCCAAATACATCAAGGAAGTGCTAAAAATATTCAAGATGAAAGATTCCAAACCAGTTGGAACACTGATGGCAACTAGATGTAAGTTGAAAAAGGAGGAAAAGTCATTAGAGGTAAATCAGACTTTGTACAGATCAATGATTGGAAAAATCATGTACGTTGTACATACTAGATTGGATATTGCACATGTAGTAGGAATAGTTGCAAGATTTTCTACTAATCCTAGGGAGTCACATATGACTGCTGTGAAAATAATCCTAAGATATCTAAAGAATACCAAGGAATATGGCTTATGGTATAGAAGAGAAGGCAAATTTGAACTTAAGGTCTTTATTGATGTTGATTGGGTTGGAAATATTGATGACCAAAAGAGCACAACTAGAGGAGCATTCTTTATGGGTGACAGACTTGTCACATGGATCAGCAAGAAGCAAGGATGCATCTCTCAGTCTACTGTAGAAGAAGAGTATGTTACTGCTACTGCAAACTTCTCAAATATTATATGGATCAAATAGTTACTAGAAGGTATGCATATGAAAATTCTTGAACCAGTAATTATCTATTGTGATAATACCAATGCAATAAACATTTCCAAGAATCTAGTCATGCATGCTAAGAAAAAGTATATTGCTATCAAGTATCATTATTTGAGAGAACAAGTTCAAGAAAAGGAGGTGATACTTGAGTATGTTCAATCAAAGGAACAATTAGCTAATATCTTCACCAAGCCACTGCCCAAAGATTTATTTGAGTACTTGAGAAAGAGACTAGAGGTCAGACCCTTGTCTACTAGTCAGTAAGATGAATAGAAAGTTGCATCAGCCTACATATATGCAGAATATCATTAATGTTGATGTAGGAAAATAGATGGACTTCAAATATAAATCTATACACAGCAAGTTATTTATCTACTCCGAGCACCAGAAGTGTTGTATTGCTGATGGATTGGGAAATTCAAGGAGTATATTATGGATAGAAAGGATTGTTTGGAATTACTGTTAAAATATGTGGTTGGAATTGCTATCAAAGGGAGAGATTATATCCATTATCACATCAAGGAGAGATTATAATTTATATCCATCACATTATCTAAAGGGAGAGATGTAACCAGAAAGTCCAAAGGGAGAGATGTAACCAGAAAGGGAGAGTACGTACAAAGGGAGAGAATTACTGACAAGAGACATCAAAAGAAAAGAACAGTCAAAGGGAGAGAGTTTGACACAAGAAAAGAACATGTCACATCAGAGGAAGAAAGATTCTACATCCATCCAATGAAGGGATTGAAGATAGAGAGAAAGCTGCAAGAATCAAATCTAGCCTCTCATAAGCTTACCGAGGACCAGATATTTGTATCAGCTATAGTACATAAGATTGGGAGTTTGATGAACTTCAACTGTTATATTTCATATTGTATTAGTAATAATATAGTGTGATAATGTAGTGTGTTTCCATCAATGCCAAAGGGAGAGATTGATGAACTATAACTGATTGAATGTTTGAAGATGTTAAGTTGATGTTCATAGAGACATAAGAAAGTTAATGCAAGACATTAAATTAGTTAATATATTGTATTGTCATTGATGTCAACTTGATATAATCTGTAGGTTCTTGGACATATTGCTAAAGACTTCAAAGAACTGATGAATCAAACACTATGCTATGAGTAATGCATATAATTCAAGTATTCACAAAGTGACTGTATACACCAATGGAGTGCACACCGACAGTCAGAGTAAATCAACAAGAGAAAAGTCACAGTGTTACCCAATGAGAAAAGGCACAACATTACCGATGAGAAAAGTCACAGTGTTGCCTGACAAGAAAAGCACAGTGTAACCCGACGAACAGAATTACAGTGTTGCCTGACGGACAGAGATCCCAAAGACAACTAAAGTCACACCGACGAAACACTCAGTTATCACTGATGACTAATTGGAGTATTGACCGACAGAACAAAGAGTTTAGAAATGACAAAATGCTTAGCTGTCAAGAGCTGAAAATAGACTTAACTGATACTTATCATTGTTTTAATCAACAAAATAAAGCCAGAGATAAGTAAAGGATTTAAAGCTGCTTTGTCCAGTTGGCAAGAAGATCTCTACAAGACAAAATTGGGGTTTTGCTTTAAATCTAATTGGTGAGAATTGTGGATCACGCTAAGATCAAGAAATCCAAGAAATGGTGAAATCATGTCTATATAAGAGACAAGATTATTCATTGTGAATAAGGGGAGTGAAAAGAGAATAGATGATGAAGAGATTTTGAAGGAGAAGAAAGTCTTCATTCAAACCTGATCAATCTAGCTAAGGAAAGAGCTAAATTCTACAAAGACCGATGAACAATAATACAAAATCATAGATTAGAATAGTGTGGAGCAAAGGTATTTAATTGATTATAATGATCAGAAAGGTAATGCACTTACAATAGATCTGAAAATATCCAATTCAAGTTGTATATGTGAATAGATCAATTTATTGTTTTAGTTTAACCATTGAAGCATCAAGTCTCTTAACTGAGTAGGACTTAAAAGTCTTTTCTAATTGAGATACATCCCAAGGAGTATCAAAAAATTTGATCATACAAAGTAGCATTGGATATACCTGATACCTATTGATAGGCCAAGCGAGTGTTTGATCAAGGATGGTATCATTAGATGCCAGATACTAAGTGACAAACTATCTATTTAAATCCTCTAACAAGGTCACACCTAACAGTGTGTTTGTAACCTTTAATAGGGTTGGCTCTTAACTGAGATCATTTCAGAAGAGTGAAAATTTGGGGTACCGTTCCCAGTGGTTTTTCCCTTAACAGAGTTTCCATGTTAAAAATGCATGTGTCATGTGTCTATGAGTCATTACTTTATTGTTTTGCATTTCACATAAGTAAATCTGGATTGATCAGTATACACTAGTTATTTACTGTGTTTTGGTAAATAAGAAGACTACTTATCGGTAAACATATAGTAGAAGGTTTACAAAGCATTCTAACAAGTGGTAATTTGATATAAGTATTTCAAGGCATTCATCTTATAGGACTAAAGATAACTAGAGGTATAAATTTGTGGTACTAAGTTTGAAGGGTTGATTTAAGGATTAATTTTTGAGGCCATTGATTCACCCCCCTCTCAGTTATTATTAACAATTGGTATCAGAGCTTGTGTTCTTAGAAGGAAGGTTTCAATACCTAAGCTAAAGATCACAAGATGAATAGATGAGATGTGCCCAAGTTGAACAAAGACAACTTTGCTTCATGAAAAATAAGTATGCGAATCCACTTATCAGGTATTGGAAATGATGTTACTTAATACTTAGATACTGAATATTGCCCACAGGAGCACCCACTATTGAAAAAATGAGAAAGAAGCATGATCACAACTACATGATGATAGAGCTTGCTTCCTCACTCTCTGATGCTGAATTTGAAGATGTCAAAGCATGCACAACTGCAAAGAAGATGTGGGATAAATTAAAGCTTGTACATGGCAGTGATAAAAATATTCTGAGAGCCAAGGCAAAAATCCTTAGAGAAAGGTTTGATGATCTCAGAATGAAAGAAGGTGAAAACATCACATAGTATAGCACAAGAATCAAACAGGTAGTCAATGCTATCTAAGGAGTTGGAGGTGTACTAGATGAAGATACAGTGGTAAGTAAAATTCTAAGAACCTTGTTGCCTACTGATGCTATTAGAGTATCTACCATACAATAAATGAGAGCAGTAGAAAATAAAAATGTTACTCTAGATAGTTTGATTGGAAGACTGATTTCATTTGAGATGAATAACTTTCATAATAGTGTCTTACCAAACATAGAGTTTGCATTAAAATATTCTTTGAGAATAAGTAAATCAAGTCATAAACACACTATGAGAAAAGATAGTGATAGTGAAAGTGAAGAAGAAGATCTTGATGAAATTGAAGCACTTATGGCTAGAAGAATGCAGAGAGGCAAAGGTAAATACAAAGGTAAATTACCACTTGTGTGTTTTAATTGTAAAGAGATTGGACACTTTGCCGCAAGATGTCCTAATAGAAGAAAAAATGATAGAAGTAATGACAGGTCATTTGAAAAGAAGTATGACAGATGATAACCAAGATTATAGAAGCAACTGACAATCAGAAAGAAGAGATACCCGAGACTACAAGGACAAAGGAAAGAAGGCCGGTTACCTAGCTAAATGCAAAGATGAAGATACTGACACCAAATCTGATAAAGACATCGAGATGGTGTTTGTGGCAGTAAAATATGATTCAGATGATGATGAAGAAAGGAATGTAAAAATTGCACTCATATCTAAAGTTATCAAAAATGATGTCTGGATCATAGATAGTGGCTGCACTCACCATATAACTGGTGAAAAACAAAAGTTTGAGACTTTTGAATACTACAACGGTGGTTCAGTAAGAATGAGTAATGACACACCTTGTCCAGTTGAAGGTAAATGAACTACAATGTTGAATAACCTGATAAAATGTAAAAATGCTTATTGGGTGAAAGGATTGAATTATAATCTATTGAGTGTTTCTCATTTGAATAATTCAGGTCACAGAGTAGCATTTGAAAATAAGAAGGCAAAGATCTTCAATAAATAAGGAAGTCTGATTGGTATCGGTGAGCAGACAAAAAGTAACTTATTCTATCTGAATGATACTAACACCACTTGCTTAATGGCTAGAAATGAAGATATATGGTTGTGGCACAAAATATTGTGCCATGTAAACTTTGAAAACATGATAAAAATAAGAAGAAAGAAAAATGTAAGAGGATTACCAATGATGATCAAGCCACACAATATCATGTGCAAAAATAATCAAAAAGATAAGATGACAAAGTCTAGTTTCAAAAGGAAAACTCATACATCTGATGCCATTCTAGAATTAGTCCATACTGATCTATGTGGACCAATGAGGACAAAGAGTTACTATAGTGATAGATATTTTATTCTCTTTGTTGATGATTACTCTAGAATGATGACAGTAATGTTTCTAAAAGATAAATCTGAAGCATTCAAGATGTTTAAATGGTACAAAGAAATGGTAGAAAAAAAAAGTGGAAAATAATTGAAATGCTTAAGATCATATAGAGGAGGGGAATTTATCTCAGATGAATTCACTGACTTTTGCAATGAACATGGAATCAAAAGACAAGTCTCTGCACTGAGAACACCACAACAAAATGGAATTGTTGAAAGAAGGAATAGATCCATTTTTTATTGTGCGAGGAAACTGATGATAGAGAAAGGCATCTCCCAAATCTTTTGGAGTGAAGTTGTCATTACTATTGTTTACACACTGAACAAAGTACAATTTAAGAAAGACACCAAGAAGACACCCTATGAGCTATGGTATGGTTACACACCCAATGTAAGTTACTTCCAAATTTTTGGTAGTCAATGTTATATCTTAAAAGATGATAGAAATGGAAATATTGACTCCAAAAGTGATGAAGGAATCTTTCTAGGCTATTCCACAAAGAGAAAAGCTTATAAATGTCTCAATAAAGCCTCTAACTAAATTGTTGAAAGTGCAAATGTAAAGATAGATGAATTTGCAAAGAAGAATGAAAAGGAAAGCACAAAACAACTAGAGGACTACAATAGGTTTGTTTACAATAAAGAACCTGACACTCTACCTGAGCAACAATGTATAGCTCCTGAGCAACAGATTATTGCACCCGAGCATTAGGCTACAAATACCAACAATCAGGATATTGCTCAAGATGATGTACCAAGTGATGGAGATCGGAATGAAGGACACAATGATGATCAAGATGATAGACATAGAATTGAACCTATACTTGCTAGATATGTCAGAAGGAACCATCCACATAACCATATCATTAGAGACAAGAAGGCTGGTATGAGAACCAGAAGTAAGTCTCTAAACACAAGATGTCTTATTTGTGATTTTGAGTCAAAATATGTCAATGCTGCACTTGATAATGAAGAATGGATTAGTGCTATGAATGAAAAAATTGAGTATATTTAGAAAAATAAGACATGGACACTAGTACCAAGACTAGATGACAAGAATTTCATTGGTACAAAATGGATATTTATGAATAAACTAAATGAGAATGGAGAAGTCACCAGAAACAAAGCAAGACTAGTATGCAAGGGGTATGCACAAGAAGAAGGGATTGACTATGGAGAGACCTTTGCACCCATTTATAAGCTAGAAGGAGTGATAATATTACTTTCTTATGCTGCATGTAAAGGATTCAAGGTATACCAATGGATGTCAAGTCTGCATTCCTAAATGGAATACTTGAGGAAGAGGTATACATTGACCAACCAGAAGGGTTTGTTGATCCAGAAAAGAGGAACATGGTATGTAGATTACACAAAACCTTGTATGGATTGAAACAAGCACCCCGAGCATGGTATGAAAGGCTTCATTCCTATCTCATAACTATTAGATTTGTAAGAACTAGTGAAAATAGTAATCTTTATTTGAAGGAAGATACTGATGCTAACATTTTGATTGCTGAGATATTTGTTGATGGCATCATATTTGGAGGCAATGATATGCTATGCAAATAATTTGAAAATGAAATGAGGAAATAGTTTGAGATGTCTATGTTTGAAGAGATCAAGTTATTTCTTGGTCTATAGATCATGCAACAAGATGAAGGTATTTTCATTACACAATCCAAATACATCAAGGAAATGTTGAAAATATTCAAGATGGAAGATTCCAAACCAGTTGGAACACCGATGGCAACTGGATGTAAGCTGAAAAATGAGGACAAGTCATCAAAGGTAAATCATACTTTGTATAGATCAATGATTGGAAAACTCATGTATGTTGTACATACTAGACCAGATATTGCACATGCAGTAGGCATAGTTGCAATAATTTCTACTAATCCCAGGGAATCACATATGACTACTATGAAAAGAATTCTAATATATCTAAAGAATATCGAGGAATATGGATTATGGTATAGAAGAGAAGGCAAATTTGAATTTAAGGTCTTTACCGACACTGATTGGGCTAGAAATATTGATGACTGAAAGAGCACAACTAGAGGAGCATTCTTTATGGGTGACAAACTTGTCACATGGATCAGCAAGAAGCAAGGATGCATCTCTCAGTCTACTGCATAAGCAGAGTATGTTGTTGTTGTTGCAAACTGATCAAATATATCATGGATTAAAAAGTTACTGGAAGGTATGCATATAAAAATTCTTGAGCTAGTAATTATCTATTGTGATAATACCAGTGCAATAAACATTTCCAAGAATCCAGTCATGCATGCCAAGAAAAAGCATATTGCTATTAAGTATCATTATTTGAGAGAACAAGTTCAAGCAAAGGAGGTGATACTTGAGTATGTTCAATCAAAGGAACAATTAGCTTATATCTTCACCAAGCCACTACCCAAGGATGCGTTTGAGTACTTGAAAAAGAGACTAGGTGTCAGACCCTTGTCTACTGGTCAGTAAGATGACTAGAAGGCTGCAAGAAAAGATATGGAGTTCAAATATAAATCTATACACAAAAATGTATTTATCTACTCCGAGCACCAAAAGTGTTGTATTTTTGATGGATTGGGAAATTCAAGGAGTATATTATGGATAGAAATGATTGTTTGGCATTACTATCATAATATATGTTTGGCATTGCTGTCAAAGGGAGACATTATATCCATTATCACATCAAGGAGAGATTATAACTTATATCCATCACCTTATCCAAAGGGAGAGATGTAACCAGAAAGGGAGAGTACATACAAAGGGAGAGAACTACTGACAAGAGACATCAAAAGAAAAGAAAAATCAAAGGGAGAGAATTTGACATAGGAAAATAACACATCACATTAGAGGAAGAAAGATTCTACATCCATCCAGTGAAGGGATTGAAGACAAAGAGAAAGCTGTAAGAATCAAATCTAAGCTCTCATAAGCTTATCGAGGACCATATATTTGTATTGGTTATAGTACATAAGATTGGTAGTTTGATGAACTTCAACTATTATATTTCATATTGTATTAGTAATAATATAGTGTGATAATGTAGTGTGTTACCATCAATGCCAAAGGGAGAGATTGATGAACTATAACTGATTGAATGTTTGAAGATGTTAAGTTGATGATCACAGAGACATAAGAAAGTTAATGCAAGACATTAAATCAGTAAATGTATTGTATTGTTATTGATGTCAACTTGATATAATCTGTATGGTTATGGACATATTACTAAAGACTTCAAAGAACCGATGAATCAAAGGCTATGCTATCAGTAATGCATATAAGTCAAGTATTCACAAAGTGACTGTATACACAGATGGAGTGCACACTAACGGTCAGAATAAATAAATGAGAGAAAAGTCACAGTGTTACCTGACAAAAAATGCACAACATTATCAACGAGAAAAGTCACAGTGTTTCCTGACGAGCAAAGCACAGTGTAAACTGACGGACAGAATTACAGTGTTGCCCAACAGATGGAGATCCCAAAGACAACTTTAATCACACTGTTAGAATAGTCTGTTATCACTGATGACTAACTAAAGTATTGACTGACATAATAGAGAGTTTAGAAATGATAAATTGCTTAACAGTCAAGAGCTAAAAATTGACTTAACTGATACTTATCATTATTTTAATCGACAAAATAAAGTCGGAGATAAGTAAACGATTTAAAACTGCTTTGTCTAGTTGGCAAGAATATCTCTATGAGATAAAACTAGATTTTTTCTTTAAATCTAATTGGCAAGAATTTTGGATCATGCCAAGATCAAGAAAGCCAAGAAATAGTGAAATCATGTCTATATAAGAGACAAGCTTATTCATTATGAATAAGGGGAGTGACAAGAGAATAGATGCTGAAGAGATTCTGAAGGAGAAGAAAGTCTTCACTCAGACTTGATCAATCAAGCTGAGGAAAGAGCTAAATTCTACAGACATCGACGAATAGTAATACAACGTCACAGAGAAGAAAATTGTGGAGAAAGGTCTTGAATTAGTTTCATTGATCAGAAAGGTAATGCACTTACAATAGATCTGAAAATATGCAATTCAAGTTGTATATGTGAATAGATCAATTTACTGTTTCAGTTTAACCATTGAAGCATCAAGAAAGTATTTTCTAATTGAGATACATCCTAAGGAGTATCAAAAAGTTTGATCATACAAAGTAGCATTGGATATGCCTGATACCTATTGACAGGACAAGTGAGTGTTTGATGAAGGATGGTAGCATTAGATGCCAGATACTAAGTGAAAAACTATCTATTTAAATCCTCTAACAAGGTCACACCCAACAGTATGTTTGTAACCTTTAACAGGGTTGGCTCTTAACCAAGCTCACTTCAGAAGAGTGAAAATTTGGGGTATCAGTCCCAGTGGTTCTTCCTTTAATAGGGTTTCCATGTTAAAAATCCATGTGTCATGTGTCTAGGAGTCATTACTTTATTGTTTTGCATTTCACATAAGTAAATCTAGATTGATCGCTATACACTAGTTATTTATTATGTTTCGGTAAATAAGAAGATTGCTTATCAGTAAACATATAGTAGAAGGTTTACAAAGCATTCCAACAAGTAGTAATTTGATATAAGTATTTCAAGGCATTCATCTTACAGGACTAAAGATAACTAGAGGTATAAATTTGTGGTACTAAGTTTGAAGGGTTGATTTAAGGATTAATTTTTGTGGCTAGTGGTTCACCATCCCCCTCTCAGTTATTACTGTGCATGAGGAATCCTTCAACCTATTGGGATCAAGTTCAAACATGAAAATGTTAGTGGGTTAGCACATAAATCATATCAAGAAAGCATACAAGAGATCAAGCAAACAACAAGGACACCAAATAACATCAGATTAGGCTAAAAATGAGTAAACAAATGCACCCTAGTCTACTCATTTTGATTTTCTTATTTAGATTATATGTGGGTGTGCTCTCTCAAACACACAATTACTATGGATCCCAAATGCAAAAATGCAAGATTATGAGAACAAGAAGAAAGATTCAAGAGCTAGTGAGGAACTAGTCTCAAATCTTCTTGCAAGATGATAATCTAAGCTATGGAAATGAAGATGATATGCATATGCTAATATAGAAAATAAGATTAATTCACCAATTAGAACCTAGCATGTGATTTCTATGATGATTTAAGCATGGAAAGCATGAAACTAGCATATAAGAACATTAGCATAAAAACAACTATGAAATTCTAAGACAATTATAGCATGGTAACAATGCAAATTGAGAGATGACAATATTAGAGGAGAAGGCCTCTATTTATAGAGTTTTTGGAGAGAGGAAGAGGCTTGGATGAAGTGGCACCTATGTGGCATCCACATAAGAGCTACATAGGAGATACATGGCTTTGAAAAGATGGCCAATTTTGAGTCAAAATTGGAATTAATATTGAGTAGCTCAATATTTCAAAAGAGGAGACAAAGTTGTAAGAGAGAATTAAAGAGGAATGGGTGCCCATTTTGGAGAGAAATTCCCTATGTGGGTGAGCATTCCATTAGCCTTAAAAAGGTTAGGAATCACCCATTAAACATGGTTAGAAGGACAATTAGGTGTGGAAGCATACTTAGGAAATGAGGTGATGGGAGTACGGTAGGAATATGGTAGGCTTTAGGGTAGGATTAATAGGTTCCTAGCTAGGGTTTAGATTATAATCCAAATTAAATTTGAATAACTCATGCTTTAGAATAATTTAGGAATATGGAGGATTTTAATAAATACAAATTTATTAAAAGGAGAATTTGTGGAGGTAAATGTATTTAAATAAAATACATTTAGAATAGTATTTAAACCATTAGCAAATGAAACTATTTAACTGATTGAATTAAATAGTTAGAGGAATAAGAGGGAAAATAATATTAATATTTTTGGATGTCTATATTTTTCCCCTCTTTGATGTGGCATCGCAAGTGACATTTTGTCAAAGACAAGCAAATGAGTTTCCCCAGAGGAAGAGGGTTTCTAGAGTCGTGCTGAAGCAATGACGGTACAGGATTGTGCCCCCTCAAGAAAAGAACACAATGAAGACAATGTTGTGGGATTTTCTTGAAAAAGGACACAATGAGAGAGAGGAAAGGAAGGAGGGAATAAATAGAAGCCTTCAAAAATGCAATTAAGAATGCAGTTAAGAATGCAATTGCAAATAAAACTAAATGTAGCTAAATGAGCATTGGGATCCATTTGTGTGAAAAATATGGAGAGCACATCTGATTTTGATATTTCAAGAGGAGGTATGCATCAAGTGTTAGAAAACACAGATGACAAGATTCCTTTGTGTGGACTAGATGCTCAAACAAAAGCTCACTGCAAAAGACACATGTATCAGTAGCGACCGTCACCATGCACCAAGATATAGTAGATCGAGGCAGTGGTGAGTAGGTTTTGAACTGACACAAAAAGATAAAATCAATAAAGAAGGCCTCCTGACCAAGCAGTCATTAGGTCCAAAGTTCTTGCCATGAATAGGATTAATGTGGTGAAGGATTGGATACACCGACGCTAGAAGGATGCATCCTGACGGGAAAGGATTTGATTTGATTTGATTTGATTGAAAGATATTCACTGGAAAAAGCTATGAATAGGATGGAGAGCAAGGACAGTTGGTCACAAAATTGATTTGGTGAAAAACTGTGTTGCAGTCGCATGAGTCAAAACGTTGTTGAAAACTAAAATCTGGAGCAATGCGAAAAGAACGAAGTGTTTATTACATGATTTTTGAGAATAGTTGATATGGTTGGAATTTTTTGATTTTTCACGATTTTTTTAAAATTTTTTTGAGATTTTATGCGTATTTCTGCTATACAATAGGACAATATATATAAAAATATACACGGGGGGCAAAGACGGGTGGGAAATTTTTTTGGCAAAAATGGGGGCTATAAGAGGGCCTAGGGGGGTTAAAGAAGGTCATTTGTGAATAGTGAATAGTGCAAATCTAAGCTCTGAGTGAAATGATGGCTAACGAGAGGATGAAGGGACAGCTTAGAGAGCGCATTAGGACACACGGGAGGCCCACCGAGTGACCAGTACCGGTGAGTGGACTATCCTAGACCTTGCATTAATTATCGTTAAGTTATTCATTGCTTTGGGGGGTTAGGTAGTCATTAATGGGGGAAAATTGATTTTTGGACCAGAGATGTCGGTTCTTGAACCGACGTCTGCAAGGATGCCGATCCCTAGATCAACATCTTTGTAGATGTCGATCCCCGAATCAGCGTCTCCGTAGCTGTCAGTGCTGGACCGGTGTCTTCAAAGATGCTGAACCTAGACCTGTGTCTTTGAAGACGTCGGTCTGCAGGAAGATGCCTCAGAGATCCCGGTGTATGAACTGACATTTTTGGCTGAACTGACG
>MU224737.1:9426917-9442843 GCA_018584345.1 Thuja plicata
TGTCAGTGCTGGACCGGTGTCTTCAAAGATGCTGAACCTAGACCTGTGTCTTTGAAGACGTCGGTCTGCAGGAAGATGCCTCAGAGATCCCGGTGTATGAACTGACATTTTTGGCTGAACTGACGTCTGCGCCTAAGAGGGTAAATGCTAAGAGGGAAGGTGACGGAGGGACCCGGCAGGGGCCGAGATGGGTCGGCATAAGATCTAGGGACAAGATGCCCCATTTTGGGAAGGGTTAGGCTAGGACTAGAAGAATAGGTGGCTGACATGGTGGATTTTGAAATTCTTGTAGGAGTAGTTCCCACCATTGGGATCTCGGGAGCATTGGCCTCCAACGATAGATCTAGAGGCTCAGCTGATAGAGGATGACTGGGGATTGTTAGCTATGGTAGAATTAGACTATGTACCCCGTTGGCCTAGGCTACAGGCACACAATGGTATGAGGACCGCCTTGATCGAGCGGTGGCATAGTGACATGACCACTTTTCACTTGCCTACTGGAGAGGCGACAATTACCTTGGAGGACATGTGGTGCATTCTATGGATACCCATCCGAGGAGCGATTCCTTGATATAGGTTGGAGGATAGTGACCACTATATGGAGATCAGGTTCAGGCGGCCGATGAGGCAGATCCTGACATATTAGACCTAGATGCCATGGCAGCCAACAGTGGATAGGAGATTGAGGCAGATAGCCCTCTATATCACAGGATTGATTGGTGGACGCATGCTAGCAGACCTAGCAAGACATGGGTTTGGGATGGGGTGGTTGTGGGTGTTATCATAGATGCTAGAGGAGGGGACCTCTTACTGCTGGGGGTATGTTTTCCTCAGACATCTATACCATGATTTGCACATGGCTGCGTACCACAAGACACGCAACATGGGGATAGGGGTTACGCTGCTGTTAGTGTGGGCTTGCGAGCATGTTATAGTGTTTTGACCCATGAGGGTGAGGTAATCACGCCAGCCTGGGGAGCCTTATGCTTGTAGATATAGGCTCCCTCTTAGATACACCTCCGTCAGGAAGATGGGATACTGGAGACGACTACTAGACAAGGTTCAAGTTTTCTGCTGGACCCCGTACAGGTTGTGTGAGCTATGGGGGGTGATGGATTGGGTAGCAGGGGTGGAGGACATATTTGAGGAATTTTTATACCTCTCTTACATTTAGACCAATTGCTTTCTTCTGGATAGGACTATCCACTATATAGAGAAATATAGACCGTTTAGGGTCATGAGGCAGTTCGGGTTGCAGCAGGGAGTGGTGGTAGAGGATGCTTTACATCCTCATGTCACCAGGGAGGTAGGGACTTGGAGGAGATATACAGATGCTCTAATAGTGAGGGAATCCTGGAGGGATATGCCATGGCTCAACTTTGTGGTGCAGTTGGATATTATAGATGCAGGGATGTCCCCAGAGTATGTAGCATGGTGAGCTGCACATACACCTGTCAGACTGACTGATCCAGTGTAGGTGGTTGCTCATGAGTATCCGATAGGGGATCTAGATGTAGATAATGGTACTGAGATCAGGGATTCTCTAGAGACCTCAGCAGCTGGTCAGAGGAGGAGGTCGCAGAGACGGGCTAAACCTCAGATAGAGGCATAGGTACAAGATCAGGTGCCACATGGACCCCCACCAGCACCAAGATAGGACCAGGCATAGGCACCACCAGTGCCACCATAGGTGCAGGTACAAGACCAGGTGCATGCACCACTAGTGCCACCACATGTATAGGGGCCAAAGGGGCCACCCGCAGGGTACATTGTATAGGAGACACATGATACTGTCATTGTAGAGTGAGACAACCTTCAGACTGAGTGCACCCGACTGTGAGGTTTACTGGACATGGCGGTGGTGTCTGATGCTAGCTTACATGAAGAGATAGCCTTGATATAGGGATTATTGACTACTGAGATGGCACGGGTAGATAGGGCAGAGGGTTCACTGTACACTCTTCAGGGCAAGGTGGACTCAGGCGAGTTCATGATGGTGGACCTTACTCAGGATGCTGGAGACCTGCACACTGAGATAGATACCCTCACAGGCTAGTTAGATACATTAACTTTATAGATGGAGCAGGCCATAGAGTAGATTTCTACATTGACCTTAGAGAGGGATGCAGCACTACAACAAGTAGAGACATATAGGGTTGAGCGAGACATCACCCGACAGGCTGCAGTGGTAGGTGGGGTAGGACAGGTGGTAGTAGAGGCATTCGTAGCCCATAGGGATGCGAACAGGGTAGGGAGGGAGGCATCCCACTATAGAGCACTCTATCATCAACTTGTTCCTGAGGGACAAAGACGAGACTACTCAAAGAGATCTCATTTTTAGAGCACAGTGCAGACTTCTACCTCACAGGGATCAGTGGGGATGCCACCACGTCCACCACCAGGACAGGGAGGTGAGCCATCACAGCCACCATCATGATTAGTCAGAGGATTATATGACACACAATTTTGTATTTTTGAGATTTATACATGTATATTGGCACTGAGGTGCACGTGATGTATTCAACTGACAGACATTGGTACATGTATGATGAGGACTCTTATTGATGCTTATGATGTATGATTTATATGATGTGTTGATGCATACTATATGATTACTGACACTTGATGCTTGCAGGATGTGACGTATATGGATGACTTGATTATGTATATATGATGTATGGATTATGCGAGATGGATGATGCTTATATGTATGTGATGTACTGACGTGTGTGGATGCAGGATGTGATGTGTTTTTTTTTTATGTTTGCAATATATATGTTGATGTTTTATGAATATGCATAGATGAATGATGTTTTAACAATGCAAGACTAAAATGAAACTAAATGAAGGAATCTAAATGTTGTAATGATGTGAGATGATAAAAATGGATGAATGCAAGATGAACCTAAAATGGATTAACAATGCAAGATGATAAAATGGACCTAAAATGAATCTAACAATGCAAGATGGATTAATAATGCAAGATAATGAACCTAAAATGGATTAACAATGCAAGATAATGAAATGGACCTAAAATGAATCTAACAATGCAAGATGGATTAATAATGCAAGATAATGAGCCTAAAATGGATTAACAATGCAAGATAATGAAATGGACCTAAAATGAATCTAACAATGCAAGATGCCTTAAATGATCTTTAAAATGAATCTAACAATGCAAGACGGATTAAATGATCATAAAATGAATCTAACAATGACACCATGAGCAGTAGATCATCCTTCTCTTGTTCTTGGATTTTCTTTTAGTTGTTCTCTGCATCAATTTCCTTACTTTCAATCCCCAAAGGCATCCATAGTGAAGGAATGCAAAGTGTGACTGAAGTGCTCAGACGATGAGTTGTTTGAGGTTGAACAAGCTATGGCATTTGAGTCTCAAAATTTTTTTTATTTTATTTTTATTTTTGGTGTGTCACAATCAACTGATAAACTAGACGGGTGGACTATGGAGGATCAGACAGGGAATGTTAGTAGGATGATGCCTCAGGATGTTAGCATGATGGTAGGAGGATAGGATGTGTCACAAATGTATAAGGATCAAACCAAGCGGGTTAACTACAAGTGATTAGTTACAGTGATTACATACAAAAGGTTGCTACCGAGATTTGATTGGATCATGTTACTTGTCTTGATGTGTGTGATAGGTGCATGTGCTGATTGATTTAGTTCAAGAGGAGAGACACACCCTGCGAGAACCCAAAGATGATTATAATCTAGATTTAAGTTGACGGGAGGAAGGATACATCTTCAAGATTCATTTCTGGAAAGATGGGACTTACCAAGTTGATTGATCAAATGCGCACTACCAGCAAACTATAGAACCAATGTATGATAAGGAGAAACTCAAGACATGAGAAATATATAGGACTGACACTCAGGGATCTCAGAATAGTACAATGTATGGACAACAATATATAAGATTATGTGTACAAAAGCTTAGGATACGAGATAGGGAGATCATTGCGGACTAGTGCGTACGATATGCGAACACCCAGGGAATATAGGAAATGGTGGAGATGGTGTTGGGGATGGAAGGAAATGAGATTTTGATAGATAATGGAATGGTCCATTATGTGTGATGCCTATTCCTAGGTTTTCATCACCCATACTTTTCCAAGGCGCTTGATTGCCAAGTTTTCACCACTGGACGAAAGTTTTTCTCTTTATTTTTCATTTTGATTTCTTTGGATCTTTTTGATATCTTTGATTTTTTTGATTCTTTTTTTTTTGATATTGCCTAAGTGCCTGTTTACCAGGTTTTCACCATGACAACCATTTTCTCCAGCTTCATTTTTCTGCTTTTTAAGAGATTTTCTTAGGACTATTTTTCATTGTTTTTGTGCTTTCTTCAGGACTTTTTACACTTTTTTATGGATTTTCTCAGATGACTGGAATGAACAACCAGTCGTTAGGCATAGAAGCGCCTGAGATGAATGATGTTGATAGGATCATTCAATGGTTCTCCTTCAGGAGTGGAAAGTTGATATGCCCCAGAATTGAAGCATGCAGTGACAACATATGGGCCTTGCCAGGTGACTTCAAACTTGCCTTTCTTTTCCTGATCAGTACCCACTTTCTGATTTTCTTTCAGTGCAAGGTCCCCTACCTGGAACTGGTGTGGGTGGACCTTCTTGTTATAGTTCCTCTTGAGTCTATTCTGGTAAACAATCAGGTGATCATAAGCTTGTTGGCACTTTTCATCTAGGAGATCTAGCTGTGTGAGTCATGCTACCCGGTAATCTTCATCATCAATTAGGCCTCTTAGTGATACTTGGAGGGAGGGTAGTTGAACCTTAATTGGTAAGATGATTTTAGCACCGTAGACTAGGGAGTAGGGAGTAGTGCTAGTAGGAGAATGGTAGGAAGTGCGATATGCCTAGAGGGCAGGATTGATCTGGAGATGCCAGTCATGACCAGTATCATTGACAACTTTCTTGAGGATTTTGAGGATGGTTTTATTAGTTGCCTCAGCTTGGCCATTACCTTGCGGGAAATATGGACTAGAGAAATGGTGATGGATATGGAGGCGAGCACAGAGATCACTGACATGTTCATTTTTAAATGGTGTAACGTGATCTGTGAAGATGGTGGAGGGTATGCCAAAGTAGAAAATGATGTGATAGAGGAGGAATTTGGATATCTGGACACCAGTAGTGAGTGTGAGCAGGATTGCTTTGACCCACTTTGTAAATTAATCCATAGTTGTGATTATGTACTTGTGGCCTTTAGAGGAGAGGGGAGTAATCTTACCAACGAGGTCAAAACTCCAACAAGAGAAGGGCCAAGGAGGTGAAATAGGTCTGAGGTCCTGAGCAGGAGCATGGATCAGATTAGCTTGTTGTTGACAAGGTAGGCATTTTTTGACAAACTCACAAGAATCATGTTCCATTGTAGGCCAGTAGTACCCTATACATAGAATTTTCTTGGCTAGGACCATGTCACTCGTGTGGGCACTACATATTATAGCATGTACCTCTTGTAAATCTTGGGCAACTTCATTTTCATCTAAACATCTGGAGAGCACATTATGATAGCCTCAACGATATAGGGTATTGGTTATGAGGGTGTAATGGGACACTCTTTGGATAAAGTTTTGGCATTGGTTTGCAGTGAGATGGGGAGATATGATACCATTTTGTAGGTAGGCTTGGATGTCATGGTACCATGGGGATTGGGGACCAACCAAGACACATACGTGATTCGATTCATCATTCTCATAAGCGGGAGCATGTAGTTGCTCAACTAAGAATTTGTATTGCGTAGATTCATGAGGAATCTCAAGAAGGAAGCCAATTGTGGCCATTGCATCAGTAGCTTTGTTCTATAAGTGTGGTACTTATGTTATCTGCAAGTGGAGGAAATGTTCTTTCATCTTGTCAACCATCTACTTATATGGCGTCAATTTGTCATCTTTGGTTTGGTACTCATCCAAGACTTGTTTGATGATGAGTTGGGAGTCGCCAAAAACCCTGATATCTGTGATGTTCCATTCTATGGCCATGCGGAGTCCTACAATTAGTGCCTCATTTTCTGCAATGTTTTTCATGTAGGGAAATCCCAATTTGAATGACATGGGGATGTAGTCACCTTGAGGTGTGACAAAAAGTATTCCTGCCCCTGCGCCATGAACTGTGTAGGACCCATCAAAGTAGAGTTGCCATGTTGGTTTTTCTTCTACCATGTACAAGTGCTCATCTAGGAATTCTATGATCAAAGGATATGCATCTACCAATGGTGCTTCGGTTAGCTTATCGGCAATGACTTGCCCTTTAATGGCTTTTCTATCAACATACTGAATATCGAATTCACTTAGCAACATAACCCATTTTTCCATGCAACCTGTAAGTGTAGTCCTGGAGAGTAGGTACTTGAGAGGATCCACCTTTGAAATGAGCTTGGTTGTGTGACTAAGCATGTAGTGGCAAAGTTTTTGAGTGGCGAAGACCACTGCCAGACATGCTTTTTCCATAGGAGAGTAATTGAGCTCATAACTCACTAATGTTCGACTGATATAATATATAACTCTTTCTTTGCCTTCATCATTCAATTGAGCAAGGAGTGCCCCCAGTGCTGTGGTAGTAGGAAAAATGTATAGGATGAGTGGTCGACTAGGTACAGGTGGTACCAAGATGGGTGGATTAGCCAAGTATTCTTTGATTTTGTCAAAAATCTTTTGACATTAAGGATCCCACTTAAATTTGTTTTCTTTGTGTAGGAGATGAGTGAACGGTTGGCACTTGTCTGCTAGTTGAGAAATGAAATGGTGCATAGATTATAGCTTTCCTTGGAGGCTGTGTAGCTGTCGAAGTTTTTTTGGTGGGGGCATTTCTATGATAGCTTGCACTTTCTTTGGATCAATTTCAATGCCTCATCTGGATACAATAAACCCTAGGAGTTTCCCTGATGTGACTCCAAAGACACATTTCTTAGGGTTGAGCATTAAGAAGTAGTGTCCAATTCTGTCAAAGATGCATTCCAGGACATTTAGGAGATCTTCCCATTTTATTGATTTTGCCAAGATATCATCCACATAGTCTTCAAGAATTTTTTGAATCATGTCATGAAAAATGACATTCATTGCTCTTTGATAGGTTGCCCCAGCGTTCTTTAAGCTAAAAGGCATCATGTTATAGCAGAAGGTGCCCCAAGGGGTTGTGAATGTTGTCTTATGCTGATCTTATTCTGCAATGTGGATCTGATTATATCCAAAAAAGTCATCAATGAGTGACAACATCTCATGTCCTGCTGTGAGATCCATAATCATGTCTATGTTTGGCAAGGGGAAATCATCCTTGGGACATGCCTTGTTGAGGTCTCTGAAATTTGTGCATATCCTAATTGATTTATCTGGCTTAAAGACGGGCACCATATTAGAAATCTAGTCAGAGTAGTCAATGGGGCAGATAATCTTGGTATGGAGTAATTTTTCTAGCTCCGCTTTGACAAGTAGTGCCACTTTAGGATGCATCTTTCTGAGCTTTTTCTTGACAGGTTTGATGTTTGGGTCCAGTGCTAGATGGTGGACCACCAAGTTGGGATCTAAGCCAAGCATGTGGGAGTAAGACCATGAAAACTTGTTGATGGATTCCTTTAATAAAGTGATAAGATCACCTTCTTCTGCTTCAGACAGAGACGTTGCTATGTATGTGATGGCAGGATTTTCCTTGGTACCCAGGTTAACAGGTTTTGCTTCTTCAATGAGAATTGATGACTATTCAGGCTTGTAATCTTGGATAAGAGGAAGAGGAGAATCTTCATCTTCTGGAACCTCAGAGAGGTTTTCACCAGGGGATATGCCCTTTGTTTTTACCTTTTTATGATTAGATAGCGTCCCAGAGGGGTTTTCACTAGAAGATCAATTTTTCTCTTTTTTATTTTTATTTTTTGTGTTATTTTTGTGACTAAAGTTCTCCTCTTCCCCAAAGTATGCCTTTGGGTCTAGTTTGTAAACATATGCTGAGTCTTTCCCCCAGTCACTACTTTTCTCGATTGCTCCCATAAATCTTAGGAGCACGTCCTCACTTTGGAACTCGTAAATGTGTACGATACTTGGTTGGTCCCAGTCTATGAGTTCAGGATGGTGGAGGGGGAGGTCAATGAAGAGGATGGAAAGTTGTTGTAGGATAGCATTGCCCAGGAAGGTTTCATCATTGAAAACATCATCATAGGCTCTCACAACTTTCTCTTCCAGGATATCTTTGATGTCAGCGATTTCGCCCAAGGATTGACAAGAGGAATAGTTGATGAACTCGTTGGTGCCCCCATTCATGTCAGAGCCCATACCAAGGCCCAAGTTCTTTTCTAGTTGGGTGGGTATAATAGAATCTTTCATTCCTTGCTCTTCATAACCAAGGCCACCTCCTTGGTAGTTCCATTTTTCTATCACTAGTTTGTGCATTGTGGGGTACTTATCTTTGAAGTAGTTGAGGCAACTTGTGTCCCTGGGTGGTGGATCTTTATATAGCCATTGGTTGATGTTGGGTGCCGTTTCCTGGCTAGTCAAATTACCTTGTGATATAAAAGTGGTGGACCCAAATTGTAGTACCTTGGTTGTCTCTGATTCTATTTTTCTTAGGTTAGGCTGGCGGCCTTGAGTGTGAGGATCAACTAGTAGTGCTCCAACTGCAAAGGCATCAGATAAAGTGTACTCACCACATCCTTTGTTGTTGATCTTGACCGTGTACAAGGTGGAGGAGAGGATTGTTTTTGGATATGAATGGGTTTGAGATGAGCTGGTGACAGAGGAGCCAATATCAATCCCAGGACAATGAGTGGAATTTGGAAAGGATGTCTCTAATGCATTACAGTATGCAAAGGGCTTGGGGTCTGCGTGGATGGTGATCTTAGTGCCTTTATATGGGAATTTGATGCACTGATGGTAGGTGGATGGGATGGCTTGCATAGAATGAATCCATGGGCATCTGAGGAGGATGTTGTAGGGAAGGTCAAGATCAACAACATGAGATAATGTCTCCTTGATAACTGGACCCACTTGAATGGGTAAAATTATGGTGCCTCTAGAAGTATGCTCTAGATTGTCATATGCTTTTATTGTGATGACATCATTTGTTATATCAGCCTCAGTGCAACCCAACTATTTTATGAATTTTATAGTACACAGATTTAGGGTCGATCCATTATCTATCATGACCCATTTGATGGCAAAATCTTTAACCATGATAGCGATACAGAGTGGGAGGTTATGATCGGTTTTGTTAGAGGGTATGTTTGTTGGTCTAAAGGAGACCCCACATGATGTAGACAAGTGTCCGACAAGGTTTTGGAATTCAGTGAGGTTGATGTCGTTGGGAACATGGGATTCTTGCAAGGCTTTACTGAGGATCTCTTGATAAATGGGTGATGTGTGGAGAAGATCCAGGATGGAGATTTGGGCTGGAGTATTCCCTAGGTGTTCCAAAATGTTGTATTCGGTTCCAGCAGATGGGGCAGGACCAGCACCTGCGACTGTTATCCTACCTCTATGAGTGGTTATTGCGCATTGATTATCAGCACCCTTGACATGGATGATATTGACAGAGGACTAGACTTGGGTTATGCAGCCGACAAGATTATCATAGTTGATATAAGCATTAGTATAATCTTTTCTGTCAACATTTTTCTCTTGTTTACCCTTTCCTTGATCAGAGGACTGAGTAGGATTGCCTGGACCTGTATTGGAAGTGTGTTTAGTGAATGCATTCTGATAAATTTTAAGGCCTACATTTGGCGATGATTGGGTAGGAGAATCCACTTTGATTTCCTTGCGGTCAATGAGATCCTGAATATAGTGTTTCAACTTCATGTATTTGAGAGTGGTGTGTCCCTTAACACGATGGTATTCATAGTACTCGTTGTCTTTATACCAAGAAGGCTTAGGAGTTGAGTCATCAAATGGCTGTGTTTTAGGATATAAGACTTGGTTAGCTTGGACCAGCTTACGGAAGATGATGTCTATAAGTTCACCTAGAGGGGTAAATGTGCGTTGTGGCACATTCATAGTGTGAGGTCTTTGTTGTCCATGTGGGATTGAGATAGAATTTGTATGATTCATAGGACCTTGATAGTTGTGTTGATAGGATGTCCCTGGAGGAGGATAGATGGGCGTGCCTTGAGGGTACATGTTTTGCTAATACATTGGTTGAGGATACGTGAGAGTGGGTTGCTGATACATGGGAGGAGGTTATGGATATATTGGTGGTTCTTACTGATAAGTCTGGGTAGGTGCATTAGGACTAGCCACCACCACCTGAACGTGTTTGGTGTCAGTAGCTCCATCTGTTATCACATTCTTGTTCTTGTTCCAGTATCATGATTGGTCATTGTTATGTTTGTCAGGCTAGGATTCTTTGTTGCTTAATCATACCTTCTTCTACGAGGCCTCGTTCAAGGTCCATACCCTTGATCCTTATATCGTGATAGGTTTGTATATAGTTCATGTGCATGTGATAGGCGAGCTTAGGATGAAGGTTGTTAATGAAGATTTTGATAAGATGTTGCTTTGGGGGTTGGTAAGACAACCTTGTGGTGAGCCCTTGCCAGTGCTAAAGATAATTGACCAGGCTTTCTCCTCCCTTTTGTTTGGAATTGCATCAGTCAAGGAGTGAGAATTCATTTTTGACATTATGTTCGTATTGGGCCACAAAATTTTTAGATAATTCCATGAAAGTAGAGACTATGTCGTAAGGGATTTTGTAAAACCACTCAAGGGCGGTGCCTCCCAAGCTTTTCGGAAATAGTCTCATGAGGAAGTTATCACTATAGGCCACTTCTTGATAGGCCATGTAGAATTATTTTACGTGACTCACAAGATCACCCTTCCCCTGATATTTATCAAATTTTGGGGTCTCAAAGTGCTTGGGGAAGGGTATAGCAGTGATAGATCGGTCAAATGGATAAGGACATAATTCTTCAAACTTGAATGATTTGGATTCTATCCCAGATTTTAGCTCTTTGAGAGCATTATTCATTTCCTCCCATTCATGATTGATTTGCGGGGGAGGATTAATGATTGTGATTGTAGGATTTCCTTGTGCCTGATATGGATCAAATGGTGAGTATGGAGGATTTTGTGGGGGATATTGTGGTGTTTGGTAGGGGGTTGTTGGTCAACATATATGGGTTGTTGTGGTTGAAGCTAGGGTTGAGTGGAATACTGCAATGGAAGAGGTGTCAGTGCTTGATAAGATTGCTACAATTGTTGGAAATATGCTTGTATTTGTTGCGGCGTTGGATAGGCGAGATGAGTTTGTTGCGCACCTGCATAAGTTTTTTGTGGTGGAATGCCCCCAGTGAGAACTTGTTGTGGTGGGGGAATTGTTTGTGATGCAGTTAAGATGGCATGGCTATGTAGTTGGCGGAATGAGTTTGCTATTGTTGCAGTGGCTGGATAAAAGGATTAGAAAACTATTGCAATGGTTGTGCCATGAAGGGATTTTCCCCCTGTGTTTGTGGCTGTGGCTATTGTGTAGTTTGAAAAGTAGGTTGTGCAATTGCAAAGGGGTTGATTGGATTTTGTTGCACTTGGGATGTAAATGGATTGGTGATTTGCTGCTATTGGATAGGTTGTTGTTTCTATTGTTGTTGGATAGGTTGTTGTTGGATGGGTTGCTGTTGGATAGGTTGTTGTTGTTGTTGTTGTTGGATGGGTTATTGTTGGATAGGTTGTTGTTGCTACTGCTGTTGGATGGGTTGCTATTGGATAGGTTTCTGTGAGATAGGTTGGATGGGAATTTGTGGTACAACAAAGGGATTTGTGGATGGTTGCAGTATGGGAGGATTTGGGTTAAACAATGTTTGAGGTGGAACTGCTGGCATTCATTGGGATTGTGTTGTTGGTGGAGTAGGAAAAGTGGACCCTTGCAAAAATAAGGGTTGGTTATAGGCGTTGGTGGGTGGCATGCCTATGGTGAAGAAAGGAGGAATAGGCATGGAGACTTGGGTGCTTTGGTGTTGTGAGCTGGTTGTAGCACTTTGAATAGGTTGAGGTGGAATGGGTGGAATGGTGGTTTGTTGTGTGCTAACTGGTGGTGGTGGTGGAAAGTTTGCAATGAATGTTGGGTTTTCTTGGGAAAGAGGAGCAATTGTGGTTTGCAGAGGTGCTTGAATTGTGATGGGGGGTATTGTTTGCATTGCTGATGTGGTTTCAGGAGGCGGGGATCTCAAGGTAGGTGTAGGCATTGTGTGTATGATGGAAGGTGGAATGGAGGGATGAACTACTTGCGTGAGAAGAGTTCCCACTTGTAGGGCTCATTGAAGTGTATCAAAAACTTTGTTTCTAGTGGGATAAGGACGTTCCCCTAGAGATGCCATAGGTCATGTGACAAGTGTGGGTATAATCCAAGGTGGAAGTTGAAGTCCTTGTTGTTGGATGTCCAAGAGTACCTAGTTGCTATTACGTCCACTCATGGCATTTCCAATGTGAACAAGCACTGGATGATTGATAAATGTTTCCATGGCACTTAGAGTGGGAGTTTCATTAGTGTCTACCCAAATATGTTTGATTTTATCATTGGGCTGAGGTGCATAAGTGATCATGGTGTTGGTATTGTCAGTCGTAGGATTAGATGAGCTACTAGCAAGATTAGGATCCATGTTCTTCCTCTTCTTAGTGGCTCGTGTGATAGGTGGCATGAAATGATTATCCTAATGGGAATATAAGATGCAAGGTGTATGCAAGGATGTACCTAGGAAACTAAGGATGATGACACTAGGATTAGGATGTGCTTTAAGATGGTGGATATGCTTATATGGATTAAGGATGACTTGATGTATGCAAGGGTCAATGGTTGCTTTCCCAAATGTAGGATCAAGTGGATATGATTGTCTACCTAAGACAGACTTGTGGTCTTGGGCGGACGAGATTCTTTGTTAATGCAAACCAACCTTTTGATCAAGGTGATGAGGTTGCAAAAGACAAAAGGGATTATCCTAAAACAATGTTTATTTTAAGGACATTCAAGGATGGGGTTTGATTAAGATGTAGGTTTTAGCAACTCAAAAGGCTATGCAATACCTAAGTGAGGGATATGATCAAGGACGCTTTGAATGATGATTAAGATGATGCTAGGTTGATTAGGATTGATTTGGTTAATGCAAAATCATGCTAGGATGAGTGTGTGATGTGTTCCTAAAGATGAAAACCTAAGTGAGGTCCTAAAATGCAAGCTAAGTGAGCTTAAGAAGAGGAGGAACTTGTGTTTGTTGTGGTAAACTGACTAGTCATATTGTTCAATTGCAACAAAAGTGGAGTTTAGACGATATTTGCCCATGAAACGAGAAACCTTGTTGTTGTAAATAAATTTTTCAAGTAGTTCTCGTTTATGGATTTCTTGCTTGACGGAATCGACAACATGTTGGTACTTGGTAGCCTCTCGGGTTGTGTTTTTCTGTTCTCTTTGCATTGGTAGTAACAGGGTTTTCACCTTCTTGTGTTTCTTAGAATTGGTCATGTCCTATAAGTAGATCTTGATCTTGGATGAATAGTTTGAGGATCTTAGGACATATCTCATAAAAGACCATATTTTTGCAAAAGGATGTTTGTTTTGATAATCTAGAAAAAAGCTTGATCGTGTTCTGATTTTCAATAGGATTGTTCTATGGCAAGAACCAATTTCAACATAATCAAAACTAGAAAATAACAAGCACGTGTCTGAAAACAATCCGACAAGGGATAAAGCAACCTTGAAGGATACAAGCACGTGACAAATTTGAATGTTGGATATTTTGTTTGTGTTTTTGGATTTGTCAATTTCTTCAAACACTTCAAGCACACACTCTACCTAAGGAATTGGCATAGCATGAAAATACTTGCTCGTAAGCTTAGGCACACACACAAGAGCTAATCAGAATACAATTGTCACCAAGCACACAATGGCTCCAGTCATGATGCCATTTTATCTAGTTCCAAGTGCTCAGGGTGGCACAAATGTATGAGTGATCTTGGGGAAGTTACTATCTTCCTTGCACAAACATTATCACCTTTTGGGGGTGTTTCGGGTATCTTATAAGCATAGAGTGTTTAGTATGGATCTCTATTTGATTGCATCATCTTCATCCACACAAGCACGATTCAGGCGTATAGCCCCATAGAGCATCTTGACAAAAGTGGTCACGTAAACATGATTAAGACTGCGAGGCCACACTTAAGTTAGACGAGAGCTGAGTATAAGCTCAAATGCCAACCAACTCCTGAGGCTTTAACCCTAAAGAGTAAATTTGATTAACATGAGTTAAAGTGGTGTGGCTTACACCTCCTTCTCATGTGGGTTGTTCTTGGGAGATTTTTTTCCTCAACCGACAGGCCCATCTAAAGGATTAATAGTGACCTGGATTGGCGAAAAAAAGGAGTCTAGATTTCTGATTTTCCCACAAGGGGAAAAGAGCATAATCTCCTATCCAATAATGTTTTCTCCACAAACACGCAAGACACTTTGTTCTTTCCAAAAGATTTAATTTTTCAACACTAAGTGTGTCTAGGTTTTTGATCTTCCCAAAAGGGAAGAGAGCATAATCCCCTAACACTCACTTAGGATTAACCAAAGAAATCTAACTAATTAGTCTAGGTGCCTAGAAAAAAGACTAATGCAAATACGATCATTTGGTTGACATAGAACCAAGGCAACCTGCAAGACAAACCTGAGTAGTTTTGATTTTGCATCTTTGACAAGCGGTGCTGCAAAACAATCAGTTAGTAGTTTCAAGTTTATCCTTTGGCAAGTGTTAAAAACATAAGAAACACTTCACAATTGTTAGCATGTGATAAATCAAATTTTGACAGAACACAGACGCCGGTTTAGGGCGCAAATGCCTATTCTGGTTTTTGCCTAAAAAAGATAGAAAGCAGGAAATTATTCAAAACACACAAAAAAAACCAGAAAAGGCTATACTAGTCGAAGACACTGGTTTAAAGATAGCAAACATTGATGCAGGTCACATATGCCAGTTTGTGAATCTCAAATGTTGGTTCATGAACTGGCGTTTACGCAGACGTCGATTTACCTGTAAACACAAAAAGATAGCAAGTGAAGTCAATTTTCTTCTTTTCTAGTCTTTAATTAAATCAAATTTAGCCACGTTGAAAGTATTAACACAACTTAAAATCTAGTTCTTTTTCTTTAAATCCTTATCAAGATTTGTTTTCCTTAAAAATTCAGCATTATTTATGCTTGTAAAATGAATTTCTACTGAAAAATAGAATGATGAAATGCCAAAAACCAGTAAGAAAGATATAAAACTTGATAAATTAAGAAGTTGCGTCTTGTAAACTTTTAAACTAGCTATGTCAGGCGAAAATGCTAGTGCAAGGCAGAAACCCTGGTCCAGCGCAGACGCTGAACGATAGTTCAGGCAGAACTGGCATTTTCGCAGATGCCTCTACGTGAAACGTAGACGCCAATTCTTATTCTGGGTGAAATTTAAAGAGAAATTAGACTAGAAGTTAGAAATCTTAGGGACATGGGTCCCACCAAGTGTGCCAGAATGTGCATGAGGAATCTTTCAACCTGTTGGGAGAAAGCTCAAACATGCAAACATTAGCGGATTAGCACATAAATCATATCAAGAAAGCATGCAAGAGATCAAGCAAACAACAAGGACACCAAATAACATCAGATTAAGCTAAAAATGAGTAAACAAATGCACCCTAGTCTACTCATTTTGATTTTCTTATTTAGATTATATGTGGGTGTGCTCTCTCAAACACACAATTACTGTGGATCCCAAATGCAAAAATGCAAGATTATGAGAACAAGAAGAAAGATTCAAGAGCTAGTATGAGGAACTAGTCTCAAATCTTCTTGCAAGATGATAATCTAAGCTATGGAAATGAAGATGATATGCATATGCTAATATAGAAAATAAGATTCATTCACCAATTAGAACCTAGCATGTGATTTCTATGATGATTTAAG
>MU224737.1:9443356-9465578 GCA_018584345.1 Thuja plicata
AAAATACATTTAGAATAGTATTTAAACTATTAGCAAATGAAACTATTTAATTGATTGAATTAAATAGTTAGAGGAATAAGAGGGAAAATAATATTAATAATAATATTAATATTTTTGGACGTCTACAATTACTAACACTTTTTTCCACTTCTTTTATGCTCGGTGATGGTGTACTTCTCTGTTTCTTGGTGTCCACAAAAATATTAGCTTTGTTCTTCAGCTTGATTGATCAGGACTGTGTGAAGTCTTTCACCAGTTTCTCTTCAGCATCCTCTTTCTCTATTCACCCCTAATTCACAATGAATTATCTTGTCTCTTTATAGATATGATTTCACCGTTTCTAAGTCCTTGACTTTCTTGTTCTTGGCATGATCCATAATCTTCGCCTTTCTTTCTTTAAAGATTTACTTTATTTTTATCTCGTAGATTTCTCTTAGTCAACTGGAATAAAAAAAATTTAAAACTCTCACTTATATCTAGCTTTAACTTGTCAATGAAAATAATGTAAACAACCAATTAACTCCTTCTTTAGCTCTTTCCAGCTAAGTCTTTTGTCATTTATGAACTTCAGTTCTTTTTGGTGTTTAACTCTTTGTTAGCTCGGTCAACACTTCAATTCTCCTCGAGCATCTCTGTCATGGTTGTCTGTCCATCGAGAAATACTGTGAAGTTCTGATCGGGTTACTTTGGTTCTGCTTGTCGGTAATGCTTGCTCGGGTTTCTTTCTTGAGTATCACTATGACTTTCCTCTCGGGGTTCTCTATCTATCGGGGTGCATTGACCGTCGGTGTTTGTTGTCACTTAGTGCATAGTGAAATTTTATGCTTTACTGAAAGCATAACCTCTATCTCTCTGGTTCTTTGAAGTCTTTGACACTTTGTATATAACCATTCAGATTATATCAAGTTGACATTAATGAAAATACAATACATTAACTCATTTAATGTCTTGCATTAACTTTCTGCAGCTTGTTGATAATCAAGTTAACATCTTCAAACATTCAATTAGTTATAGTTCATCACTAGGGAGTCTAAACCTAGTGATGGATATGCAAGTAGTGCTAGTGGAAGATTCTATAGTTGCAAGAGTGAGTTAGAAGAACTATATGCTGAAGATGAATCAAATGAAAGAGAATTTGAAGATTTACTAGCTAGAAGACTATAGAGAGGTAAAGAAAAATGTCAAGGTAAGCTGCCATTGAAATGTTTTAAATGTAATAAGATTGGACATATTGCTTCTAGATGCCCTGACAATGACAATGATGAGAAGAAAGACAACCGAGATGAGAACAAAAGAGAAAAATAATTCAAAAGATTCCAAGACTACAAAAATAAAGGTAAGAAGTCATGTCATATTGCTAATGAAGAACTAACTGATGATGACACAAATGATGATGTTGAAGAATAGGTTGCATATATTGCCATCAAGGACAATTTTGATGAAGAAAAACAAGAAGAAAAGCCCTAATATCACATGTAAGTAAAAATGAAACCTGAATTATAGAAAGTGGATGTTCACACCATATGAGTGGTGATACTCTTAAGTTTATTACTATGGAAGAACATAATGGAGGATATGTTAGCTTATATAATGATGCTCCATATCCTGTGAAAGGTAAAGGTTCAGTAATTCTATTAAATAATACAAGATATGATGATGTTTATTGGGTTGAAGGATTAAAGTACAATTTGTTGAGCATGGCACAACTAAACAATTCAGGTCATTGACAAGAATTTTAGAATGGGAAGGTAAACGTATTTGATTAGAAAGGAAGTCTGATTGCGACTGGAGACCAATCTAAAGGTAACCTATTTTACCTTGATACATCTATTAAGAGTTTTTTGTATGCTAAAGTTGAAGATGCATGGTTGTGGCACAAAAGATTATGTCATGTAAATTTTCACAACCTTATTAAAGTAAGAAGAAATAATAGAGTAAGAGGTCTATCAAGACTAGAGAAACCTAAGAATGCCATGTGCAAGGAATGTCAAGTTGGAAAAATTACTAAGTCAAGTTTTACAAGTAAGTCTTATGTTACACAAGGAATTTCAGACTTAGTGCACACTGACTTATGTGGATTGATGAGAACACAAAGGTACTATGGTGATAGATATTTCATTCTATTTTTTGATGATTATTCTAGAATGATTTTTTTCATGTTATTGAAAGAGAAATCTGAAGCTTTCTAGATGTTTAAGTGGTACAAGGAAAGAGTCGTGAAAAAGAGACTAGAAGAAAATTGAAGTGTCTGAGATCTGGTAGAGGAGGAGAGTTTACTTCTGATGAGTTTACACTCTTCTGTAATGAACATGGAATAAAGAAACAATTGTTTGCACCAAGGACACCAAAATAGAACATTATAGATGAAAGAAGAAATATATCCATTATGGATTGTGCGAGAACATTGATGATTGAGAAGGGAATTTATCAAACTCATTAGAGAGAAGCAGTCAACATTCCTGATTACACACTTAACTGAGTTCAATTGAAGAAAGGTACACACAAGACACCTTATAAGAATTGGTATGATCACAAACCTAATGTGAGTTATTTCAAAGTATTTGGAAGTAGATGCTATATTCATAAAGATGCTAGAGATGGAAAGTTTGGTTCTAAAGGAGATGAGGGAATAATTTTTAGGATATTCTACAAAGAGAAAAGCTTACAACTGTCTGAACAAATCTACTAACAAAATTGTGGAAAGTGCTTGAATGTGAGAATTGATGAATTTGTTGAGAGAAATGATGAGGAAAATAAAAATGAACCTAAAGATTGATAAGTATGAGCTTAAGGGGATTTCTAATGAATGGCTGATAAGGCACAACACTTGGTGAAGGTTTTGCAAATGGGGTTGCAAGCAGAGTGGGTTTAACCATGGAGGAAACTTTGTAGTTAAGTGCACTCAAGATGGAGTAGTACTAGGATGGGTGACCTCCTGGAAAGTCTCGATGCTTCACCTCTATGAGAATCACCTAGATCCAATGAGTGTTAAGTGTTCTATTCATTCTCATGAGAGATGGGTTCATGTGAACCACTACTCATGATATATGGGTCAATGAGTTCTACTAAAAAAACTGCACAGTTGAATCTTGATAGCAATATCACAACCTAAAGATTATCAAATATTTTTATATGTTCAACCAAATGTTCCTGATACCCTAATGAATGCACAAACTGAGGAGGAAGCTGAACAAAGAGTACTACCATCGAATGATGGAAATGAGGTTCCACTGACTACCGAGCCTATTCTACCCAAGTATGTAAGGAGACATCACTCACTGAGTAAGATAATTGGAGACAAAGATGCAGTAATTATGACAAGAAGAAAGGTAAGAGAAAATATATACTTAATTTCTAAATTAGAACTGAGAAGAGTTAAAGATGCATTGGAAAATGATGACTGGGTTAAAACAATGAAAGAATAGTTAGATCAAATTGTGAAGAATAACACATGGACTTTAGTACCAAGACCTAAAGATAAAAATATTATTGGTACTAAATGGATTTTTAGAAATAAATTGAATGAGCATGGAGATGCAATAATAAACAAAGAAAGATTAGTTTGCAAGGGATATGCACATGAAGAAGGAATTGACTATGGTGAAACTTTTGTACCTACTGCTAGATTAGAAGAAGTTAGAATTCTACTAGCATATGCAACCTACAAAGGATTTAAAGTCTATTAGATGGGTGTCAAGTCTAGATTTCTTAATGGTATTCTTGAAGAAGAAGTTTACATAGAACAACCTAAAGGATTTTCTGAGAGTACTAACAAGGACATGGTATGCAAACTGCACAAGGAACTATATGGTTTGAAATAAGCACCCTGAGCTTGGTATGAAAGATTGGATGCATATCTAATCAATATTGGATTTCAAAGCACTAGTGATAATAGTAATGTTTATCTGAAATGTGAAAGTACTAACAAGATTCTGATTGCTGAGATATTTGTTGATGATATTATTTTTGGAGGCAATGACACATTATGCAGATATTTTGCTAAAGAAATGAGAAATGAATTTTAAATGTCCATGATTAGAGAGATTAAATTCTTTCTTGGACTACAGATTCAACAAGTAAAAGATGGGATCTATATTTCACAATCAAAGTACATCAAAGAGATCCTAAAGACTTTTGGGGTGGAACACTCAAGACCAATTGGAACATCGATGATCACTGGTTGCAAGCTATCAAAGGAAGTAAATGAGACACTCTACCAATCAATAATTGGTAAGCTACAATACGTTGTTCATAAAAGACCAGATATAGCTCATGCAGTTGGTACCAAACCAAAGGATTCACATATGTCTGTAGTGAAAATGATATTTAGATATCTGAAAGGAACTGAGGACTTTGGTCTACCATACAAGAAAGGAGAAAATTTTGAGTTAATAGTATACACCGATCTTGATTGGGCCAGAAATATTGATGATAGAAAGAGTACAAGTGGAGGCACTTTCTTTTTAGGAGAAATACTAGTTACATGGATGAGTAAGAAGCAAAGTTGTATATCATAGCCTACTATCGAGGCTGAATACTAAATATGTTGCAGCAACTATGAATTGTACAAATATTGTATGGATCAAATAGCTAATAGAAAGTATGCAAGAGGAGATTACCGATCTAGTTACAATATTTTGTGATAACATAAGTGCTATAAACATATCAAAGAATCCGGTAATGCATTCTAAGATCAAGCACATATCTATCAAGTATCATTACTTGAGAGAGAAAGTTCAAGACAAGAAGGTAATGTTGGAGTATGTGAGTTCAAAAGATAAATTAGTAGATATATTCACTAAACCACTACCGAAGAATGCTTTTGAGTATCTCCAAGGTAATCTAGGGGTCCTACCCCTATCCAACATTCATTAAAGAAAGATGCATGCTGCATCAATTCTAGGACTCAATAGAATATCTATTTTATGAGTTGATGCTAGTATTCACACTTTAGGTGTTTTTTGAAGTTGTGTAAAGTAATTCTATATTTAAAAATTTATCAGTACATGCAAGGTATGATCCCCTGCCTGAACAATTTTTTGGGAGTATAAACCTTTGGCATTGTTGTCAAAGAGGGAGAATGAATAATTGATGAATATAAAGATTAAGGGAGAATGAATGATTGAAAGAACATAAAGAGGAAGTATATGCATAAATATGTTGAGAGAGAATGAAAACAAAGGTAGAACAAGATCAAAAATCTCAGAGGGATTCAAGACCGATCAAAGATGTAAAAATAAGATGAACAATGTTGTCATCAATGCCAAAGAGGGAGATTGTTACTCAACTGATGGAGATGATGACGGAGATCAAGATCAAAGGTATACATGATTGTAGAGAGAATTAGACTAGTTGTTATTTTGTCATTGATGTCAAGAAATTGATTTTTGGCTCATATTGAATTTCCATATCTTTCATAGTTGAGTTAATTGGGCAATAGATAAAGATCAGACAATGATAAGATCCTCTTGAGATAATTGGTTTCTACTTTATCAAGTTAGTAAAGTAGATTGACCAAGTTGGTAAGACTAAAGAGTTTATTTATCGAGAAGAGAGAGTCTGTCGGTAAAGGGTTATGTAAGTTAGCCAAGACACTAAGACATTGAAGCACCGAGAGCACCGAGCAGTGCATGTTAGTCACCAGACCGAGAGTTAATCACCAAACATAAAAGATGTTAGAAATAAGGGTAAGAACACATTTAATGCAATGCTACAATGATATTGAGGATTCTAAGTATGAAAATAAAGTTGGTTACAAGATCTATGCACAAAAAAATTCAAGGAAGAAATCTATGGTATAGATTAACCTGTAAAAGTAAAAGTTTTATTTCCAAGAAAAGTGAAAGTTCTGAGGTGATGCCGAAGTGGCTAACTAAGTGTCAAGTTCACTAAATTAGTTTAGAAAAGGTAATCTAACGGCTGAGCATGATTGAAGGAAAACCTAATCAAGTAGATTAAGAGGAAAAAATAGAGTCTATTTAAAATATAAATTTGAAGAATAATTAACTGGAAAGTTGAAGAGTTGAAGTGCTACCGACTGATGCCGTGAAGAGAAAAGAAGTGATAAATCTGAGTCTAAGTGAAGAGATTAATGAAGTGTTGATGCCAGTAGTCAGAGAGAAAATAAAGGGATTTGATCAAGCAACAGGTAGTTGCATTTTTATAGATCATTTACATACTGTTTCTTATTTGCATTTTTAACAGCAAAATCTCTTAACCAAGTGAACTTAACAGTCTTTTGTAAAATCCTTGAGAAAGGTAACATTCTAAAAGAGTGTTCAAAGCCCTCTAACTAGGCCACTCCTAACAGGGTGAAGATCTTAACAATTCTGGGGTAAATCCCCTAACAGGGCCACATTTAGCAAATGTGTATAGTAATCATTAACAGGATAAGCTTTTAACCGAGGATACTTCAGAAGAGTATTTTCATTTGTGGGTTTCCTCATTAAATATGTTGTCAAATGTGTTGAATTATTCATGTGCATGATGTTTACTATTTATGCAAGTTACTACTTAAGTTATTTGAGATATTTGGTGATTCGGTTGCAACTGTTGTTTATCCTACCGAGTTGAATCAGAGTTAAGTTTTTAAGTATTAAGTATCATAGCTTTATGAGTCACCCCCCTCTCAGTAATCCAATAGTACCAACAAGTATAAAGGTATGTTATCTTTAAAATGTGGTAAAATTTTTCATTTAGCGACTAGATGTCCAGAGAGAGAGGTCCTAGCTAGAAGTTTAAGAAGTTCAATATTAAGACTTACTATGTGAATGAAGATTCCAGTATCTTAGATGATAAATTAGAGACAAAAGATTATTTGATGTTGAAGAGGATGCGAAATCAGAAATTGATATTACTAACATATATGCTAAAATTGATTATGGTGTTGAAACTGCTTTGTATGTTACAAGAAAGAAAAATGAATGGTTGATTGATAGTGGGTGTTCTCATCATATGACTAGAGATAAAAGTAACTTTGTGTCACTTAAAAAATATGATGGCAGTCCAGTTAGATTTGGTGATGACAAAGAAACTTAGATTGTTTGTAAAGGCACTATTATTTTTGATGGAAAGAATAATATTAACAATGTCTATTATGTGAAGGGTTTGTATCACAATTTTTTGAGTGTTGGACAAATGTGTGAAAATGGATATGATGTCATTTAAAAAATGAAGGTTGTGAAATTAGGAAAAGATCAGGAAATCTGATTGCAATTGGGATAAGAATAGGAAGGAACATGTACCAGCTAAAAGGAGCATTAGAAGGACATTGTTCACAATCTCATAAAGATGACAATTGGCTTTGGCATCGGAGGATGTGTCATATAAAATTTGATAACTTGGTGAAAATAAGCTCATCTTATGCAGTAAGAGATCTACCCAGACTACATAAACTAGAAAGCATTACCTATAAGGGTTATCAAGAAGGGAAGTAGAGAAGAGAATAATTCAATAAAAAATACTATTCATCTACCAGTGTCCTGGATATTGTGCACACAGATCTCTGCGGTCCTACCGAAACAAGGAGTTTTCAACGTGAAAGGTACTTTATACTTTTTATTGATGACTATTCAAGGATGGCATGGGTTTCTTTTCTTAGAGACAATTACGAGGCATTTTTAAAATTTCTAGATATTTAAGGCTAGAGTTGAGATTGAAAGTGGTAGAAAGAATTAGTGTTTGAGATCTAACAATGGAGGAGAGTTTACATCTGATGCTTTTGAAAGTTTTTATGAAAAGAATTATATTAAGAGATAGTTTTGAGCAGAAAGAACACCCTAGTAGAATTATGTTGTGGAAAGGATGAATCAGGCAATTCACGAGGCAAGAAGAACTATGTTGAAGGAGGAAAGCCTCCTAAAAATATATTGGAGAGAAGCAGTACATACTATTGTGTATATGATTAACAAAGTTTTGTATCAAAGGAAATATGGGAAGACTTCATATGAGTTATGGTATGGAAGAGCACCTATAGTTAAGTACTTAAAAATATTTGGCAACAAGTGTTACATTTGGAAAGATGAAGACAATCTTGGGAAATTTGATAGAAAAGAAGGCGAACAAATATTTCTAGGTTATTCTACAAGGATCAAAGCATATCGATGTTACAATAAAAGACTAAATAAAATTTTGGAAAGTGTGAATGTGAAGGTTGATGAAGAATTTTAGAAGGTACCTAAGAAACACATTGAGTATGAATTTGATACAAAGGAAAAAGGGAGAAAAATAAAGAAGAAGAAGATACTCATCTGACACCGACATCTACAACAAAGAAACCAACATAATTATAGATGAATCATTCAAAGAATCATATCATTGGAGACAAGAACAAAGGAGCTGTTACCATAAGTAAAACATATCCAGGTCATGCTTTGTTTTGTTTACTATTGGAGGTTGAACCTAAATATGTAATAGAAGCTTGTAGTGAGTAGAGTTTGATTAATGCAATGAAGGAAGGACTCAGTCAGATAGAGAAGTATCAAACCTGGGAATTGGTTCTCAGACCAATAGAAAAGAATGTGATAGGTAAAAAATGAGTTTACCTAAATAATCTATATGAGAATGGAAAGGTTGTGAGGAACAAGGCAAGATTGGTATGCAAGGGTTACTCCAAATTGAAGGCATCGACTTTGAGGAGACTTATGCCCATGTTGCACAGATGGAGGCTATTAGAATGTTAACATTTGTAGTATTAAAAAGATTCAAAGTTTATGAGATGGATGTCAATTCTAAGTTCCTAAAAGGAGAAATGAAGGAAGAAGTGTATATTGAGAAACTGGAAGGGTTCAGATTAGAATAAGATCTTGATGCATTTTGTAGTTTGAAAAAGGAACTATATCGATTGAAGTAGTCTCCTAGGGCCTGGTATGGAAAATTGGATAAACATCTAATCAGTCAAGGATTTAAAAAGGGATGGGAAGACAATAGTCTATACTTCAAGATACTTCTAGACAAAATTTTGATTGTTGTTGTGTATGTTGATGATATCATCTTTGGAGGAAGACATGATCTATGCAAAAATTTTGCTGAAGAAATGCAGAAGGAATTTGAAATGTCCATGACCGGTGAATTGAATTTCTTTCTTGGATTGTAAGTAAGTCAGAATGACAAATGCATCTTTATCTCTCAATCCAAGTATGTGAAGGAGTTACTGAAGAAGTTTGGCTTAGAAGATTCAAAACTTGTATTACTCCCATTGTTACCAACTGTAAATTGACTAAGGAGGATGACTCACTGAAAGTGGATGCAACTAGTTATAGATCAATTATTAGAGGACTGTTGTACCTGATTGCTACCAGACCAGATATCATGTATGCACTATTTTGGCATCCATATTTTAGAAAGAATAGAAAGATTCACATGTTATGGTAGTAAAGAGGATTTTTAGATACTTGAAAGGAACAATAGATATGGGATTATGGCATTCAAGAGAGTCATAGTTTTCACTGAAAACATATACAGATGCAGATTGGGCATATTGTTTAGAAAATAGGAGTACTAGTGGTGGAGAATTATTTCTTGGCTCCTGGTTAGTTGCTTGGTCAAGAAAGAAGCATGATTTTTTAATTCCATCTACTATTGAATCAGATTATATGGCAACATCCTCATGTTGTACTCAGGTATTATGTATAAAGAAAACCTTGAAGGATATAGGAGTTAGTTTTGACATAACCAATTCCTATCATGTGTGATAATACCAACATTATTATCAGAGAGAAGGTTGAGGAAGATGTAGTTAAGCTTGAGTGTGTGCCTACAAAGGAACATAAAGCATACATATTTACCAAACCTTTGTGCAAGGATACTCTTGAGTATCTTAGGGGGAAGTTGGGAATCTTTCCCCTTCCTAGCATTTACTAGATCTACCGGTGTGTGTGCATTGGTCCAATGCATTCCATTCCCATTTTTATGGAGTGCTTAGGTGGCTTCCTTTATAGGGGTGTCAGATTATTTTACCAAGGGGGGTCTTGTTGTGCCCTTTTTCATTGTTGTAAAAGGGGGAGAAATTTGGAGAAAGGTAGAAATGTGTTTTGGTACTTTGTTATTGATGAATGTTTCCATCAATGAAAAATGTGGAGATTTATATAATGGAGGTTGATTAGATCTATGCTATTGTTATTAATATTTTCATTGATGTCAACATATCCTTATTCCATCCTCTTGGTGTATCATTTGTTGTGGAATCAACTGGTTTTGGCATATCAGTTGTTTATCGGTTGATGTGCTCTAATAGTCTTTTTGTTTTGATTAAGGTTCTCACTGACAGGTTTTGGTGAGTGTTCTTCATTGTATGCAACATATGGTTGATTGAATCAATCCTATTTGGATTTGCATCCCTTGTATATTTTGGTCCCATCTATTTATGTGTAACATATTGATCATATTCATTTCAAATAAGTGCTTTGGAGATGGTGTGGTGTGTTGGCTTGAGTGAGGTGTGTTGTAATATTTGAGGTGGTCCTTAATTCATTCCTTACCACTGTGAGAATGTTTTGGTGTGACCTATTTCAAATTATCTAGCTAACTTGGTGAATCTCATGATTCTACATATATAAGAGCGAGGAGTTCTTTTGTTGGGCATCAGGGAATAGAATCCATGTGTGGATCAATATCTGTATCTGATAAGACTCATGAGTGATGATGTGAAAAATGATAGAGAATTTGTGCTCACATGAAATGATGTGTTGATCTTAGTGGTGTACTCTATCTCTTTTCATATTTTTTGGTTGCAACCCTTATTGTATTGGTAGTGAGCCTCTATGTATCGACATTAAGCCTTGTGTATCGACAGTGAGCCTTTATGTATCTAGTAGTGAGTCCTTGTAAAAATCACTATACCAATGTCACCTTAATAAGTGTTTTATATTTCATGAGAATTAACTTCTCCATAGTTTTTCCCATCTTGGGTTTCCACATAAAATTATGGTGTTCTTTGTGTCGTTTCTTTGTTGTTAATACTTATATTTACGTAGATGTTTGATGTTCTTAACCGAAAAATCTAAAATTATTAATACTGTTGACTGACACAGGAAAATGTTTTATAGGTTGTGTGGCAATAACTGATTCACCCCCTCTCAATTATTCATCATGTTCAGCACATTGTTTTAGGTAGGCATGGATGAAGGTTGTGAAACACATGGAACACTTGAAGGTGTAGAACAATAGGATTAGGAATGCTTCCAATACTAACATGAATAGGATTAGTATTTGAAATAGATGTAGTCATGAGAGGTGGAGCATAAGTGGAAATACTAGGCATAGAGGTAGGAATAGGAATTGATGTCTCAAAACTAACAAGAGGTTCAATGTAACCTAGATCTTGAGCACAATCCTTAAGAGGTTTAACGTTCTACGAAAAACATGTGAAATACTTCTCAATAAGTTAATACCATGTGTAATCAGGGTAATAAGGATATATAGAAACCTGTAATAACATCAAAATCTCAACCAGAAAGAGATTTGTTAGGCAGTTAGTATTCCCAATATCAAAAGTGGAAGAAAATAAACAACACGCATAATCATCAAATCATAATGAACTCAATCAAAACACAAGAACATGCAAACCAAAAGTCCTCCTTCATTTTTCTCCTTCTCTAAGCAATGTGGGCTCTCATAAATGAGTGCTCAATGTGCCAACATAAGAATTCAAAGTGGTTGTGGTTTTTGTGGTCAGAAAATTAAGAAAATTAGCTCTCTATTTATAAGATTTTCAGGGTTCCAATAGAGATTCCATGATTGGTGGGACTAATTGCATGTGATTGAAGAGTAAAACTTAGAATGAGTGGGAGTTGAACTCAATTGATTACTTGTCAACAGAATCGATGGATCTGTTAAGAGGATAGATTGAAGAGTTGACTGATTTGATTGAAGACTTAACTAATGAGGTGGAATATAATACTAGATAAATTAAATAGATAACTCATTTGATTTATCAGTTAGGAGAGATAATTGTGGAGTTAACTAAAAATCGTAATTGGAAGGATAAATAAGATTAAATAAATAAAATCTATTATTTATTTGCACATGTGTGGAATATAAATAAATAATTAAACTTTATTTATTTATGAGAGGAACAACTAGTTAATTAAATAAATATTATTTAATTAATTATGAGAGGGAAACTAATTATTACATAAATATAATAATAAGAAGAAGAAACATTTAATTAAACAATATAATTATTTAATTAAATATATAACAAAGGAAATAATTAAATAATGTTAATTATTTAATTAATTTATAGATGAATAATTAATGAAATTTTAAGTAATTAATTAAAATCACTTAATTAAGAATTTATAGAGAAATGATGATTTTGAATATAGAATATAGTGGAAAAATGCCAAGTAATTAAATGATAAAGATTATTTAATAATTGAATAAGAAGGCTAGTAAATTTGTCATGTTAAAGCAGCATACCATTTTTAAGTGTCTACATTTTCCCCTCTTTGATACAAAGCATTTTCAAGTGTTGTTTTTAAAAAAAATAACAATTACGCCCCAATATACCCCAACGGGAACAAGGTGACAATGAGGTAATAGATGCCCCCTCGAGAGATGTTTATGCAAGAAATGGATGATTGATCTCTTGAAAGAAGATTTAGAGTAAATGATGCAAGAAAAGGATAATTGGTTAGAAGTGAAGAGTGTTGGTAGGTTTTGTTGACTTTGTGATGGCCATGAGATCCAATGAATCATGATATATTTTTTATGTTATGTCTATGCGATGAATGTATGCATTTCCTATATGATGTGATGTTATGACGATGTGTTATACACTTAATTTTTTGTATTCTTATATGCACTTTGTATGATGTGGTGCCAATTAGATGAGAGACTACACTAAATGAGTTAAATGTGCTTTTGTATAATGGATGGGTGCATTATGATGTGTACTATATGTATGATGTATGCAAACTAACATAATTTTGCATGCAGGTTGTTTGATCTTTGAATTGAAAGGTACAACTCCCTTTTCACAGATGCACAATAAATTTGTCTGAATCTTTTAAAAAATTAATAGGGTTTTCATTTAACCAAAAATCAAGGAGAGGCATAAGTGAAAGAGAATTTGTCTGAATCTTTTAACAAATTAATGGGGTTTTCTTTTAACCAAAAATCAAGGAGAGGCATAAGTGAAAGAAAATAAAAGATGTCTCTTTAAAGATAAATATTTAAAGAAAAGACACATCTTTAAAGAAAAAGGATAAGAAAGGGTGGAAAGAAAGACGAATTATGGAAGCATTGTCGGAACCTGACACCATGTTAAGAACTCAAATTAGGGCATTAAAGTGGCAATTAAAAAAAAGTATGACGTGTCCCAATTTTTGAGGAGTGGTTGGACATTAAATGATGATGAGATTGGTATCAATGGTGTAGCTTGATGATCATTTAAACAAAAAATTTTACACAATCTGAACATCCTACAAAGATTCTTCTATAAAATTTCAAGTGTGAAGAAGATGCCAAAGCTAGGGCATCATCAGATTCAGTCTGTAGTAACTAACTACAAAAATCCAGAAGGATAATAAGCTCTATGATATTTTTATACCATCAAATTTTAAATTTAAGTTGCATTTCCATAATTGGAAATCAAAATGAAGCATAAGAACCTAGGGTATGATCATTTGGATGGGCTAGAAAGTTCTTTATGTGAAATTGGTGACACAAAAATGGGTCGTGTAGATTTAAATGAATTCTAGAGAAAAATTAACAACACAAATAGACACCTAATCACATAACAACAAGAAGAAATCAGTTTATTACAAGTAGCTCATTTTCTCTTTGTTGTACAATACATCAAATTGATAATGAAATGTATAAGTCGTTACAACCCCAAAACCCAACAAATTAAGAATCAGAACCAAGAGGTTCTTATTACCCTCAATAAGGAAACAATTCAAAACTCCTTTAGATTTCCTATAAGAGAGGAATATTACCAATGAGATTTTACCTTATCACAGTCACATTTTAGGGAGAAGAAAATGTACTACAAAAGTGTGATGGCCGCAGAATGATTTTAGCCAAAGAGAATAGGACAATGCAAGCTTCCCAAAACTATTATAGGGACTAATCTTAAAGGAGAGATTACATATATTATTTTTCTATTGCATATATTAAGGGGAAATGAAGAAGCAATCTACCTTTATGAATGCATGTTCTTCTATGTACAATCAATCTATTCTGAATATGTTTATAACGATTAGGCTGAAATAATCAGTGACTGGATATGTTCATTGGTGAAACAATTTCTACTGATTAAGTTTTTCTACATGTCATCATACCTGATATATTCCCTAGCTTGCATGCAATACTGGACTGACTTGGAATACGTGGAATATTTTGAGGATGAGATCCAAATTTATGATTTCTACCCTATCCTGCAGTTGTAGAAGAGTATGCTAACTTTGCAGAGTCAATGACACATTCACCATGAAGCCCACTTGAGAATTACAGGGATGCCCTGAATGGATAATCTCCCATAAAACTACTATAGTAATTATGGAGTATGAAAGTTATTTCATACAATTCCTGACATTCACATACATCATGGTGGGTACTTTTGATGATTTTCCTTGCAAGTTGTCAGGGTACTCAAATGACAAAATTGACATGGTGGAGTTGTGCAGGAAAATTACTGAAGTAAATAAGAGGTTTGTCGAGAAACACAAGGCTTCCATTTTTTTCCCTATTTTAGTTGGCTCTTATTCATGTTCTTCTAGTTCCAATACAATCAATATTACTAAGGCTACTAGTAAATTTTCTATGGAAACATGTGATGTTTTGAGATCACATTTCCATCTAATTAACCATGTGGGATAATTTTCAATTGGGTCTCACCTACTGCCATATTCCTACTCTTGAGGATTTTTGGGTGAATTGTGTTGATGATTTTGAGGTAAGAAAGAGGCTTTGGTCTAGATTGACCATTGATCATATTCAAGAGTATAGGCTGACATTTGATATTCAAGGGATAATGGAAGATGGATCTGACTTGGTAGATCTGAAATATATTACAAAATACAAGATACACCTTTGAATCCAGTCAATTGGGACATTCCAGAGCTCGATGACATTGACATTAGGACAACTCTGGTTTTGAAAAGAACCAAAAAATGGATAGAGAAGAAGAAAGCCAGAGAAAAGGGTGCTACTACATCATAAACTACCACAATACCTACACAGAGTTCCCCTGCTGCTCCAATACCGATGACCCCTATTTCTATTGCTACCACAAAAGGTTCTTCAAATACTACATGAGGAGATGAGCCACCACCTAGGAAAGAAAAATGTAGGAAGATCATATTTCTTCAGAATTGAGAATTGAAAATATTGAAGAGAATTCTTATAAGAAGAACATGAAGCAAATCAAAGAAGTAGTAGAAGTGGAAGAAGGTACTGCTATGAGCCTTGGCCTGGTAAAGTCACCCAAAGAGCCTCTCCATAAATAGTAGATGTGTAGCTTGGGGTTTTAAATTTAATGTATTATTAAGAGCACTAAGAAGTTACAAGAACTTATGGAAGATGTTGAGGAGCACATCGATCAAATAAAAATGTATTTATCAGATATTAGCTGCAATCGACATCAAAAGGGAGATAAGAATGTGATTACTGTGGAGGAATGAAAATAATTTCTTATTAGAACATTAACAATATCACTAGTCCACAAGTGTACTGTAAAGAAGGTCATCATAAATTGACCAAGATTGATGCAATACTCATGTGGTGCAACAATCATTACATCACATTCAATGCTAAGGGTAAGTAAATAAAGTGGAATACTATCTATTGGGTGGTTAGAAAATCCAAGGTGAATGTACCATAAATTGATGGCATTATCTGTGTGATAGTGGCTCTACAGGAATATAAGGAAAGTCAGGGGAATCAAGAGACAACTACACCCAACAAGGAAAGGGATAAGGAATTTGCCAGTGGAGAAGGAGAAAAAGAAGCACTGTGAAATCTGTGCTTGAATGCTTTTTAGTTTCTCAGTTTATGATTAGTTTCCATTCTAGGAAGAGACTATTTTCTTTAATTATGTTTTGATGTTATTTAAAAGACAAATTCTCTGTAACCATCCCATGGGGAAGGTGAAAAGACTATTTTTGTGCATTTGAAACTCATAACAAAGGATCGACAATTTTTTTTTTAGATTCCCTCTTTTTCTTTGACAATTGTGTGAGACTCAAATTTTGGTTAAGGTTGTTGTTAAGTTAGATTTAGTTTTCATGCTCTGTTAATGAATGAATGATGAAAATGAAATGAATAGAATGGATTATTGATGCTCAAACTTGGTTTTGAAATATGTGATTCAAGAAATATTCTTTGAGAAACTATTTTTTCTTTCTCATTTGTTTCTTTCTGTTAGCAGATTTATTTCCTGCAATTTAAAAGTCAGCTTCTGGGTTTTCATCTTTGTGTGAGAATAAGTAGTTGATATTGTTTATATCTAAAAATATTGAAAATAAGTTTTGTTTTATTTTTTTGATGAATGTTTCATGGTGACGGATATTCACTTATGCCTTTCCCTTCTTTCTGGTTAAAAGAAAAACCCATTAATTTGTTACAAGATTCAAACAAATTCATTGTACATATGTGAAAATGGAGTTGCACATTTTAATTTAGAGACCAAATTGTTTTAATAAAGAGGCCTTTTGAGGGTTTGAGTCAATATTATCAGAAGGCCAATATGTTAACCAAAAAAATTTTGTGACTCTACTAGGGAAATGAATGATCATTTGAGACTAGTCACTCAGAGATGAGGGGATAATGATGCTCCCTCACAAAAATATTTTTCTCGTATTGCAACCAAAATTAGGGTTTTAGGATGAGAAAGAGGATATCATTGGTCCATTAAATACACTTGCTTGGAGGTCATAGAGAAATATTTAGGATTACACAAGGGTGAGCATAGTATTAGAGAGAGAAGAAGAATTGGATGAGAAGTTTTGGTTATTGTTATTGAGACAATAAAGAAGGTAAGCTCAAAATGCAGTACAAAAGAAAGCAAAAAATTGAGTTGCTAAGAACAAGGCATTTCAAGAACAACCAAAAAATTAATCGGGTGGTTATAAAACTAATTTGACAGGCTGAAATCCAAAAGATACACAAGGAGTGAAAGGACGAAAGGATTTGTACACTTGGTATTCAAAACACTGCAAGAAAAAAAAATCTCCTTAATTGTTCTGATTTGTTGGAGTAAAAGAATACCACCTCCTCCTAAGAATAGTACTTCATCTCCTACCTATCACACATTAAATATTCATGGGATCACACTTCCCTTGAGATTTAATTTCTCTCTTGTCCCTTTAAATTTGCAAAGATATATGGCCCAACTGTTACCATGGGGAGCAACAATTGGCCCACTAGATCTAGGACCATTGAATGATTCACCAAAAGGTTCCAGAAAGAATTTTCCCATATTTTTTTAGGTGATGGTAAAATCTCTACAAAATAAAATCTTGTAGCTTTTGGCTCTGCATGTGGTGTATTGGGAGTGCAACATCAAGATGTAGTGGTTAGATTATTCCTAGAAACCTTGGTAGATGGGGCTATAGATAGTTTCATCATTTGGCCCTCGAATTAATCACAAAATGGGCTACCATGAGGAATCAATTTGAGGAAAGGTTTTAAAGAACAAAAGATGAGCATTCCCTGCTAGCTCAGTTGACACAAATTAAGAAAGAAGTCTTTGTGCCCATGATAGATTTTGTTGCAAGATTCAATAAAATTATCAATAAAATCTTTTCCAATAAGAGGCCCAATGCAAAGTTTCTTCCTAAACACCATGCCCCAAGACATCAATTTTCATCTGAGGAGGGCTGGAGTGGCTGACTTGGTTGCTGCCCAAAAAAAAACAATAGAATTAGAAGATGATTTTATCACTGTGGGAAAGTGGAAGAAAGAAATCCAGGCAAGTAGTAATAAAAGTGCTTCCAATTCCTCTGAATCTATGTTACAAAGTTTGATGAGGGATTTAATAGCTTTAAAAAGGGAAGATGGCCAGAGAAAATTCTTCCTTTTAGAAGCCTTATCAAGAATTTTAGGAGATACAATCACAACAAACAATACTCTTACCACCTACACAATAAATGCTAGTTATTGAAGCACCTCCCAATAAGGGAAACATGTGTGTGTTCCACTTGACTAAAGACCATGATAGAGAAACATGTTTGGAAAAGGATAAGAATTTGCAATTGACCTCTACTAACAAAATCCAAGGAAATTATTTTGGAGAAGACTCAGACCAAAAACAAATTGGTGAATCTGAAAACTACTACCTGGAATATGAGTCTAATTTGGAGAGGGGGGAGATTTCTTTACAACATTGGATGATTCCTCACTAGATGTACTTATAAGGAGTCATAAAATTAAGTTGCAAGGCATTTAAATTCTATAGAGACCAAAATATTCTACATCTCAAGGCATGTCATCTAAGACAATAAAGCAACCTACAAATGCTAAATTGGCAGATGCATCTAGTAGAGATAAAAACTCTTTTGATATTGTTCAATTTTGTGAATCTTCAAGGATTCAAATATCTCCCTTATAATATCTCAAAAAGAATTCACATGTATTGAACTGATTAGTGGAGCATTGCAAATCTGTTAGTGTTAAATTCCATTCTTGTGAGAGCCAATCTTCTGATGATGAACCCTCAACATATGGTCTTACCTTAGATATCCTGAATCTCACAACCACTGTGTCCAATCAGAAGCCAGATCCATTTTATATATCCATGTTCTTAAATGGACACAATTTAAGTAACTGTATCACAGCTTCAGGGGCTTCTAAAAATTTTATTCCCACCATGGTAGTCAAGGCTCTTGGTTTATCATTAACCAAGACCTTTGGAAGATGTTATTCGATGGACGTAAAGAAAGTCCCCTTGGATGGCCAGATAAAAGATACCCAAGTAGCCCTAGTTGCACATCCGACTAAAATATTGAAGCTCACTATCCTTGTGGTAGATATCCCAGCTAGCTATAACATATTTTTAAGAAAAAAAATTTGTAAGGATCTAGGAGGCAAAATAAAGTTAGATTTGTCTCATGTGGTCAAACCTATTGGAAACAAGAAGGTAAAATTGGAGCCAAAAGACAAATCCAAATTCACAGGCTTGAAATATGATGACCCAAAAATTCAGATTCTATATCAAGAATTAGAATTTGGAAACTGCATGTTATTCACAGATCAGGATGGCGCATAAGAAAAAGATGAAACATATATGTCTTCTTAGTTGTGGACCATGGAATTTGAAGGAAGCTATGCCTTAGCAGGATCAGGTACTGGAGTTTTTTTCATTTCACCATATGGAGAGATTACTCCTTTTTCATATAAATTATAATTCAAGAATACCAATAACACAACAGAATATGAGGCACTGTTATTGGGTATTGCTGCAATGAAAAAAAAAAGAGGAAAATTGTTGCTGGTATGAGGTGACACTAAATTAATAGTGAAGCAGGTTAAGGGTGTCTTCGCTATTAAAAAAATTAGAGAATTCAAACATTATAGAAATAGGGCTTGGGATGAAATTGAAGGATTTGAGGCTTTCTCTATTGAATCAATACCTAGAGAACAAAATTCCAGAGCAAATTCATTGGCAGTCTCAATGTCCTTGCAGCTGCCTTATCCAAATTTTGAAGATAAAATATACTCAATCGAATTGGTTCATACGCCAAATTTCCTAGTTAATGTGGAGGTGTGGATAGTATTTGACGATGACCTATAACTCAAATCCTTCTTAGAGAATGCAAAATCCTTCATGGAGCAGTATTTCAGAGGAAGTGAAAACCATTGTAAGGAGTTTACCCAGATAAAAAGAAATATCTCACACAAGGAGAACTACAGTTGTGGGGAAACAAAATCCCTAGTGGTATGGTCTCGTTAGAAAATCTATTTGACTGCCATGATGCATAAATTAAGAAAGAAAAGAGATGAAAGGGAAATACCACCAATGAACATGAAAGCATAAACATCAGAGATTATCATAATCCCAAGATGGTGAATGTAAGGAAGTGTTGTACTCCTGAAGAGAAGGAAAAGTCGTTAGAGCTTCTAATTAAATATCATCATGTCTTTTCCTGGTGCTACGATGAATTGAATAACTTTATGGGTGGAAGGTTTAAGAACCACATTCCCCTTAAACTAGATGCAACCCATTTTCATTAGAAGTAGCACAACTACAACCCTAAGGTCTTGTATTCCATCTTTCAAGAAATAGATAAGATGTTGAAGGCAAGAATCATATATCTAATACACCACTTCGTCTAGGTAGCTAATATAGTCCCAATGCACAAAAAGAATGGAGAGATAAGGATTTGAATAGATTTTAGAAATCTGATCCAGGCCTCTCTCAAGGATAATTATGCCTTGCCTAAAATGGATCACATATTGAAAATTATAGGCAGGTCAGAGCTGATGTCCATGCTTGATAGTTTCTCAAGATACAATCATATCAAAGTTGACTAAGTTGACCAATACAAGACCACATTCACTACACAATGGGGAACTTTCATGTATAATAGGATGTGGTTTGGGCTAATTAATGTGGGAGCTACTTTCCAGAGGGATATGGACCTGTCGTTCAAAGACTTAAAGAATAAATTATACTAATTTATCTGGATGATTTGATAGTTTTTTCTAAGAAGAGGATAATTCATCCACATGACCTAGAGGTGATCTTGTAAAGTGTTGGGAACATGGTATTTCCTTGAACCTAAATAAATCAGTATTTTTTGTAACAAAAGGTAAGTTGTAGGGACACATCATATCATAAGAAGGAATAAACATATATCCTAAAAGATTCAAGGCTATTCAACAATTAAATTTACCTTCTAGAAAGATAGGAGTGAAGTCTTTCTTTGGCCAAGTGAACTTTCTAAGAAGATTTGTTCCAGATTTCTCTAAAATCACTAAACATCTTGTAGACATGATGAAGGGAAACCATGGATTATGATGGAATGAACCTGGTAAGAAAGCATTTAGTGACATAAAGAAATAAATAGATAACATGTAGTGTTAATGCATCCAAATTTTAACAAAGATTTTATTATCTATTGCTATACTTCAGAGCATACGATGTCAACAATTTTACTTTAGGAGAATGAAGATAAAATACAGACAACTATTTCTTTCATGAGTACTCCTTTGAAGAATCATGAGTTAAAATACTCTTGTATGCACCCTAAAATGGTCGCCTAGACTTTGGGCCCCATTTATCATTTTATCAATTTATCAAATTTCCTAAATCAATGCTTTGCAATATTTTTAGTTCAAATCAATTTCCTTGATCAAATTGTAATTAATTCAATTATTCAATTATTTCAATATTTCCTAAGGTTTGATCATTTTTATCTAATTAAAAGATTTAATTTTCTTTTTAATTAAATAAAATTAATCTTATATAATTAAAAGATTTAATCTCCCTTTTAATTGAATAAAAGATATCTTATTTAATTAAAGTAAATTTCTCCCTTTTAATTAAATAAAATTCCTCTTATTTAATTAAATTCAATTTCCCCCATTTAATTAAATAAAATTCTTCTAATTTATTTAATTGAAAGAAAACCCCTCTTTTAATTAAATAAATAAAAATCCCCACTTAAAGCACTTTATTTGTTGAAAAAGGCAGTAAATTAAATTAAATTAAATAAAAATCCCTTTTTCATCACATCTTCCTAAGCGGTGGGATTTTTGCCTCTTAATCATAGCCTTTGATTTTTGCCTCTTAATCTCAACCGTTCACTTTTCTTTATAAGGAGCCCTCTCCTTCTCATTCTAAGGAGGATAGAATTTTTAAGTATTGTTATGCTGTAGGTTTGGAGAACAATTTTGGAGGAGGATTTGAGCATTCAAGCTTGGATATTGCAACTTCTCTATTTCCTTGTCTTCTTCTTCTTGCATCCATGTCTACTCATATAGATTAGATTCATGTTTATTTTCATAGATTAGACTTGCATTTGTATTTCCTTCATAGAATAATGTTGCATTGTTATCATTTAGATTAATTTCATTTCATGCATTGCAATCATATAGAGTAGATCTCATTTTTCATGCATTGAATCTCTCATTTCATGGTGTACTTGCATAGGCACTAACTAGGTCAATCTGAGGGCCTCCATTTCAAACCTTTGCACTCCACGACTAGAGAGCTATGGATCGATATTTGAGGCCTCATTCTTGAGCAACCTTGGATGGAATGATTCATAGAAGTGTG